>CAUYUJ010015474.1:45000-114843 GCA_963575745.1 Prorocentrum cordatum | reverse complement strand
CTCCTCCTCCTCCTCCTCCTCCTCCTCCTCCTCTCCCTCCTATCATGAGCGCAGAGGCAGTGCCGAACAGCCCCACCCCCGCCCGCGAGGGCAGGGGCCTTCACGGCCCACCGATCGCCCAGCAGCCTCCGCAGGCGCGCGCGCGCGCGGACGCCGCCGCTCGGGGGGGAGGGGCGGACGCCGCCGCAGGGTCGGCCGCGAGCGGCATCTCGGAGGGCCCCATCCGCCGCCGCTGGAGGCTCAAGGAGGGAGGCCAACCCTACCTGGCGTCGATCGAGGGGGGGAATTGATGAGGAGAAGGCCTCCCTCCTCCTCCTCCTCCTCCTCCTCCTCCTCCTCCTCCTCCTCCCTTCATCGCACGAGGAGGGAAAAAACCCGAGGATCGGGAAGGCGTGAGCACAGGCCTCCGCTACGGGACGGGGCGGCGGGCGAGGGGGGGAGAGTGAAGAGGAGGAGGCCTTCTCAAAGGCGGCGGGACATCTCAGAAGCCCTCGCGCCTTCAGATTCTGACAGGCTTGTTGTGTCTTCGAAGAGTGCTTAGAGAACTTCTCAGAAAGCCAGGGGGGGGTTCCTGAGCCCTTTAGGAAGACCTTCTCCTTTTCACTTCCCCCCGGGCTCGCCGCCGACCTACGGAGGTTTGCGCGGCGTCGGCGCGCACAAAGATGTTCGACACCGCCTCGATCGTTCAACCTTGAATCGATCGCGGCCCCGATCGTTCAAGGTTGAGATTTGTCAGGTCCAATGGCATGACCGCATCCCTCGGTGATTCCGCGCCGCACAATTCAACCTTGAACGCCTTCGCCGGAATCGCCGGCACGCCAACGCCTAGTGAACCTACCGTAGATGGGGCCCTTCCCTCGTTTTCCGTCGTTTTCGCCTTTTGGGCCTCCTGAGAGGTCCTCGTTGCCACGGCTGGACTCGCGTCAAAATTCTGGTCAGAACGCACCCTGGTGAAGATCCAGGGAGTAGCGGTACCGGTACCACTTGGTTTCCCCAAGACGGGGCCCGAGTAGACGGGGTCTGAGGATCGTAGATGGGGTCTTGAGGATCGCGCCGCATCGCCCATGCATCGCCGATGCGTCGGCGATGCGTCGGCAATGGATCGGCGATGCATCGGCGACGTCGGCGATCCATTGGCGCCCTGGGCTTGGAGAAGATCGGGCTCCACATCGAGCCGCACCGCCCATGCATCGGCGACGCAGCACTATCCTCCGATCCCATCTGCTCCGACCGCATCTGGGAGGCCTTGAGTGAGGCTTGGGAGCGGCTGGGGGTCTGCGCTTGGTGGACCCCGAGGAGATCGGGGAGGAGGGGCGGACAAGAGCACATTTCCTGGAAACCACAAATGATTATTAGAACATTGTTTGGTAAGGCTATCAGCGAGCCGGGACGCTTCGCCACTGCTTGAACACCCGTTCAGACTTCAGAGTCGGTCCCCGGCCAGAGCCGACAAGTTGTTCTAGCCGCAGCCAGCCGTGGCGACGAGGGGCCCTCTCTCGGGAACGGCGAGAACGTCTGGCTCAGGAAGGGTGATCTCGACGGCTGCCGGGGCGCCTCCTGTCGAGCTGGGGGCCCATGGGGGGCCTCGGCGTCGGGCTGGGGGCCGCACGTCTGGCGAAACCAGCCTCCTTGTCCAACGAACCCTTCTGGCAGCCGCCGACCTTGTCCCCCTCTCTGCTGGCCGGGACCAGATGAAGGGGCCCTGGGACACACAAACAAAAACACACAAATAACAGGATTCCCCACATTGTTCAATATGTTCTGGGTTTTTGTCTTCACCCCCACTTCCCATATTTTCCCATATGTTTGGGGGAATCGACGAATAATTGTGTCTGTGTGGTTTTTCCACTCCTGAAATTTTCTCTACGCCGACGTCACCGATGCATCGAGGAAGTCGCCGATGCATCGACGATGCATCGGCGACGCATCGGCAATGCGGCGCGCGATCCTCTGCCCCCCCTCTACTCGGACACCCAAACTTGGGGAAACCGAGAGGTACCCATCCCTCTGCCCCCCGGACCTCCCCCTGGGGTGCGCCACTTGTGTCTGTGTTCCCGTTCCCCTCCTGACCAGTGCTGGGCACCCTCAGCCCACCGGCCAGCTCCAACGCGAGACCCGCAAGAACTCTCGGAGGCCCGAGCTGGCCCGCCGGGGCCGGCGGACAGAGATGGCGGGACCTGGTCGGCAGAACTTCGGCGCGAGGCCCCACTGCAGAACAGCTCACGAGGGAGGAGGGGGTGGGGGGGAGGAGGGGGAGGAGGAGGAGGAGAAGGAGGAGGAGGAGGAGGAGGAGGAGGAGGAGGAGAAGGAGGAGGAGAAGAAGCAAAAGGGGGAGGAGGACGGGGAGGAGGAGGGTCGGCAAAACTCGCGACGGGACGTGGGACCGTCAGCAGATGTGGGCAGACCCGAGTTCGGGCACAATCAAGTTTGACACCCTCCCGGGGAAGCCAAACGGCACCGATGCCGCCACTCCCTGGACCTCTCCTGGGGTGCGCTCTGACCAAAATCTCGAGGCGACTCCAGCGGTCACATCGTCCCCAGACTATTGTATGACTATTCTTGAATGTTCCTCCTTCGGACGGACGTGCCCGATTAAACTCCAGCGACATCTGCAGACTCAAGAGGCATCTGGCCGACATCAGTCGTCGCCGTCGGCGGCGGCGGCGTTGGGATCGTCTCCGTCGTCAATGTCATTGGCGTCGTCGTCTTCGGCGTCGTCGGCGGGCGTTGGCATGTTTCTCGTCGGAGGGGGAGACGGAGCAGGGGGGGGATGTCGAGAGCCCCGGCACGGAGTGGAGGAGGAAGGTCGACCAGTCGGAAATTCGAGAGCCCCAATATGCGGGAGCAGGTGGAACGGGGGTGAAGCAGATGAGGGCAACACGATGCCACGATGACATTCCACCGCTTATCTCACAGTGTCGTGGTGTCGCAATATGCACCTGCACGGTTTTCCCCCGGGCCGTAGGCGACCCGAGGAGGAGGAGGAGGAGGAGGAGGAGGAGGAGGAGGAGGAGGAGGAGGAGGAGGAGGAGGAGGAGGAGGAGGAGTGAGTGAGTGACCCCAATCGCGAAGCGACATCCGACGATTCACGAAGCCCGCCCCGCCTGCTTGGCCTTGCTCTGGACCTTCGGCCACTGGCCAGCGGCGATACGAGACAGATACTCGGACCTGGCGGAATTCGTGGTCTTGAGGCAAGGTTGTCCCAGACCCTTCAACATCTGACTGGCAAAGCACCCGCACCGACTACATAACCAGAGCTTCAAAGTGCCGTGCAGGGTGAGTTGGTGCGAGGGATCTGCCCACCCCCCCGCTAGGTGCAACCTGACTCCAGACGGGACCCTGCAAAAATCATCGTGCACATAGACAGGATGAAAACACGGGGTGCTCCTCCAAACAGGTAGCCTAGCTATTGCAGCGGAGCTGCAACACCTACTACACTTACGACCAGTCTCGTCAAACTGATGGGTGGTGGTGAAAGTCTGTACCGCAGAAAAAGCAGGAGGAGAGGGAAGAGGTGGCTCACGTTGTTTCTTCCCGAGAGGCTCCTGACGTTTCTCTGCGACAATGGCGTCGAACGTGGCGCGGAGTAGGCGAAGCCGTACGAGAAGAACCCTCTGCTCCCACTGCTCAGCTCGCACTCTCTCCCCTGCGCTGACCTGCACACGGCTGGCTGCAGACCCTGCAAGAATATCCGCTACAGCATTTCCCAAGATCATCCACATAGGGAATGTGCCAGACAACGCTTCACGGGCCTCCAGATGTGAGTTGACGAACAACACCACAAACGAGACTGGGCCCCTGGAGGAATCGAACACAGCACCAATACGATGCCAAAGATCAGCGTCTGGTCCCGAGGGCTCACGATACAATTTTGAGGCCCATCCTTCAGCAACATATTCATTATCCGTTGTGTACACCACCCGGCCCGACGAATGTTCAGCGGCCAAGAGAAGGGCCCGAAGTTCTCCTCGAGAAACTGACTGCCGTTCTCCTGCAAGCCCGCCAGACATCGAGCTGTCGATCTCGAGAGGTTCGAAAGAACTGATACAGGCAACCGAAACGCCCACGCGGCGATACCTTGTGTGCCCCGATAATTCACCGCCGCTGGCATCTCCAAATAGAAAGATCGGGGCGTCCCGCGAGCCATGTCCGAACGCTCCTGTCAAAAGAAACTCTCCTGGTGCCTGCCAGTGCTCCTCCTGCGACGGAGGCGAAACCTGAACGAGATGGGATGGGAGAAGCCCGCGGAGCCAGAAACATTCCATGGATTCCCAGCTGGAATAGGCCTCCCCCACCAAGCACTCTGAACACATGTAAGCTGCAGCTTCTACATTGCGACTGCAGCCCCACATGCGATGGAATGGTGTCTCTGGAGCCTCACCGCACCGAGGGCACTTCGTGTCGAAGGGCTTGCCCTTGGTCGCAAGGAAATCCCCGCGGCGAGAACGAGTCCAGTACCCTCCAGCTGCGATGGTGACCAGTAGTTCTGCTAGCCGAGCTCCACGGTCTACCGACTGCAATTGCGAGTACAACTGTCGCAGGGACGTGCAGTCGATGCCGCCTTCCATGCCACCGCCGCAAAAGTGTCGAGATGCCTGCTCCCACAGAGACGATCGAATAGAATTCTGCACGTCGCGAATGAGGTGGCCTGGGTCATCGACATCAGGCCATCCTGTCCACGCTGAGTCGGGGAAGTGCCACTCGATGGATTCATCCTGTGGGTCCGCTGCAGGCTTGCACCATTCGGTAGCTGACCGTGGGTCCCATCCGTTATTCAAAAACAAAGTGATGACTGCAGAAACTGGTCCACGTATGTGCCGCGTGCGCTGCCCTGATGGGATGGCACGAAGCTTCTCCACCAGGGGGTTCCACACGCGGCAAACTCCACGTCTAAGTCCTGGCTCCCCCTGCCAGACTCGAAACCATTGTCGTAGCATCTCTTCTGGTAATTTGAGTGCTGGGTCATGCGGGGCTCGCATCGTAGTGCTAGGACCGTGGTGGGACAGCGACCCTTGGACGGGGCCGCCACCGCAGCACCTAGCCGTTGTCGAGCCTGGCGCAGGTAGACACCGCACGCGCCGTGCATCTGGTGTCCGCATAGCCCAGCAGCCTGGGCTCCGAGCCGTTCCAGCTTCGATGTGATGGCATATCGTCGCCTTGCACGAGCGAACTTGCGCACCTTGGTGTTCATCAGCCGATGCTTGTCCGCTCCCCTGCGTCTCGTAGCCCGAGCATGACGACCGCCACCTCCTAAGTCCGTGCCTAGGAAGCCTGCTGTGCGTCGCGCTCGCACTTGGAAGCCCGCAACTCGAAGGGCACGACAAACCTGAAGAGCATCAGAGTGATGAGCACAAACCACAACTGACTTGGATGCCACCTGAAGTTTCATCGCTCGAAGGCCCTTGCACGTGTCGCGGAGGCTGGCGACAAGTTGTTGCCGTGCACTGCCGCGAGAGCCTACTGCACGTTGAGCCAGATCATCCACCCATATGCGGTGACCCATGCGAGGATGAGCTGAACAGATCCTGTCGAGAACGAAATATACCATGATCCTCCCCAACCGCGTGCCTGGCCGAAGGCCCTGGACCACCGACCTCGTGGGCACGATGGGGAGAGCCCACGAGCTGCACTGCCCCAGAGCTCGAGGCGCCATCCATTGCAGCACCTCCAAGCACAAGATGGCTGCTGGAAATCCTAGTTGCAAACCCTTGGGTATTAGCAGCTCCCCCACAATATTGTCGTAGAAGCCGTCGTTATCTCAAAATCCTGCCCCAGAAACCACACCGAGTTGATGCCCGACCTCCTTCTCCAGGGTGCGAACGAAGGCTTCGCGGAGAGCCGCGTTGCCCTTCACTGCAGCGTCCCAGTAGGGGGCCGAGGAGTCCGACCACTGTCGAACTACTGGCTCTCTGATGAGCGACCACAACCTGCTGAACATAGAAAGAAGACCTATGATTCGGTCGCCTTCTGTCTTCTTCGGCAGAAGGCGACCGAGGGTAATCATGATCTGGCGTGGCCAGACAAGCTCAGCTTCGATCATCATGTACAGATCTGCCAGCTCGTCCAGCGCTGTCAGGGGCAAGCGCTCGAAGTCTATGGGTGACATGCGATCGCACGCTTGTCCAGCTCGCGCAGGCATGCGCCTGGCTGCCTCTCTGACATCGGCGCCAGTGATGGGAGGCAAAGGCTCGAGTTCTGCACGTTCGCGACCCCGCCGAAAAGCCTCCTGAATGGCAGCCTCCGTGGACAGAGACGGTGCCCACTTCTGCCGCCATTGCAGAGCTTTGTGATCGACAAGGTCTAGCGGCTGAGACAAGATGTCGTCTCCGACTTCGATCTCATGCTTGACCATTGCCTCCTGACGTAGACTGCGATGAAGCGGACCAAGCGCCGACTGCTCGGTCATCAACTTGCCAAACTTCTGCATGGATGCATGGGCCGAGCGCTGCTGTCCGCGGTCTGCGATCTTCTCAGAAGCGGCTGCAAAACTCTGAAGACGCATGGCATCCACTGTAGCTGCACCGCTCTGCATGTCAGCCGCCATCTCGACCCAGTCGCCCCAGGTGGGGCCACGGCCGTTGAGAAGGGCATGGGCTGAGTCGGGACGCGAGTCCATCTGCAAGGCCAGCGCTGCAATCAGACGAGCCCGTTGCTGATGTCCATTGTCTCGAACGCAGTGCCGAGCGAGCCCTGCATAAATTGTGTGAAGCGGCCCCCACCAACCAGCCACAAAGTCTGCACACGTCGTGACGCGAGTGCGCTCCTGCTGTTCGAGGGCGGCTATACGAAACCTGGGTCCACTGCCTCGCAGGACTCCAGAGGTTGCCTGAAGAGAATGATGCCGTTGGATACTCAGCTCTGCCGAACGTACCCATGATGCGTACAATGAGGCTATAGCCTGAGAGGTGCCAGGGTCATGGAGCCGAAATGCTACGGATTGCACGAAACCTGGACCTGGTGGGCACTCGTTGCTGGGAATGAAACCCACATCCGACTTGCACTCAGACCAGGTCTGTTCCGATACATAGAAAGGACATTCCTGCGCCAGATCTTCGACCACAGAAGGCTGCGCATCCCGAGATACCAAAGGCACCGACTGCTCATTAACATGGGAAGAGAGAGGCCGAGGAGGAGGACGAGCCGGGGTGGTACCACCGTCGGAGTCAGGAATTTGACTGCACGTCCTAAGCGGGGGGTCTCGGGCTCGAATTCCAGGCTCTTCAGGGACGGAAGCTTGTCTAGTAGGGCTCCCACCACCAGGAGGCTGGCACGGCGACGAAACAGAACCGCAGGGTGCAGCTGGTTTAAAGTCGGACTCGCGGGCCCGAGGGTCGACCTCATCGGGCCAGGGGCCCTCGTCCTCCAAAAACTCGCCAGAGAAAGGAAAATCGAGATCCTCAGGAAAATCCCCCCCACATTCAAAACCTACGCCAGCAAGGGGGGGGGGGATCTTCAACTGACTCGCGCTCCTGATCGACTGTGGCCTCATCGGATGAGAAGAGATCAGCGAAGAATTTGCGAAAATGTTTTCCCCGCAACTCCTGACGCCTCTGCCGCTTCTCCTCGTTCACGGCTCTCGCTCGGGCCGACTTGGACCCTGGCGTCGGCTGGGTCCGAGGCCCGGCCACCTGCGGGAGACGCCGCGGCATGTCCAGGCACCGCGCCTGCAGGACCCTCGCCGAGCGCCGAAGTCGCACCAGCAGGCCCACGTGCGGCTTCCACGGTGCGCTGACCACAGGCTCGAGCGAGGCGATGATGGGCTGCGCCTCGGCTGATACAAGCATGTAGTCCAGGTGGCTGGCGCCCCGCTTCCCGACGTTGCAGGTGGCCTCCAAATTCGCGTGCATGATACTGGCCTCCGAGCGCAGGCCCCGCATGAAGCTGGACTT
The DNA here is from genome assembly GCA_963575745.1 of Prorocentrum cordatum. Lineage (NCBI taxonomy): Eukaryota > Dinophyceae > Prorocentrales > Prorocentraceae > Prorocentrum > Prorocentrum cordatum. Next base: position 106,954 of record CAUYUJ010015474.1, on the reverse strand, counting down.
GCTCAGAGTGGTTGGCGTGGCGTTGAAGTCGCCGATGACTAGCCACGGCACTGCCGGCGAATTCAGCAGAGCCCCGAGCCGCTGGAACCTGCTGAGGTTCGCCCCCGCGATCCCCAGCGAAGGAAAGCCGTAGAACACGATGACCGCCAGCGTGAAGCCGCTGAGGTGGATGAGGACGGCTTGAAACCCGTCAAGCCCCCGATGCCCGCGAGCTCGAAGTGGACGACCTCCAGACTCTGACAGCAGCGTCTGCATCTGAAGATGGCCCTTGGCAAGCACCCACTGGCCACCCCCGTTCGCATGGGCTCGCTGAGCTCGAGAAACCCTGCGCTGTCGAGTGCGAGCCCCATTGCCCACGAGACGATATCCAGCGGCGCGCGCCTTCTTGTCCCAAACAGGCAAATCAGCACTGGACACATGTGTCTCGACAGCGGCTGCAAAATCAAAATTGCTATCAACAAGATAACCCCACGATTTGTCCCCAATACATGTGATATTGGAGAAGAATAGATGTGCCAGATCCTGGTCCTGGTGCTCCCCCGAGTTCGCATGGCTGCTTGCAGTCTCTCCCGTAGTGACTGACGAGCTCGGCGTCGTACTCGAGGGGGGTGCTAGTCACAGATCAGGATCATCGGCAGCTGCAGCTGCCGCGATATCCTTGCCCCCTCTAGCGGGAGCTCCCTTGCCTTTGCCCGTCACGCCCTTGGTGTTGGCCGACTGCTCCTTGAGCGCCTGCGCCTGAGCCGCGAGCCTGGCCGAGGAGAGACGCGCTGCCGCTGCCAGGAGCTCCGCATCGTCTTCGGCATCACACCCAGCTGGAAGCCTGGCTGCATCGGCATCGCTGCTGGCGCTGCCCATGCTGGCGTCCGCTGCCGTCGCCACAGGGGGGGGAGCGCCCTGCGCAGGGCCTGGCGAGCCGCCTTTGCCTGCGCCTGGGCCGCTGCTTGACGACCCCCCCGAGGGCGGCACCTCGTCAGGCTCGGTCTTCCGCTTCTTGCGGAACCGATCCTGCATCTCCTGCGCCTTGGAGAGCATCGCCGACACCTCGGCCTCCTTGCCCTCCATGACGTGCTGGAGCTTCTCTAAGTCGAGCTTTATCTTCCTGAGCTCGGTCCTCTCGCCGTCCGAGCACTCTAAGTCATCGATGCCGTCGAAGAGCTCCTTGTCCCAACTGACTGCGAACTTGGGCTGGGTTGCTCCATCAGGCCAAAGTACCACTCCTTCTGCCACTGCCATGGCCTCGGCGGCTGTGCGCTTGGCCCTCTCGGCCTGCGCCAGCGCCAAGGCGGCTGCCTGCTCGCGGGTGCGCGCCTGGGCCAAGTTGGCCTCGAGGCGCACCACCTGCGCCGCTGCCTGCGTGTGCTTGTGCTCGGCGTCCTTGAAAAGACCCACCGCCTTCTTGAGAGCCTCAGCCGGCCCCGCGGACGCGGTGGGGGCGGTGCCGCCAAGACGCTTCACTTGCGCCTCGAGCACCTGCCGAAGATCAGTGTCCTGTGTGCCCTTCACAGCCATGCGGAGTAACTCGGCTACGTCGAGAGACGCGGCGGCCTGCAGCTTCTCAGCCTTGGTCTTGGAGTTGTCCTTCCCTTTATGATCAAAACTCCTGTTTTGGTCGACGTTCAATCCCGAACTTGGAGGAAAGGGATAAAAACGTAGTGCCTCAAGTACCCCGTGCAGGCACAGGAGCGGGGCGTTGCCAAAATGGCCAGAGCCCCAATGTTACTTGAGGGGGGAGGAGGAGAAGGAGGAGGAGGAGGAGGAGGAGGAGGAGGAGGAGGGGAAGGGGGAGCAGGAGGAGGAGGAGGAGGAGAAGGAGGAGAAGGAGGAGGGGGAGGAGGGGAGGAGGAGGAGAAGGAGTAAGACGGGTCGCCTGAACCCCTCGGAGAAACCCTCCATATGTACCCAACGCGGTAGGCATTGCAATGCTACGATAACACTTTATCCACACGATCTCCGAGTGCCTTTCAAGACGTACGCTGCCCTGGACTGAGGCCGCTCCTGGGTACTCCTCGAAACAACGTCAATACAATTACGCTTAGGTTGGGAATGTCCTCCTACAGGGGGAATCTGGTCAACAAATCCTGGAAATACTCACGCATAGTCAAAATATCGTCCCAAAACTATTGTTGTACTATGTTTGAATATTCCTCCTGTAGAAGGACACGCCCGACTTAAGACTACGAGCTGTCAGCCGGAGGCGCGCGAACATGGATAGGAGATCCATGAATTTGGCGCGCGGTCGCCAAATCCATGGATCGGGCGAGGCGCCCTCCTCAAAATGCGGCCGGTGCCGCCCCGTTCGGCGGCGGAATTCCGCGATTTCCAATGGAAACGGGACCCGTTGCTAATCGATCCATTTTTGCGATCGCCTGGGTCATCTCACCTCGCTGAAACAAAACGAACAACATTCGGGCTGGCATGGCCTTCCAAGATGGATCTGGGCTCGAGCGATGTCGAGGTGCCATGTTGCAGTTACTAAAGTCCTTGCTGACATGGGGCTTGGCGGTCAGCAACATGTTGACCAATTCGTTGCCAGAGAGGCTCGAGGTGGCGTGGCAATGCGGACCGCAGTTGTTCCACGAAGCGTGCACCGAGTCCAGACCCGACCCCCTCTTTAAGTAAGAAGGTCCGCGCGTTATACATACCCTCGTGAGCTTATGCACCAGATCTGAAGCATCCCTCATGACTGGCGGCAGGATGGGTCCATCGCACGGATCCCGGGCATGCGTGGGGTGCTTAAGCTCGTCCTCCTTCGATCCACACAGGGGGAAATGATGAATGGTGTCTTCTTCCTCCTCCTCGAGCGTACCCAGGGGGGCAACGTCCGATGATCTCAACCACGGCCTCGAGGTGCGCCTGGCCTCGCGATGGTTGCGGGGCGGACGACCTGATGGTGAACAGTCTTCCTCTTCCTCATCCTCCTCCTCCTCCCACGCTTGGTGTCTTCTTCCTCCTCCTCCTCGTCCTCCGCTTCGGAACCTCTGCGGCAACAGGTGGCCCATTCCTCGGCCCGGGGGACAGACGCATCGGATGCGACTGCCCGGTGCTCCCTCGCGAGTCCAGAGCGGGCGCCGAGAGGGACCCGAGCCACGGGCCAGGAGGAGATGGGGATAGGATGACCCGAGATTGAAGCGGAAAATCGAACCGGCAACCGAACTGCGTCGCATCGACAGAAATCGACAGGCAGATCGGACGGCATCGAGATCGAGGCCCAGCGGCCCCCCGAGACGAGGCCCGCGCGAGAAAGCCCAAACCGAAGTCGGAATTCGGAGCCGAATCGAATGGGAATCGACATCCCCGAAATCGAATCGATTCGAATCGGCAGGCATGGGGTTCTCAAAGAACACGGCACGAGGAGATCTCTGGAGACGTTGCGCGGCGACTCGAGACCCAGTACAAGTCGGATTCACGTCGGAGCCCCTCCGCGCGAACAACGTCCCAAATCTTACGGGGCTGACGCGTGGGCTGGATACTGTAACACGTACGCGCCACGCAAGGCTTCCGGGAGGTTCCGGATATAGGAAGCGTGTCGTGGAGGTTTCCCGTTTGGGGAAACCTCGGGGCTCATGACCCGCTTCCCTCAGAACCCCAGTCCTTTACCCCATGCCAAGAGGGGAAGAGGAGGGAAGGATGCACGCTCGGGCTTCAATAGGCAAACAAGTTGGAAGAGGAGGAGGGGGACGGGGGCAGGAGGAGTGGGAAGGAGGGGTGGGTGTGGAGCAGGAGAGAAGAGAGCGGGGGGGAGGGTGTCGCGGAGTGCAGCCACTCCTTCTCCCTCTCCCTCGTCGTTGTCGTCGTCGTAGTCGTCGTCGTCTTCCTCCTCATCCTCATCCTTCTCCTCCCTAATATCTGTCTCCGTATCGTCGTCCTCTTCCTCCTCCTCGTCATCACGCAGTACTAGAACTTCAACTTCAACTGGCTCCGTTTGCTCCAACTCTACCTCTTGCTACAACTTCCCACTCCCTCATCCTCATTCGTTCTGATCCCCGTCTCTCTTCATCCCTGGCCAGGCTGTGCTCGGGGCCTTCAGGAGCCCCCTTCCCTTCATACGAGTTGAGCTGGAAAAAGATCTGCTCAGGAGGAAGAGCTCGAGGAGGAGAAGGGAGGAGGAGGAGGAGGAGGAGGAGGAGGAGGAGGAAGAGGAGGAGGACGAGGAGGATGAGGCCAGGAGCAGGAGGAGGAGGAGGAGGAGGGGGAGGAGGAGAAGGACGAGGAGGATGAGGCCAGGAGCAGGAGGAGCTGGGGATAGGCAGCGCAGGAGGGAGGACGGAGCGACCGGGAGGAAGGAGGAGGAGGAATCGGGAGGAGGAGAAGATGGTAAGCGTACGAGGACAAAGCCCATGCACCGTACCATGTATGGACTCCGTTCGCCAACGCGGTACGGTGCATAGGTTATTCGTCTCTGGGGGATCGAAAAACTATGCACTGCCATTCCTGGGTCGAGAATCGACGACGCCACGAGAGGAGCGAACGCGGTACGGTGCACACAGATCGGCCGCGAAGAGGGGGAAGCGAAGCCAGATTTACGTCGGACTGACGCCGAAGCATCGTCGCGCAAACGTCGACCCATGACTTACAGAACTGACGTCTGGACTAGATGATACTACTATTCCGCGCCGCGCGAGGCCTCCCAGGAATTTCCTCATAAAAGATGGTGAGGGGAAGCGAAGGGGTGGGTGGGGAAACCCATAGGTACCAGTGCTACTACTCCCTGGACCTCTCCTGGGGTGCCATTTGACCAGAATTTCGGGGCGAATCCGGCGGTGGCGACGAGGGCCTCCCGGGAGGCCCAGAACGTCGAAGACGAGGGAGGGGTAGCCGTGTGGGTAGCTTTTCCCTCCTGCGATTTCCTGGGAGGAGGGAGGCTCGAGATCGAGGATGCAGGTTCGAAGCTCGCGGCGGCATCGGAGGGCCGAAATCACAGACCGATGCCTTCGGGCGCTCTGGCGCTCTCGGCCGGCTGTGAGCTTCCGGGGGCCTCGGGAGGCCTCCAGGGACCTCGGGAGGCCTCCAGAGGCTGGACGACGTCGCCGTCGCCGTCGCCGTCGCCGTCGCCGCCTGCCCGGGGGAGGAGGAGGCCCGGGGGGCGGGGCGGAGCGGCGGAGCCGAGCGCGGAGGGACGGCCGCAGCGGCTCGCGTGGGCGGAGGAGGACGGACGGCCTCGTCGGCAGGAGGCGCGGGCGCGGGGCGCCCCGGCGGGCCCGCCCGCGCGGCGCGAGCCAACGGGAAGAGGGCCGAGGGGCAACGATGGCAGAATCAGGTCGGGCATGTCCTTGGACGTTAAAATGATACACACCCCAAGAATGCTCCCAAGTGTTCAGGAATGCTCAAAAAATTATCCCCAGACTATTCTTCGACTATTTTTGCATACTCCTCCTGTTGAGGGAGGCACCGCCGGGGGGCCCAGCGCGGATCCAAGAAGTCTGCGCGGAGCGCCAACAGTTCATGTTTATGACGTCGTTTTCTTCTTCGAGATAAGGGGGTCAGATCGGGCATGTCCTCATACAGACGGGTTTTGGAAGGGACATAACACCTAGTCCGGACACAGCCAGAACTAGCCAAAAGAGCATGACCAGCCGATTTGTTGATACTCTTCTTGAATGTTCCTCATGCAGAGGGACACGCCCGACTCAAAAAACAGGGGCCGACGACCGCCGAAGACAGTCCGAAGACCGTCCGAAGACGGCCCGGAAGCGATGGGCCACAAGGGGTCCACGGTCGAACACGTGGCTTCCCCCTTCTCGGGCGGACGGCAACGGACTGGCACAGGAGGGGAAATTATCGACCCGGGATCGGCGATACGTCAACGATGGATCGGCGGTGCAGTCAACCCGTAGAATAAGGACCCGCGATAAGGATGCAACGGCCTTGGAAGGCCGTGCCGACACTGTGCGGGCGGGGCGCGGCCAGCGAAAGCGGCCAAGGATGGGCCGAATGGGGAAGGGTGCAAGGGTAACCTTGGAAAGTTGCTAATCCTTACTATTCGGGTTGACTGTAGGGGGGAAACATTGACCTGGAGTCGGCGATGCATCGCCGATAGATCGGCGATAGGCTGAGGCTGGGCATGTCCTCCTACAGGCGGATTTTGTAGGAACAAATGAAGAATAGTCAAAACAACTGAACAATTGACAAACATCAGTCGAACAATCGTCCCCAGACGATGTTTGGACTCTTTTTGAATGTTCCTCCTGTAGAGGGACAGGCGGAAACATCCACCTGGAGAGTCGGCGATGCGTCCAAGAGGGGGGCGTCCAAGAGGGGTGTGTGCAAATCATGGCCCGAGGCATGTGCGCGGACCAGGGGGGGGTCAGTGAACGTACTGAAATAAGAAGCGGCGCCGTGCAATCTGGGGAGATCTCATGGCCCCCGCCATGATATCCCCCCCCCTCTCCTGGTCACCACCCCCCTCTTTGCCGCCCTCGATGCCATGCGGATTGACTGCAGGGGGGAGGGGGACTCCACCTGGAGAGTCGGCGATGCCTCGCCGACAGATCGGCGATGTGCCCCAGAGTCAGCAGAGCCGCCCGCTCCCAGGCGGGGTGGGGCTCTGTCCGACCCCTGTCGGCGATCCATGGGCCGTTTGGGGGTCGAGGCATCCCCCCCCCCCCCCGTGCCTACCTTTGGGTGGCCCCAAGAGGGGGTCCAACTGAAAGGGGGTGCCGCAACAGATTTCGGGCAACTGTACTGCGAATGCGTGGCGCCAGAGAATTGTATTGCATTGTATTGCGAACAATGTATCGCACGCGAAGATCCAGCAGTACATCTGCGCCCCGGAATGTACTGCACGCCCCAAATGGACTGCACCCCCACACATCTATTGCACCACCCCCTTGTCGCTGGACCCCCTTCTTGGGTCAACCCGACCATCTCCCCCCATCGTTGCCCCTGAAGGGTGCGGTGCCAGCGGGGGGCCGACGGCCTCCCGGGATCGCCAGCCCGTGGAGGCCGACTTCACCGGGAGGGCCGCCCCCCGCAGGGCGAGCGAGCACGGGAGAGGCTCGAGGCATGCACCGCAGGGCCCAGGCATGCCCGCGTCGTGGAGAGTTCAGGACGGGAGGCTGCCGGCCGTTCTCAGCCCCTGGGGGCCCTCCTCTTCGTCCTCCTCCTCCTCCTCCTCCTCCTCCTCCTCCTCCTCCTCCTCACGCGGATAATGTGCAGATCCTGGCGCGCCTCGCGGAGTACCTTCACGAGTTGCAGGCGCTGGGCCACCACTGGATAATCGCTGGTGACTGGAACATGGATGCTGCCTTGGTGGAAGGATGGTGCAACTCGGTACATGGTTTGCTCGTCGTCCCGTCACAGCCGACCTGCACCCAGTCCAAGCTAGGCACGGTACGGGATTACTTCAGTCTGTCTACAGATTTAGCCCGCTGGATTGGGCAGTGCGAGGTCCTTGAGGTGGCCACGGCCTCCGCATCTACCTGTGAAGCTGGACAAGCGCCTCAGAGAGCACGGTATGTGGGTGAGGGTGGTGCGGGAGCGTCGCAAGCTACCCACGGTCCCACGCCCTGGCTGTGCGCGTTACCCACCGCGGCGACAGTGGCAGCGAGTGGAAGACACTATCAGATCGGCGATGGATGCCGACATGCTGGCTGCTGCATGGGATGGAGTTCTGTCCACCATCGAGGCGGAGCTCTCGGACCGCAATGATATCATCGATGCGCCCCAGCGCAGGCTACATGCTGGGCGAGCAGGGCCGCAGGATAGGGAGCGGCAGAAGGTCAAGGAGCTGGATCCGCCACAGCCCAAGCGGTTGCAGGCCTACAAGACCTATGGCCGCTGGTTGCGCCACTTGCGAGCCACCTACACTAGGATGCACAAGGCAATTGCGGACATCAGGCAGCACGCCAATGCGGTCCAGTTTCCCTCGAGAATGCTGCATGACATCTGCGGCGCCTACGGTACGTTCATCTCGGACCAGCCCCAGGAATGCTGACCGCGTCCTCCTGGCCAAGCTTGCTTGGGATCTACAAGGGTTCTTTGCTCGCGTGAACCGCGCCGATTGGGTTCCAGGACTTCTTGATGCACCCGACCGCGAATTTCTGGTGCGGATCTCCGAGCGCTTCTACGCTGTGGACTTCCTCGGCCAGGTCGCCTTCGCGTCAGACAGGGTGGAGAGGGTGGTCCTGGCAATTTCCAAACATTCGTGTCTGGAGTGGTCGAGGTGGGCCCAGCAATCGTTATATCATGGTGCGGGGCGGGCGCACCGCTACACCGAGGTGCGCGAGCCTCAGGAGACACTCCATCATGAAGGGACCCCGTGGGCAGCCTTACCAGATGGCAAACGCTTGCCTCGACGTCTAGAAGCTGATATGGACTTTGCCTCAGGGTGGGGAGGTCACGGCCTCGCCCAACGCGCAAGAATGGGCTCAACTACCGCCTCTTGCTGCTGATGATGCACGTGCTACCGTACGTAAGTTCAAGCACGCGACGGCACTCGGACAGACTACGCTGCAACCGCGTGCGCTGGAGCAGGTGTCAGATCTGGAACATTGGCGCAACTACGTATGCGGTGCGAACAACTCTGTTGCTGGCCCACGCAACGCGTCATTACCACCTTGGCCAGGCTATCTAAAGCGTCGGGGGGCCACAAGCTCATCGCCTTGATGAACACGAGTGTCCGGGTCTGGAGCAGGATGCGGCGCCCGTTGTCCAAGCGCTGGGAGGTGGAACATCCCTCACCTGCCCTATGGGGGTCTGGTTCAGGCGCCACTTCGACTGATGCCGCGTTTCAGCGCAATCTAGTGGCTGAGACGCCCAAGTACACTGGCCTCCACTCGGTGAGCGCGCTGATTGACATGTACAAATGCTTTGAGACCATCAGGTTGCCAGTCATATTGGAACATACTGCACATGATGGGTTTCCGATGCGGCTAGTCTGGCTATTGTTGCAGCTATATCAAGAAGCACCACGACTGGCAAGAGTCTATGGGTCGGCCTCCGTGCAATTCTCTTCCAACCAGGGCATCTTAGCGGGATGTACTCATGACTGTGCGATGGTCCATCTACTTCTATACAAACTGCTGGCGGCGGTGCAGAGACGGCATATGGATGTGGTCCCACGAGCTCGTATGGATGACGTCGGCTTTCAATGGATTGGCGAGGATCCTGCACAGGCCGTAGTCCTCTTCCACGCTGTTCGCTGGTTTACTGTGCAGGCGGCCCCGCTGGGCCTCATAATCCAGCCTGACAAAAGTGGTCATGTGGCCAGCTCGCCCCAGGATCGGACTGCAGTTAGACGGTTTGGCAAGATGGTCAACTTGCGGTGCCACGGGCACATGCGAAACCTCGGACATGAGATTGCAGGCGTGCGTTTGCGAAGGGTGCAGGAGAGAAAAAGGCTCATCAGTGTCATGGCTCGCAAGGCCAAGCTCCGTGCGCTCTTTCGCGGACGTGGCAAGGTACGTACGTTATGGCGCACAGGTCTCGTACCTGCAGCTGCGCATGGCGCAGGCGCCAGTGGCGCGGTCCCGCGCACCCTCGACAAGCTCCGCACTCTTGCCGGCTTCCCGGTGGGAGCTCGAAGTCACGAAAGCCTGACTGCCTGGCTGGCAACACAGGAAGATGAATGATTTGATCCGATATACGATGTGACCGTAGGCATTATGTGCAGACACGCAGGCGTCATTTGGGATTCCAGTTTCTCTTTGGCGTTACTGCAACGGGCATGGCTGCAGATGACAACACAATGGGATTCTCAATTTTCTTGGGCACGCTGTAGTGGGCCGCTGGCAGCCGTGGCTTTATCATTGCATCGAGTGGGTTGGAGTACGATCTCCGCGCACATGGTGATAGACGATCTGGGTCAGCACCACAACTTTCTTAAGGTTCAACCTGATGAGGTCAAGCTGATCCTGCGGCCGAGAAGCGCGTAGTCGAGCACACGCAGCCCATCAACGGCGATCCCTGCAACATTTGGAAGCGGGCCCTCCGCAACTCCGCCCTCGCCATCAAGGATCCCGTCCGAAGAGGCTGCGCCAGAGTGCTCCTTGGATCCGCCATGTAGCCCCCAGCGAAGAAGCTAGCCGCAGGCCTGCTTGATAATGGACGGCGTGAGCTTTGTGACAGCGATGACTTGGGAACTCTCGGACATCAACTTTATGACTGCGAGGGCCTAGCGAGCATTCCTAGTGAGTTGCCTGTAGAGCCTCTGCCTGAGGATGTCTTTGAGCACAGAGCTTTGTTGCTGGGCTTTTGGGGTAATGGCTTGGGGAACCCAGACTGGGACACCTTAGGGCTCGCCTTTGAGATGCTGCATCACCCCATCAAGTTGCCACCCCAGCCCTCGCAGTGCCCTGTGTTCCATTGGGGGGGGCTACTCACCTGCCATGGGACCAGCGCGTTTACACCGACGGCTCAAGGCTCGCGAACGCGAACCCTGAACTATGCAAATGTGGATGGGCTGCGGTCGAGCTCTCGGAAACGGGTTTGCCCTTGATGGCGGTTTACGGCCCTCTCCCAGGGCGCCAGTCGGTGCCCAGAGCGGAGAGGTACGCTGGCCCGGTTGTCCTGAAAATCGCGCCCCAAGTGAGAGTCCTTTGCAATGATCATTTGAACTTCGTACGGGAAGGAGCTGCCTGGACTCCTGCGCTCGCGACTGCGCAAGGAAGTCATGCCGACATCTGGCGTTCCATCGTTCGACTGTACGACGAGCCTGGTAGGAGCCCTCTTCATTTCCACTGGGTGGCGGCACATCGAGAACTTCAAGATGTCGTCGGCCTACCAGAGAATCATTGTTTTGATCCCCTAGGGAACCATTGGGCTGATTGTTTCGCGAGGCTCGGGGCCCAGGAACATCAGTTTGCTCAGGTGGTCGTGGATGCCGAGAAAGCCCACATGCGTGCCTCGAAGAAAACGTGGGAGTTCCTTGGGAGGTCGGCTCAGATTTTGGGTGCCTACGCTGAGGCGCTTGAGTCCCCTCCCGTCCGACCGGGCGTGGCCAGGGCGCCGAAGGACCACCCCACGGTAATAGAACATGATCTCTATGTTTTGTCGCATCGCCGTGAGTGGAGATGTCGGGCCTGCAACCAGGCTGCACGCTCTGAGGCGGCGCTGCAGGGCCTCAGGAGTGGTGCCAGCAAGACCTGCCGCCCCACAGATCTCCAGCGCTGGCTTGCAGCTCAGATTATAGCCGCCTCCCCTGAGGCACAGCCCTGCACCCGCCTGCTGCCTGAGGCCTTCAGGGATCCCTCGCTCTGGGCTGAGGACCCTCCCCTGCCTCCTCCTGCCCCTCCCGACGAGGCTGAAGGCTTACAGATTTTCTGGCGTCTTGGGCACAGGGTAGTCCAGCATGGCAGAACGGTGATCTGTCGACACTGCGCTGCATTCATTGTGTTGCCTGACGGACAGTGCCGCAACCTCCAGAGACGATGTCAAGGGGTTTCAAAGGTTCCGAGCACGCTCGTTAACCACAGGAGTATGTGGCGCAATGCTGAACTCGGTCATCACCCGAAATCGGGTGTTCCTCTCGGGCCTGTTTCCGTTTTCCCTGGGACCCTGGCCGTTCCTTCTGCCGCCGCGGGCCCAGGGGTAAGCGCGACTTCAGCATCTGCCGCCTCTGCTTTTAAGAGGTTTTCGCAGCCAGAGGATGTCGCCAGGCACGGTTTGAGGGACGAGGCTGCTGGTGCAGATCAGTGCCCATCCCAGTGCGAGACGTCCCTGGAGACTGGCCTCGGGGGGAGCGAGTCGGCTGGGAGTCGTCGTCGTGTCGAGTCGCGGTCGTCTTCTCTCGTCCGTCGACCCGAGGCCAGGTCTGTTCCGCTCGAGGCGAGAGCGGAGGCTGCCCCTTCTCCGAGCGCTGGCGGCACGGCTTCGGCAAGAAGGCCCAGGCGCGCCTTCCTGCGCTCCAGGGTCGGACTCCGATTGAGGTGTGTCGCACTCCACTGGGTGCACCTGCCTTTGGGGTCGGATCCTTTTTGGGGCGCCCTAAGGTGCCTACCTGTTCCTGCGGTGCCCTGGCATCGCCATTTTCACAACCTGGCCTGACCAGGCCATCGCTGCCCCAGGCTAGTCGCTGACGTGCCTGGATGCGGCCAAAGGTCCAAAGGTTCTCCTCCTCCTCCTCCTCCTCCTCCTCCTCCTCCTCCTCGGGCCCCGGGAGCGTCAGCAGAAATACTCGGGATGCAAGACCGGCCCTCGAGGAAGGGTCTGGGAGTCCCGGAGAGGCCATAACCTCATTGAAAAAAGCGGGACATCGCATGCCTGGGGATGCAACTCCTGGGAAGCTGTAGATACAGAAACAGCGCTGATGTATGTGGTCAAAAACTGACCGAATCTGGCTCAATCCCACTTTATCCTACCGAATCCCGCCTTATCTGGCTTGATTCCGCTGAATCAAGCTCAATCCTGGGCTCGTTCCGGCTCGATCAATCCCGGGCTCGTTCCGGCTCGATGGCACCTGACACGGGCTTACGGGCCCTCAATCTGGCCAGGGGGCCCCGTGTATAGACGCCCCAGATTCCCAAGCCGCGAGGGCTCTGGAGCGTCTACAGTCCACATCCCTTGATGAAGAAATCCTGTGCCCCTTGGCCGACCAAACGACGTGGTGTGTACATCGAGCCTGTCCGATGGAAGACCGAGCGGACCAAGAATGGCCCAATGGCAAGATCCGTCAACATCGACTAGGGAAATTGCACATTCCCTCATCTCTCCTAGCCGGCAAAAATCTACCACGAATAGTCCGGCTTGGCGGGGTACGTGCAGCCGGAATGCTGGATGACGATCGAGGCAGAGTGGTTGCCAGCCTCGCAGCACGCCTTGGTATCCTCGGCTGGGGCAGGCGGGAATGAGGAATGTCAGGGGATTATCAGGCTCGCTCGAAAAGTTAAACGAAACTTGCAGCCCACTTAAGGATGAGGCGACAACCATAGGAATGATGGAAACTGTGCAAGTACAACAAGGTCGAAATCAAACGATCGGGAGGCAACAGGTCACATCCAATCTATGCCGTTGCTAAGCCGTTGCCGCTTCTGCGGAGCCTTGTTGCGGGGCCTTCATCAATTCCTACTCGCTGTTGCGTTCTGTTCTCTTTGGGACTGCGGCTGTTGCACACAGTCTTTCTTGACACTGGGGCCTCATCGCCAACCTCGGGAACGTCGATGTCCTTATACGGTCATTCGCGTCACGATGCTTCGTTCGCCCAGAAGCCGAGCAACTGTCACAAAAACACGACGTCAAGGGGCATGGGGCAGGGATGTCGGAGGGCCGGTCGAGACAACGGCAACTCTCCCGCCAAACCTAACTCAATTGAGAATCGGTCCCCGGACCCCTCCCCTGAGTCCACCCTGACCTGTGTTTCCGAGCAGATCCAGCCGTGGCGACGAGAAGCCTCCAGGAGGCCCCAGAAGGACAGCAAACGCCAGTGAGGGCACCCGTTGTCTTGACTAGCCCTCCTCGGGATGATGGAAAACCAACCCCATACGATCTCCTTGCCCTTGGACAAAGCTGCGAGGAAACCGCCCACGAAGGCGTCGCCGGCGCCGTTGGTGTCCACGATCTTGTTGGCATCCTGGCCCCCGCCCGTGAATGGCTGAGTGATTGCTGATCCTCCTGACGCTGACGCTGCGGGCATGAAAGTCGAGACGTGTTACTGCTCGTCCTGCTCCTCCTCCTCCGCCCCCCCCTCCTCCTCCTCCTCCTCCTCCTCCTCCTCCTCCTCCTCCTCCTCCTCCTCCTCCTCCATTCCTTCTTCATATAAACAACTGCTCCCTGTCGCACCCCGAGGCGAACTTTAGGACGGGCCGGGCGTTTCGCTTGAGACAACAGTCTCACAGATGGATGGCGGGTCGTTTTCAAAATGTGGCTCTTGCCTTAGCGACGCGCACACTCGTATTAAACATTTGCAAGAATTTCACGGATTGAGGGCGAATGGTTTTCAAAATGTGGCTCTCGCGTTAGCGCCGCGCACGCTCGTCTTAAACATTCGCAAGCGTTTCACGGATTGAGGGCGAACGGTTTTCAAAATGTGGTTTTCGCTGTAGCGCCACGCAAACTCGTCTTAAACATTTGCAACATTTCACGGATTGAAGGCGAGGGGTCTTCAAAATGTGGCTCTCGATTTAGCGCCACGCACACCCGTCTTAAACACTTGCAGAATTTCACGGATCCCACTATCAATGTACCAAAGAATTCGTTCTGGAGATATTCAGGCTTGTGAAGGTGCACAAGTCGTGTTGATTCGCGCTGTTCAAGTCCCAAGAGTGGCGTTCTGGCGCGACTCACGATCGCCAAGACGCAACAATCAGGTTGGTCCGTGGCGTTGGAATCCCGAGAACAATGTTCTGGCATGGTGCAGGGTCTTCAAACAGTTGTTTTCCAACGAAGCAGTTCGTGAGTAAAAATGAGCCGCTGTAAGGGCCTATGATGAGGGAGCTTGAATGGAGGGTGTATGTCAACATCGTTGATGCCTTTTGGGTTTACAATGGTCGTCCCCCTCATCCTCCTCATCATCGGGAACAACATCATCCACATCATTATCATTATCAACATCATTAGCATCACCATCGGCAACATCATCATCATTGTCATCATCATATCCCCCTCATCAGCATCATCATCATAATCAGCATCACCACCATCATCATGATCATCAACACCATCTTCACCATCTTCACCATCATCATCATCATCATCATCATCATCATCATCATCATCATCATCATCATCATCATCATCATCATCATCATCCTGGGCGCGCCGCCAACCGTTCTTTCCCAGGCCCTCGTCTCGCTGCGTCGGCATCGCGATGGATGGGGCCCTGCCCATTTTCCGCCAGGTGTCGGGGGGAGACAACTATTGTCCGGTAAGGGCAGAGATGCGGGGTCATAGAAATAATCTTTTCAAGCGGGCCCTGGAAGAAAGAACAGCTCGCATCCAGCGGTGTCCGTTCCCTGACACAACTTCGGCATACCCCCCCCCACACCCTCTACGGACGCCGGACTGTAGGGGCACTCGCTGGGCACTGGGACAATCAAAACACCATTCGGGATGAAAACCCGGCCCAAGCGGAAACTATCCAGACCTCACGGAGACCGCCGCGCGGTGATCAGATGACGACATGTTCGGGCTGCGCCGCGTTCGCGGGCCCGAGTCAAAGCAGGATCAGTCATCACCGCACCGGGACTCCGCACGGGATTGGAGCTTGCCTCGCGTCGGACTGCGTCGGATCGTCGGAACATCGAGACCGAACTGGGGCCTGCCGAAGTCGACACGGACCCACATCGACCGAATCGAGATGGACCCTGGGGAACCGCTTTTTGACAAGCAGGCCGTGGCGACATTCGCGGCCGCAGGCGCCCGGAGGTGGCGCCCGACCTGATCGGACACCGTTGGCAGCTGCGCGATGCGGCGGGCAGCCAGAGCGGCGAATTCAGCTGCGATGCCCCCGACGCAACGCAGGCTGCCCGAGGGCAGCAGCGCCAACCCCCGCGTGCACGGTTTCCCATGGGGCCGTAGGTGACACGAGGAGGGGGATGAGGAGTAGGGGGAGGAGGAGATGGAGAAGGAGGAGTTGGAGGAGAAGGAGGAGGAGGAGGAGACGGAGGAGGAGAAGGAGGAGGAGGAGGGCGGAGGAGGAGGAGGAGGAGGAGGGGAGGAGGAGGAGGAGGCGGAGGAGGAGGAGGAGGAGGAGGAGGAGGAGAGGAGGAGGAGGAGGAGGAGACGGAGGGAGGAGGAGAAGGAGGGCGAGAGGAGGAGGAGGAGGAGGAGGAGGAGGAGGAGAAGAAGAAGGAGGAGGAGGAGGAGAAGAAGGCGGAGGAGGAGGCGGAGGAGCAGGACGAGGAGGAGGAGGGGGAGGAGGAGGAGGAGGAGGAGGAGGAGGAGGAGGAGGAGGAGCGGAGAGGCGGAGGAGGAGGAGGAGGGAGGGAACGCACGGCGGGACTTGGCAGACGTGCTGCACGGCCAGCGCTGGTCGGCCTACCAGAGCAGACCTCCTCCTCCTCCGGCTCCTCCTCCTCCTCCTCCTCCTCCTCCTCCTCCTCCTGTTCCTCCTCCTCCTGTTCCTCCTCCTTCTCCTCATCCTCCTTCTTATGCTTATTCCTTCTTCTTATTAGTATGAGTCGCATTATTCTTCTTATTAATTGCATTTGTATTATTATTCGTAGTATACATATTCTTAGTATTAGTATTGCGATTACTACTATTGTTATGGTTAGTAAGTTGAGTATTAGTATTCGTAGTAGTCGTCTTAATACTATTATTAGTAATATGAAAATTATGTTTACTTGTATCAATCGGTTTGTTATGTGTTTCGCCCCTTTATTAGTATTAACATTATCATTCTTATCATGACTAGTATTATTATTAGTGTCCGTCTCCTACTCCTTTTCCTTATCCTCCCCCTTCTTCTTTTCCTTCTCCTTCTCCTTCACCTCCTTCTTTTCCTCCTCCTCCTCCTCCTCCACCGCCTCCGCCTCAGCCTCCGCCTTCGCCTCCACCTTCGCCTCCGCCTCCGCCTCTTTCTCCGCCTCCGCCTCAGCCTCCGCCTCTGCCTCCGCCTTCGCCTCCGCCTCCTCCTCCTCCTCCGCCCTCCTCCTCCTCTCCTCTCCTCCTCCTCCCCGTGCTCCTCCTCCTCCTCCTCCTCGTCCTCCTCCTCCTCCGCCTCCTCCTCCTCCTCCGTCTCCTCCTCCTTCTCCTCCTGCTCGTCCTGCTCCTCCCTCCTCATCCCCTCTCCTCCTCCTCCGCCCTCCTCCTCATCCTTTCTCCTTTTTCCTCCTCCTCCATGTTCCCTCCGCCGTCCTGTGGGAATCTCTGAGATCAGACGGTCACTGCGGCGCTGAGGCAGGTCCAGAGCGCTCCAATACTATCCGAGAGATTCTCGGAACGCACTGGAACGGTTAATCCAAGTCCTAGGCCTGCATGAGAATCAGTCGACCCCTGTGCACCACCCCGCACCAGGATGCACAATAACTCCATGCGAACGTCGGGCCAGAATTGGATCGTCGGAATGGCGGAATCGGACCAGATCGGGCCAGCCGAAAGCGACATCGAATCGATCACATCGAAACGGGCCCTGGGGCGTGAACCGTAGGGGCAGGGATGAGATCGGGGCTTGAACGACTCTGAAGGGTATGGTTCGCAAAAGGTGTGGCTTGCAACCGGCACCATGGGTGATACCCTTGGTGGCGGGCGGGGACCTCGATAGAGTTCTCCGCCGCGCCCGAGGAGGCCCGACGAGGACAGCGTCGCGCCCCCCAGACCCCAACGGCGCCGTTCGCAAACCACACCCAGGCGTACAGCCGGACCAAGACCAGAAGAACATCATCCAAGAACATGCGACCCTCCGCTGGCCAAAACACACAGAAGATCCGAGGTGACCCTCCCCAGGATGCACAAGAGCATCAAGCAAGGACGAAGACAATGAGGGTACCCCTCCCGAAACGACATGGATCTTCTACCTCGGGCCGACCGTGACCACACCCGTTGTGCGCCGCCAGAATATCACCGTACCCACTGCCGCTGGGTCGTGGTCCGAGGACTCGGGGATCGGTAGATAATCTGCCCAACCACTCGGGCGGGCACACATCCATATCCACCGCTCCTCGGGTCCCCGGGGCACGACTCCGAAGCGGTGGATGTGGACCTACCCTGGGATCCGACGTTGCAAAAAGTGGCAAAAAGTGGGATCCGCCTGGAGCCCCAGACCCCATCTTTCTGCGTCATGCTTCATGCTTCGAGCCGCGTCGATATGTAAGGGTCCCAAGGCCCGAAATCGAGCGAACACGCGCGTTGTGAAAAAATGCAACGCCCAGAGCTCGGGGGTACTCTGGCGGTGGCCTTGTTTTGGGCGGCCAAAACGGGTGCGGAAAAAATGGGTACAATGCCCAACAACAAATGTTGTCCAAAACCGACAGCGGCCGCCGTTTGGCAAGCGGCTCTGTGTCTTCAATGAACAACGCCCGCGACCGCGCGGGCAGCGAGTCTTGTTCAAAATGATCCGGAACTGCTGTCGGTCTTTGTATCCGCTCTTTCCGTACCCATGGGCCGTTTGGACCTCCCCACTCCACTGGTCACCCTGCCTTGGCACGTCCGTGCGCCGCCCGGTGGGCCGTCATCGTCGTCATTGCCATCGTCGTCGTCGTCGTCATCGTCATCGTCATCTTCGTCATCGTCGTCGTCATCGGCATCGTCGTCAGCGTCGTCGCCAGCGTCGTCGTCGTCGTCGTCGCGACTTCTGTGGTCGCCCCAGGGCTGGGCCCCTTTCCTGGGCCGGGCACGGCGCGCGGGCGCCCGCTCCGCTGCCCCGGAAGTCGGGGGGGCGCGCAGACATGGGTCAGCGATCCGTGGACGTGGCGCTCGGTCGCCAGGCCCCACGCATTGGGGGAGGTGCTCTCCCCAGAATGCGGCCGGCTCCGCCCCGCTCGGCGGCGGAGATCCGCGATTTCCCACGGAGGCGGGGCCCGTCGCTGATCCAGGCCCCTCTGATCTGATCCATGCTTGCGATCGCCTGCGAGGGGGGATAAGGGGGGGGGGGGGGGCAGCGGGGGGCCCCTGGCAGCGGAAGGCGGCCGCCGGCGGCTGAGGGCGCCGAGGCCTGGCCTGCGGCCTGCTCCTGCGGCCGCTGCGGCCTGCCCAGGGCTTCCTCCGGGTCGGCGGCAGCTCAGGGGGAGCCTCCCAATGCAGGTTGTTTTTCTCGTCGGCGGCGGGGCGGCGAACTCCGCTCCCAGCGAGAAGCTAGAAAAAGGGGCACGAAATAGCGAAGTGGCCGGCGGGCAAAGAGGAGGGGGGGACGGCCGAGGAGGAAGACGGGACGCTCAGACGCTGAAGAGTTCGACGCTGAGCAGTCAGGGGGGCAGCAGCAGCCAGGCGCGCAGAGCCAAAGGGAGCCTCCCATACAGGCCTCGGAACAAAAATAGCGAACACTCATGCCACATTCATCTGCCAACGCCTCCCCCTCCCCACGACGTTCAAACTTGGCGGTGGGTCTGATGAATTGCACCTCGACCGCAGTCTCCCCAGCGCTTGCCAACTTTGAGTTCAGTAATTGTTTCCCTCTACCGTACCATCTTGTCGGCTCTTGCGAATCGTCGCTCGTGGATGCTTAATCGACGCTAATCGACGCTAGATCGACGCTGAATCGACGCTAAGTCGGCACATCTCATCGACTCCCAGAAGCTATTTGACGTTGAAGACGGAATTAACAGGGTATGCCAGGCTCCCATGAATTGCTACCGAACTCCCCCGCCCCCCGCTCCACCCAGACGGAACACATCCATACGGAGCCATCCATACGGAAACCGAACACTCCGGTTGGCTTTGCCCCGTATGGACTCAATCCAGACGGCGTCAGTCCGTGCGGAAACGGAACGCTGAGTATGGACTTACTCCGTATGGACTGATCCTCCTCCCGAGAGAGGCTAAATCCAGACGGAGAACGTCAATACGGATACCGAGCACTCCGTACGGCCTTGCTCCGAATGGACTTGGCCTCCTCCCAGGAGAGGCTAAGTCCAGACGGAGTAAGTCCATACTGAGACCGACCACTCCGTAGGGACTTTCTCCGTAGGGACTTAGCCTCCTCCGATCTACTCGCCCCCACCATCCTCTTCCTCCCCACGCTCCTCCTCCCAATCCGCCCCTCCGTTCCCCCTTCTCATCCTCCTCCTCCTCCTCGGCCTCCTCCGCGTCCTCCTCCTCCTCCTCCTCCTCGCCTTTCGCCGAGTGCACGCCGCGACCACGGCGGACCTGCTGGCCCATCCGCCCACTCTCCTTCGCGAAGTACTGTATATTACTCGGCAATCGCCCTGGTTTGTCTGGGGGTGGAGTGGGGTGGCGGTGTCAGCCGATAGCCCAGCTTTTTCGCTATGAGCAGCCCGACGCATGTCCGCGCGAACCAATACTACCCCCCCGCCCCCTCGGACCTGTGCAACCGACAAGATCCGGTTATCCAGGGGAAGGAGAGGGGGTGGGGGGCGCGGGCCCGACAACCGGGGTTGTCATGGCCCCTTGAAACAACACTCTCCCTCCTCCTCACCCCCCCTTCGTTGCGCGGGCTCTGAGCTGTGCTTGTAGCGCCCCTCGAGAAAAAAGGCCCCAACTCGGAACATATGAAGAGCAGACGGCACGTGCAGAACAGGACGTGCAAGGATGAACATGAGAAAAGAGAAGCCCACATGGGCAGAATCCTCATCCCTCCCCTCGGCGAGTACCGTCATTAGGCCTCGCCTGTAAAAACCATCCATCGGCACCACGCCCCTCGCAACTTCCGTCAATGGAGCTGCTTGGGTTCTCGCCCCCACCATCCAACCTTCGATTCTGCCGTCGATTGGCACTGGGGGGAGCCGAGGACTCCTTTCTGGGCCCTCGGCCAACGAAGACGTCCATAATAGGAGGGTCCAAACGTGCCTCCACCTCCCTTACACCCCAGCCCAATACACCAATCAACCAAGCATTCATCTTCCTCCTCGTTCTTCCATTATCCTCCTCCTCCGCCTCCTCCTCCTCCTCCTCCTCCTCCTCCACCCCCCCCCCCGCCTCCCTCGGCGGCACAGGCGGCCTCCTCTTCCCACGTTCTTCTCTCGCCCTCCCCCCCCCCTCTCCTCTGGGAGTCCCAGGCCGCGCGGCGACCGATGGCCCCGTGGCACGCGCGGTCTGAAAGCCTTGCCAGAAGATTTGCTGGACTTTTGTGGGACCCTGGAGCCTCCAAGTGCTGAAGATATCTCAGGGAGACACGCTACGATAATACATACACAGACACTCTCCGACGAATTTAGCATGTACCTTGAAGCCTTCAGGGAAGGCGGCGGGGTAGAAAGTCGCTGGCTCCCGGTGGTGATTTGTACGCCGCGGCCCTCCCCTCAGGCCCAAGAACAATCCTGTGTGGAGGGTGTCGGTGTGTACTTTTCTTCTGTGGCAGGGGAGACGGCCCATGGGCCCAACAGCGCCATCCTCCGCGAGCCACAGCTGGCTCAGCGGAGCGCTCGTGGGCCTCCACACGCACTGCTGTGGCTGCGTGTTTTTTTTGGTCACGCTCCCGTCAAAGACCTCTCAGCGAGGACCGGTCGCCCACCTGCTAAGATGAAGAGCAGGGAGCCACAAACTGCTCCAGGCATACGTGCTGAAACACTGCAAAATATTATCTTGAGCAGGGACCGACCGTCCCGGCATTCCCGTAGTCCTACCACGCAATGCTCTTAGAACCCAAATCGTTCTAAGAAACAAAACATGGTTCTTAGAACATCAACCCGATGTGTTGAACCAAGACGATCCCGACCAGACACGTTCTAAGAACACTTCGTGAAAACCACAGAAAGGTTCTTAGAACACTGTTTGGTAGGGCTATAGGCGAGCCAGGACGCTTCGCCATTGCTCTCAGTCCGCGGAAGCCGCGCCGTGCGCAGAGGACGGGCTCGAGACCGTGGGCGAGCCGCAGGAGACCTCCCCCCGGGGAGCGCTGGGGTTCGAGGAGGAGGAGGAGGAGGAGGAGGAGGAGGAGGAGGAGGAGGAGGGCCAGGAGGAGGAGGAGGGCCAGGAGGAGGAGGAGGAGGGCGAGGAGGTGCAGGAGGAGGAGGAGGAGGAGGAGGGTTCGAGGCTCGCCTATAGCGTGACACCCGCAGGCCGCTGCCCGTGGCTGCGCGCTTGCCCCCCCGCGAGGCTGCGCGCACGCAGCGCTCCGCTCCCGAGAGCCGGCGCGTGCCACGAGAGGCCGCCTGCGCGCCTCGCCCCCGCGGCGCGTCCGCACGTCGACTGGCAGGCAGGCATCGAGGGGACCCCGCGGCAGGTCGATAAGATGTGCGGTGTGGGCGCTGGATGAGGGAGCCTTCGATGAGGAATCCAGGGTCTGGAAGCCAGTGGCCCCCAAGGCAGACATCGAGGGGAGCCCGCGGCAGGTCACTACAGTGCGGGCGCGGCCGCAAAAAGCCCTCGCAAGAAGCCCAGCCCTGGGAACCCGTGCGCGAGGTGCACCAGAGAGGGGAAGCCTGGGGCACCCTGGACGCAGCAGCTCCTTCAGCGGCTGCGGGAGGTCACCGCGCAGCGCGAGGAGCGATGAAACCCAGGATACCCTGACGAAAAGCACATGGTTTCTTGATGCGCGCCCCCACTGCAAGATGTACGGTGTGGGCACTGGATAAGGAACCCTTCGATGAGGACTCCAGGCTCTGGAAGCCAGTGGAAGGAACTCCAATCGTGGATCGGCCATGGATGTCACCGCCGCCCTCATTGGATAAGGAGTCCTCCAGGGTCTGGCGCCTCCTGGAACTATTCCTTAACAAGCGCCTCCACCGTATGAAAACCTGAGCGCACGGACAAAACAACAGTGTTGTCACCACGGTGATCGTATCAGTGCATCGGCGTTGCCACAGCGGTAGGGCGTTGCCCGCCTGGCACCTCCACCTGGAGAGTCACCACAGGACTCATCATCAACATCAGAAACAGCAGTCGCATCCTCAGTAGCACCACTGTCCCGATCGCCCTAACCCTCACAATAATAATCATCATCATCATCATCATCATCAGCATCAGCATCAGCATCAGCATCGTCATCGTCATCGTCATCGTCATCGTCATCGTCATCGTCATCAGCATCAGCATCATAATCATCATCATCATCATCATCATCTTCATCATCATCATCATCATCATCATCATCATCATCATCATCACCCCCACCATCACTATCAGCGTCGACACCGCCATCATCACAACTACCAACACCACAATCATAGCCACGATCATCATCCTCGTCGTTAACAACATCACCTTCACCATCACCACCATCACCATCATCATCAACAACATCAGTACCACCATCAGCATCACCAACATCATAACCATCATCACTTGAAAGCATCCTCAGCATGAGCGTCAGCATCGCCACTACTACTAAAATCGTCAGCAGCCTCAGACACATCATCATCACCACCACTAGCAACAGCAGCGTTATCAACATAGTCATCATCATCCTCTTCATCATGATCATCAGCATCACGATCAGCATCACCATCATCAACAGCACCATCAGCAACATCATCATTACCATCATCATGAGCATCATCATCATCGACATCAACAACATCATCATCACCATCGACAGCATCATCATCATCACCATCATCATCATCAGCAACATCGTCGTCAGCATCATCATCATCATCAGCATCATCATCATCAATATCCACATCACCATCGCCATCACCATCACAATCATCACTATGACCATGACCATCACCGCAATCACAATCATCATCGTGCTTACCACCACCACCATCACCACCATCACCATCACCATCATCATCATCATCATCATCATCAGCATCATCATCATCATTATCATAGTCGTCATCATCATCAGCATCATCATCATCATTTACCACCATCACCAGCATGATCATCACCATCATCATCACCACCATCAATATCAACCACATCAACACCATCACCATCATCATCAATATCACCATCGCCATAACCGTCACCATCATCATCACCATCATCATCATCATCATCAGCATCATCATCATCATCATCATCATCATCATCATCATCATCATCATCATCATCATCATCATCGTTATAACAATCATCATCATCAGCATCATCATCACCAGCGTCATCATCATCACCATCATAGTTAGCAGCAGCGTTGTCGTAATCATCATCATCAGCAGCAGCAGCATCATCATCATCTGCAGCAGCAGCAGCAGCAACATCACAATCACCACTGTCACTGGAATCAAAATCCCACTAGCCCCCCTAGGCGTGGGATGTGTAGGTCGTTCTCTGATCCAACCCCATGATCTCCCTTCGGGCAGGGCTTTACCCCCCTACCCCACGGCGGAAGCCCCCTCCCGCCCAGAGAAGCCTCTTAGGGGCCGCTTGGGGGCCGCCTGGGGACCTCTCGGGGGCCAGGGCTCTTGGAGGCCTCTTGGGGCCGTTAGGCGCCTGGTGGCAAGGACTGTTACTCCTGTTTGTCTTGGCGGCCCTCTTGTGCCTCTCCTTGGGGGCCTCTGGGGGTGTCTTGGGCCTCCCTGGGCCTGACGTGGGGCCCTCTTGGGGCTTCACGAACCCATTGGGCATGCCACCACACATCGACGCAAAACCAAATCTACTGAACACACCCCGCAAATCAGCGTGTTGTTTCCCCTTCTGGGGAGCACCGCCCTTGTTTGGTTTTTCGAATGTGTAGCAGCTCGGGGCCCTCTTTGGGCCCCTTGGGTCTCACTTGGGGCACCCCTCCTTGGCCTGTCCTGGCGCTCTCTTCGAATTGTCAGGATGACATGCCTCCAGGAGACCTTGAGAGTGCCCAAAGCAGGCTCCAAGTGGCCGCGGAGACTCACAAGGACACCCCCCATAGGCCCATAGGCAAGAATCCTTACACCACAAAAAAAACGTCCAACGATTTGTGGAGTATTCCTTGTTCGAATCGGATTGGTCTCTGAGGCACAATTACTTGTCTAAGATCGCCCCAAAAACACTTCAGGAGGAAACCCAAAGGATCCAATAGGGACCTAAAGGCATCGCAAAGCGCCGCCAACGCGTCCCAAGAGGCGTTGCGGTTGTGCTCACAGGTTGCAATGCTGCTCCACGCCGACACCGGTTGCATAGGCATAAACATTGAAGGATTCTGGCATCCCGGGCGAATCCTTCGGAAGCTTTTGGGCCAGACTGGCGCCTATACGATCCCCGCTTTCCCAGGATGGCCTCCAAGATTGCGCAAGATGGTCCAAGTTGGCTCGAGGTTGCCTTCAGCATGCCTTCAAGAGTCCCCGAG
Source organism: Prorocentrum cordatum (assembly GCA_963575745.1). Classification (NCBI taxonomy): domain Eukaryota; class Dinophyceae; order Prorocentrales; family Prorocentraceae; genus Prorocentrum; species Prorocentrum cordatum. The sequence goes on along the minus strand of CAUYUJ010015474.1, from coordinate 82,248 downwards.
ACGGCCTCCAGCATGCCTCCGAGTGGCCGGCGGACTCCCCCACAGACCCACCCAAGAGGTCAAACTCCTTCAAGCGTCATGGGTTGTTCAACGATGCTTGTCTTCCCGCCTTGTTCGCTTTGGGCTTCTCAGGGCTCAAGATGGGTCCAAGATCGCGCACGAGAGCCTCAAGAGGGGCTTCAAGACGGCCCCGAAGGCTGCCAATGACACTCCAAGAGCGTCCCAAGAGGGCTGCGATTTCTCGAACTCGCGAGGGACAGCGCTGATGTAGGTCTCCCCTGGTTTAACCCATGTCCTCGACGATGGCCCAAAGAGGGCTTCCGAGACCCCCCACGAGAATTCTAAGAGAGCCCAAACGACATCAACAAATCTCGAGGGGCCCAAGGACACAAATAAATACACACAAATAAAATGGTGCCCAATGTTTTCTCACATTTTCTGGGTTTTTGTCTTCCCCCCACTTCCCATGTTGTCCCATATTTTCTGGGGATCGACGATTAATTGTGTCTGTGTGTGTTTTTCCCCTCCTGACCCAAGAGAGCCCAAACGCCATCAACAAATGCTCCAAATATGCTCTTACGGCTCAGAGATCGGACGATCCACGAAGGCCTTTGTGGCTGATTCCTGGGTGTGCCCAGGCTGATCCCCAGCTTCGAATTGACTGCTGTCTTCCCTCTCTGTTCGACTGCATGCTACTACGATTCCCTCTCTGTTCGACTGAATGCTACTATTATTCCCAAATCAGTGTAAATCGCCTGGGGATCGTCTCTGGATGGGCTGGTTGGGGATACGCGAATCGTCAACCATTCAGCATCAACGTCACCAGCACGATCATCAAGAGACCGTCGCGGTCATTCTAACTTACGTTCTGCCCTCCTCATCTCAGCCCCGCAGCCCCACCAATTTGATGATCGGATACAAGGTGACCATGCCGTTGAGGGCCACAACCGTAGGCTCGCAGCCCTGCGTGAAGGGCGAGGAGGAGCACAGTACCAGGACGCATCACCGTCTGCGATGATGCGCAGTGCCAGAAGGAGAGGTTTGCGTCTTGACAAGACGATGGATCGACGCCCTTGTGGGCCCCGGAAACGACAGGGCAATTTTTTCATCGTTTCCAAAAACATGTCCCTTGAAAATGAAAACAACAGAAAAACGGCGACCGGAAACGGCAAACAATTGGAGTCCAGGATTGGAACCGGAGCCGGAACCGTTCAAAAAATGGCGACGGAACCGGTAAACAAACCGCGTCGGAACTGGCAAAAAAACGGCAAAACGAAACTGGTAGAAAAACGGCCCTGTCGTTTCCGGGGCCCACTGAGATCGACGCTAAATCGGCGCTAATCGACGCTTAATCGACGCTTCATCGACGCCAGATCGGCGCTATCCCATCGACTCCAGACGCTCCTCGACGCTCCTCGACGCCCAAGATAGGCATCACGAGGGCACACCGGGCCCCCGTGCTCTGCCACCCGCAAAGAGCGAGGGACGGGCGGGAACGCACGCACGAAGCACCACATCGGACAGCTGCCCGGGCATGCCAAGGCTGGGTGGGTGAGGCCCCTTGGCCTCCCGCAGGCATCATGCCGTGCACGGGAGCTGCGAGGCACACAGCAAGCTACGAGTCTGTGCGACACGCAAGCAGTCAAACTTGTGACGGGGGAGGAGGAGGAGGAGGAGGGGGAAGTCCTGGTCGTGAGTGCCGGCCAAGCGCTGAGGTATCCGTGCTCGAGGGTCGACCACGTGGAGGTGTCTTGAGCTGAGCGAAGGAAGGGATCGGGTTCGGTCGGGCGTGTCCCCCTACAGGGGGATTTTGGAAGCAAAATAAAACAAAGCAGTAGAAAAATACCCCAACATGTCAGAAATAGTAAAACAACATCGTCCCCAGACTATGCGTTGACTATGTTTGCACATTCCTCCTGTAGAGGGACAGGCCCGACCCAAGGATGGGGAGAGGGGAGAAGGCTCGGAAGCGAGGGAGGGGAGCCGGGAGGGCGAGGGAGACGGGGGGGGCGGCCGAGGCGGCAAGAGGGCGGAGGCGCAGGCCGGGTGGCTGCGGGGGCGGGGGGGTACGCCTCGAGAGGTTTGGAGTCCCGAAACGGTGCGGTGACGGACCGTGCGGTGACCTCGCAATCCCCCAAGACCTCACCGCACGGTCCGCCACCGCACGGTCTTGGGACCTGCGGAGGCCCCCGTCGCCCGAGGCGTCCTCGGAGAACGACCCGAGCCCCCAAACCGTGCGGTGACCCCGGGTCCCCACCGACTCGCCGCACGGTGTGGTCACCACCCCGTGCGGGGGCCCCTCGGGAGGGGGAGGCTGCACGCCGGCACGTCCCCCGGGGGCGGGGGGGGGGCGGCTCGAGCGCGCCGCACGACGTGCGAGGACCGCGCGGGCCAGGCGGGGGGGGGGAAAGGAGGTCGGGCGGGCCGACGAGGCGGAGATCGGAGGGCAGGTGGCACCCCAGGCGCGACGGGGGGGTGACACGAGAGATGGGGCGTCAACTCGGCGCAACGTCATCGACCAGCCTGCGCCCTGTGCACGCAGGCGACCGGAGACAAGAGGAGGCGGAGGACGGATGAGGAAGGAAGCATGTATAGGGCACGGCTCATCGACCCCTTCCGTCACGAGCCCCTTCCGTGACGAGCCACGAGGCTCCCCTCCGGCCGCTTGCCCACGTCTTGGGGCGAGGAGCGAGGCAAGGGCGTCGTCATGGAAGGGGTCGAGATGCGGGGGGTCGGTCATGGCACCCCTGGTGATGACGAGAAGCCTGTGTGATGACCACGTGCCGCTTCCTCGTCTTGCCGCCCTTCTCGTTCATCGGGATCAGCGAGAGCCGGGTGGCGATGAACCTGGCAATCCCGGGGCTGCCAGCAGGGCCGTTGGGGGCGGGCGATCGATCGGGGCTCTGCCCCTCGCGAGAGCAGGTCAACATCGGGTCTGGAGGCAGGATCGGATCGGGACGTGCGCCGGATCGGCCCGCATCGGAGCGTCGGAATCTCAGGATCAGCTCGGATCGGGGCGGCTGAGATCTCGTCATCCCTTCCTCGCAGCATCCGAGCGAGTCTGCCGAAACGGCCCGAGGGGCTGCCAACGCCGATCGCACACCGTCCAGCAAAGCCAGCCCCGCCGATCGTGGCAGGAGTTCGGCCCAGCAAGTCGAAGACAAGCAGGTGCGGTAGAGTCGAGTTGGACTGGAGAGGACACGCGAACAAAAACCCAAGACTCTTCCGAGGATGCGGCCCCTGCCCCAGGAATCAAAAAAGGGCATACGTCGCGATGCACCAGACACCAGGGCACCCTTGCTTTGCCAGGGTCGACCTAAAAATCAAACTCGCCTGTACTGGCTCAGCGAGCGGCACTCGCAGCATGCGCCTCAAGAGGACGCAACAACTGTGGACCGCGCCCAGAACAGGCGCGCCTGGATGCGCTGGTAAGACCCACGCGCGCTGCCTCGCATGTCTCACGCTCTCGCGAACCGAGGCCACTCTCAGACCAGCGATCTGCCATTCGCTGCCTGCCGCGCGACCTCCTTTCCTCGTCCTCATCGTCTCCCTGATGCTCATCCTCCCGCTCATGCGCCCCCTTTTCCTCCTCTTCCACAGCCTGTGTACGCAGCTGCCCTGTCTGATCGCGCAACACGAGATGGGGCCGTTTGGACTATCCAGGTCCGCTAGAACACCAGTCGGCAGATGGAGACACCAACAGCACCATGGAGAGGGATGGGCGGGAGGGGCAGGATGACATCCATGGCGCGCGCACCTGCTCGTTTGCCCCCCCCCCCCCCGTCACTTCCCGTCCACTCCACTGTGTCGTCTAGCCCCCCCGCGTCCCAGGGAGGTTTATACAACAGGGTGATCAGTCGAACGCTTCCAGGCGCGAGCCCTGTTTTTCCAAACCATCCTGTGGTGTTGGGTCCTCCTTTTGAAGAGACAGCGCTCCGCGTTTCTCCTCCTTCTCCGCCCAGTGGCTGTGATATGCTGTGATCACACGCGCCCGCGCCATCCAGCACAGCGCTTCGTGGCCCCATAGGGAGCTCCACCGAAAGACCCAGTGGCTGTGACCACATGCGTCCCTCGCCACCCAATACGGCGTTTCGGGGCCCCACAAAGAGCTCCACCAATTGTTCTGGTGGCTACGATTACATGCGTCCCGCGCCACTCAGTAAGGCATTTCGTGGCCCCACAAGGGGCACCACCGAAGGCTCCAATGGCTGTGACCACATGCGTCCCGCGCCACCCGATACAGCGGTACGGCGTTCCGTGGCCCCACAAGGAGTTCCACCGAAGGCTCCAGTGGCTGTGACCACATGCGTCCCGCGCCACCCAGTACGACGCTTCGTGGCAGCATAAGGAGCTCCACCGAAGGCCCCAGTGATTGTGACAACATGCGCGCCGCGCCACCCAGTGTCGTTTCGGGGCACTACGGGGAGCTCCACTGAAGGCCCCAACGGCCGTGACTACACGCGTCCCTTGTCACCGAGTACTGCGTTTCGTGGCCCCATAGGGAGCTCCGCCGAGAACCCAAATGGCTGTGACCACATGCGACCCGCGCCACCAAGTGCGGCGTTTCGTCCCACCGAAGGCTCCACTAGTTGTCAGCACATGCGTGCCGCGCCACCTAACAGCGTGTCGTGGCCCCATGGGGAGCTCCATCGAAGGCTCCGGTGGCTGTGCCACATGCGCCCCGCGCCTCCCAGTACGGCGCTTCGCGGCCCCACAAGGAGTTCCACCAAAGGCCTCAATGGTTGTGACCACATGCGTCCCGCGCCACCCAGTACGGCGTGTGGTGGCAGCATCGGGTGCTCCACCAAAAGCTCCACTGGCTGCGACCACATGCGTCCCGCCCACCCAGTCCGACGCTTTCTGGCCCCACAAGGAGTTCCACCGAAGGCCCCAGTGGCTGTGACCACATGCGCCCCGCGCCACCCAGTACGGCGCTTCGTGGCCCCACAAGGAGTTCCACCGAAGGCTCCACTGGCTGTGACCACATGCGTCCCGCGCCACCCAGTACGGCGCTTCGCGACAGCATAGGGAACTCCACCGAAGGCTCCACTGGTTGTCACCACATGCGTGCCGCGCCACCCAGTACGGCGTGTGGTGGCAGCATCGGGTGCTCCCTCAACAGCTCCACTGGCTGTGACCACATGCGTCCCGCGCCACTCAATACGGCGTGAGGTGGCAGCATCGGGTGCTCCACCAAAAGCTCCACTGGCTGCGACCTCATGCGTCCCGCCCACCCAGTCCGACGCTTTCTGGCCCCACAAGGAGTTCCACCGAAGGCCCCAGTGGCTGTGACCACATGCGTCCCGCGCCACCCAGTACGGCGCTTCGTGGCCCCACAAAAAGTTCCACCGAAGGCTCCTGTGGCTGTGACCACATGCGTCCCGCGCAACCCAGTACGGCGCTTCGCGGCAGCAGAGGGAACTCCACCGAAGGCTCCACTGGTTGTCACCACATGCGTGCCGCGCCACCCAGTACGGCGCTTCGTGGCAGCATAAGGAACCCCACCGAATGCCTCAGAGGTTGTGACCACATGCGTCCCTCGCCACCCAGTACGGCGGCTCGTGGCAAGATGGGGACCTTCACCGAAGGTCCCACTGGCTACGACCACGTACGCCCCGCGCCATCTAGTACGGCGTTTCGTGGCAACACAGGGAGCTCCACCGAAGGCCGCAGTGATTGTGACAACATGCGTGCGTCCTGCGCCACCCAGTACGCAGTACGACGCTTCGTGGCCCTACAAAGAGCTCCACCGAAAACCCCAACGGTTGTGACCACACGCGTCTCGCGCCAATGAATACGGCGTTCGGTGGCCCCACAAGGAGACCCACCGAAAACCCTTTGTGGTTGTGACCACATGCGCCCTGCGCCACTAACTACGGCGTTTCGTGGCCCCACAGGGAACCCACCGATGGCCCCAGCGGTTTTGACCACATGCGCCCGCGCCACCCAATACACCGATTCGTGGCCCCATGGGGAACTCCACCGGGAACCCGATGGTTGTGATCACATGCGTTTCTCCCCGACCATTTCGGCTGACCACTCACGGGGGCTGCACTGGAGGCCCCACTGGCGACGTTCGCATCCGCACATTTCGGCACGCCCTTTACGTGCTTCGCGGCCCCATAGGGAGCTCCACCGACGGCCCCGATGGGGACGTTCGCATGGTGGCTCCGCTCCATGTCGGCACACCCGTCACACGTTTCGTGGCCCCAAATGGAGCACCACCGAAGGCCCCAACGGGTGCGCCCGCATGCTTCCTCGCCCCATTTCGGCACGCCCTTCACACGCCTTGTGGCCACATAAGGAGATCCACCGAAGGCGATACCCACAACAACGATACTCACAACTCCATATGTCTGGGTGCTTCGCCAAGATAACTTGCTAGTGTGGTGCCCAGGTCCCCTGGGACTCCTCCCGCGGCTGAAGCATGACTGCCGTCGGCTTGCTCGAATCGGGTCTTGCCGCCCCCTCCACGGCGACGCGCGCAAAAAGGGGTGGCGGGAAGGGGGGAGTTCTTAGAAGGACCCCTGTTTCTTAAACGGCGCGGGCCATACGTCTATAGAGAAGGCCCACGCTTTTTCAGAAACAAGCTCCTTTTCAAAAGACACCCCCTCTCCCCCTGAATGTCTAAAAGCTGCTTTGAGAATCAAAATGGGGGACAATCAAACATGAGCCTGGCGGAAGATCCAACCGTATGCAACTGTGAGTACCGCGTCTGTGGACGTGGTTTTCGGTGGACCTCTGTATGGGGGCGCGAACCGTGCGTATGGTGTGCCAAAATGGAACGGCGGCGGTACGCAGGCGCTGCCACTGGGGCCTTCGGTGGGGAACCCTGTAAACCCTTCGGCGTGGTTCCCTCTGTCCGTGATCTGTTTGATGGGGGGTAACAAGAAAACCTCGACCGTCCAAGATTGTCTTTCCCTTCTTTTTCCCCCGCTGTGCCCGCGTTCTCCACAGCCCAAGCTGCGGGCGCAACGCAACACGGAGTCCCCGCGACCCTCGCCGGTCGCCCCGAAGTGGTCCTAGCGACGCGCGCGGGTCGTCCGCTGCGCAGCGCGCTGCGGGCGCAGCGCGCACGGAGTCCCTGCCGTTCCCCTGTAGGACTCTGGGGCCACGAAGCGTGTGAAAGATATGTTCCCTATGGGGCCACGAAACGCTGTATGGGCGCGGGAACCGCATGCGAGTTCCGCCACTGGAGCCTTCGGTGGGACTCCTTTAGGGGCCACGAAACATCGCACGGGGCGCAAGAACCGCATGCGAGTTTGGGACCGACTGTGGACCTCCCTATGGGCCACGATACGCTACACTGGGCGCAGGAAGCGCGTGCGAGTTCCGCCTCTGAGACCTTCGGTGGAGCTCTCCCACGAAACGCAGTGCTGGGCACCAAAGCCGCATGCGAGTTCAGCCTCTGGGACCTCCGGTGGGGCTCCCTATGAAGCCACGAAGCGCCGTTCTGGGCGCAACAATCCGCATGCGAGTCCCGCCAGTGGGACCTTCGGTGGGACTCCCTACGGGACCACGAAACGCTGCACTGGGCGCAGGAATCGCATGTGAGTTCAGCCACTGGGACTTTCCGTGGGGCTCCTTATGAGGCCACGAGACGCCTTCCTGGGCGCAGCACCTGCATGCGAGCTGCGCCACTGGGGCCTTCGGTGGGACTCCCTATGATACCACGAAACACCGCAGTGGAGCTCCCTATGGGGCCACAAAACACTGCAATGGGCGCAGGTCCCGCATGCGAGTACCATTGGGAACTTTGGCGGAGCTCCCTATGGGCCACGATACGCTGCGGCGCAGGACACGCGTGCGAGTTCCACCACTGGGACCTTCGGTGGAGTTCCCTGTGGGGCCACGAAGCGTGTGAGGGGTGTGCCGAAGTGAGGGGGGCGACGGGAGGATCGGGGAGACGTAAGACTCGGGTACGACTCGGGTTGGCCTGACGGGGGCCATCATAAAAATGACGAGACCCAATCTGAAATTTGACGCGGGCTCCCGCTGCAGACATCCCACGAACAAGGGACAGTCAGAATCCAAGACGCGCTCGTCACAAAAATCGGCAAACCCGATTTCCGGCTTACTCGAGTCTCACGATTCCCTGAAGGAGGGAGGAGGGGGGGAGGAAGGAAGAACGCGGGGCGCTGTCTCTTCAAAGCGCGGCCCCAACACCACAAGATGGCTGGGAAAAATTATTCCAAGCGCTGCGGTGCGCATATAGAAAGCAATAAGAAGGCGAGGCAAACCGAACCGCCGGGGAAATCCCCGCGACCGTCCTGGCGCTCCGCGTGCAGGGGCGGAATCCTGCGCACCCCCTCCTAGCGTCATGCCACGCCTGCCACGCCCTGCGAACTTGGCATGGATTGAGACAGCGCTCAGGGACCACCCCCTTCGCACCCTCTCTGGGTCGCGAACGTGCTACACCTGACAAGCCCTGCGACGTGGAGTGGATCGAGACCGCGCTCAGTGACCACTCCATGCACACCCTCCCTCACTGGTGCCGAGAAAGCGCCGCGCCAGCCTTGCCCGGTAAGATCACAATTACGTGTTCGTCGACCGAAGTAGCCTGCACATCTGCACGCATACAGTTCATACGCATATACCAATACATTCGCGTGCGTGCGCGCGTGCGTGTACATGTATGTATGCAACATACATGTGTGCCCGTATCAATCGCATCCGTCGGTCTCCGTGGGAAAATTTCCCAGGGTGACTCGTAAACAAATAATTATTCGGCGGCGAAATAATGGCAGTCGGGATCCAAGGGGGGGAGGGAGCGGGGGTCATGATTTTGAACACGTTTTCAAGATTACTATAAAAAGAAAAACAGGCATGAACATAAACTTCTGGCACTCCGCGCGGATTTCTTGGATCTGCGTTGGACCCCCCTCTCTGGCGCTCGGAGAGCGCCAGGGGCGGCGCCGGAGTCGCAGCCGTGGTGGCCCATCGCGGATACAAGAAATCCGCGCGGAGCGCCAAACCTTCATGTTTATGGCGGTTCTTTTTATTTGATATTCAGAAGCAGCAGCCGCCTTCTACGAAGCCTTTCCCCCTCCCCCGTTACCCCCCCTCGGCGCGTGGCCGACCTCCCTCTCGGCCGATCCTTCCCCCTCGGGTGCGCCGACAGGAGTGGTAGAAGTCAAACAATCCATCCCCATAATAACCACCCCGGCACGCGAGGTCGCTTCGCAAACGCGCCCAGCGAAGGAATCGAACAGGGCAAGGCTGTTTAGCAGACGCCCAGGGCCGTTTAGTAAACGCCTACTGTCCGGTCCGGGTGCTGTTTCCTCCCTTGAAGTGGAGTCGAGGAGAGGGGGGCTCGCGCTAGGTCGGGCATGTCCCCCTACAGGCGGACTTTGGACGAGAAATGAAACAGATTCAGCAATATAAAAAAAACAACGAATAATGAAAAACACACAACTACAAGAAACACATAACAATACACACACTTATATATATATATATATATATATATATATATATATATATATAAACATACATACTGGAAACGCATCCCCAGACTACGTATGTTGTTTACTATTTGTGAATATTCCTCCTGTAGATGGACATGCCCGACGTGAGGCCGGCGCCCCGTGGCCCGAGGCGCCTGCGCGGGCGACGGGGGGCCAGGGGGCGCAGGCGCCGAAAGATCGACAGGCGCGCTCCACACCAGCGGAGGCCAGTCCATAGGCATCTTCCTCCTACTCCTCCTCCTCCTCCTCCTCCTCCTCTTCCTCCTCCTCCTCCTCTTCAGTCCTCCTCTTCCTCCCTTCCTCCCATCCTCCTCCTCCTCCTCCTCTCCTCCCTTCCTCCTCCTCCTCCTCCTCCTCCTCCGCCTCCTCCTCCTCCTCCTCCTCCTCCTCCTCCTCCTCCTCCTCCTCCTCCTCCTCCTCCTCCTCCTCCTCCTCCTATGCGCGGTGCAGTAGGTGCCCGACCATAAGAAACCTTCCACAAGAAAACCCAACCCTGAGACCCCAGGACGTCCACTGGTGCTTGGTGTGGGAGCCTCACGCCCTCACGCCTGTCATCGCACGACCATCGAATCGGAAGAAACTCAGGGCACCCTGGAGGCAAGCAGGGTGAGTCTTGGCATGGGCCTCCACTGTAACTACTCGCAAAGCAACTGCTCTCAAATGGCTGGGACCCGCCGCGGGGGAATCACGATCCATGACACCGGGGAAGGCATGATTCTTGCTCGGACGATCGCGAGTAGGCACCTTGCGAGCAGTGGAGCATGCTCGGTGGAAAGAAGAAGAGGCGACAATGCAACCTGGGCGATGTCATGACCCCGGCCATGACATAGCCGCACCCCTGGAGGAGGAGGAGGAGGAGGAGGAGGAGGAGGAGGAGGAGGAGGAGGAGGAGGAGGCCTCTTCGGCGGTCTGGACGCCATCTCCTCTTCTCCCCCAGGGCGGCGCAAGCTGCAGGCCACGCTGGTCCTGGCCCTCCCTGGGCCCAGGACCCCTGCGCACGCCCCCCCCCCCTGGCTCGGCCAGGAGGGCACGCGCAACGATCCCAGGCAAGAGATGGGCCCGTCCACCGATGCGGGGCCCGAGCTTGTGCCGTCCACGATCGGCGCAGCGTGTGGACGTCGTCCCGCCATATCCTCAGCCGGCACGGATCACTCGCGCGCCGCGTCTCCGACCCCTGCCCCCATCGACTGCCAACGCCACCCTGATGGGTACTCGGTAGACGGGGCCCCTGGTCCATGCTGGGAAGCGGCGCTCCCCTGCCACGCTCCTGCGCCCTCCTGCGCGCTGCCGAGGCAATCACAGAGTGCAGTGCTGGGCGTGGAGCTACCCGTCTCGGTGGCGCCGATCGGCTTGGGCGTCGCGTAGTGGGGGGGGCGATACAGGGGGGGGGGGGGTCGGGGGGCGAAGCAACATGCATGTGCTGCCCCCCTATTTGGGGCCCCAGAGGGCCCCTCTAGAGCACTTCAGGTGCACGAAAGTCGGGGGCGCGCAAACATGGATTAGCGATCCATGGATTAGGCGCGCGGCCGCCAAATCCATGTATCGGGGGAGGTGCCCTCCCCAAAATGTCGCTCGGCAATTGAAATCATCGATTCCCAATGGAAACGGGACCCGTCGCTAATCCACGCCCCCTGAACCCATGTTTGCGATCGCCTGAGAACGGTGCACCTTTCTTAGGCCCCCCATTTCTCGCTCTCCCATTGCGCAACGCCCGATCGACTGGCCCCCTTGCTGGGGCCAGGCACTCGACGTTGTCCGTCTCCCAGCCGCAGGCCTCCGCGTACGCGCGCGCCTCCGTCTCGTTGCCGAAGAGGTAGTCCACGTCCGGCAGCGTCTTCTGGAGGCAGGCACGAAACGGCGGCACCTGCCGGCGCTCCCCGCGGGCCCAGGACGAGGGGCGAGGCGGGCTCGGGGATGACGGGGGAGGGGGGAGGATGAGTAGAGGCCTCCTGGAAGGAGCCCGAGTAGATGGGGCTGGAGGATCGGGCCACACCGCCGATGCATCGGCGATGCGGCTGGATGTGGCGCCCAATTGATTTTGAAAGGGCCCTGGGACACGCAAGTAAATATACACAAATAACCGGATTCCCAATCTTTTCCAAAAAAAATGTCTTCCCCACCACTTCCCATATTTTCCTATTTTCTGGGGAATCGACGATGAATCGTGTCTGTGTGTTTTTTCCCCTCCTGAAATTTTCTCCACGCCGACGTCGCCGATGCATCGAGGAAGTCGCCGATGCATCGGCGACGCATCGGCGATGCGGCGCGATCCTCTGCCCCCCCTCTGATCGGACACCCGATCTTGGGGAAACCAAGAGGTACCCATTCCTCTGTTCCCCAATTTCCCCCGCGGGTGCGCTCCGACCGGAATCTCGACGCGAGCCAAGCCGTGGCGCCGAGGGCCTCCCGCCAGGCCCAGGACGAGGCGAAGGCGAGGCGAAGACGAGGCGCGACGGGGGGCGCGGAGCGCGCCGCGGGCGACCAGCGGGCGCACGGAGACCCTTGCGGAGCGGCCTGGTTGGCGGGCTGGGCAGCTCCTCCTCCTCCTCCCTCCTCCTCCGCCTCCCCGCCTCCTCCTCCACCTCCTCCTCCTCCTCATCCGCCTCCTCCTCCTCCTCCGCCTCCTCCTCTCCTCCGCCTCCTCCTCCGCCTCCTCCTCCTCCTCCGACTCCTCCTCTTCATCCTCCTCCTCCTCCTCCTCCTCCTCCTCCGCCTCCTCCTCCTCCTCCGCCTCCTCCTCCTCCTCCTCCTCCTCCTCCTCCCCCGAGATCTGGCAGGCCAAAATTGGGGATGGATCGCGAAGATCCGACGCGACCGGCGCGGCGTCGAGGCCGACGACCGCGCGGGGGGCCCGCTCGGACGCACGGCGGCACCGAGCGGCCTCTGCGGAGGCCGTGGAGTGCTCGGTGGTCACTCGTGGGGGCCTCCCATACAGTGGAGGCCAGTCCAGAAAAACCTTCCACAAGAAACCCAACCCTGACTTTCCAGGACGTCCATGGATTCTTGGTGCGGGAACGTCACGCTTTCCACAGCAACACCATCGAAACCCAAGAAACCCAGGGCACCCTGGAGGCAAGCTGGGTGTTTCTTGGCATGGGTTCCCCCTGTACCACCATCTTGTGGGCTCTTACGAATCGACGCTAGTCGACGCTAACCGACCCTGAATCGGCGCTAGTCGGCGCTGGCCGACGCCGATCGACGCTGAGTCTGCGCTATCTCCTTTTTTCGCCAAGCGCTCCCCGAAGCTAATTAGCCGACGGCATACACGGTTCCCATACTTTGCTGCCGAACGGGCTCGAGGCTGAGCCCTGCGACAAGGCCGAAGCCAAGCGCGGCATGGGCTCGCGACGAGGGGGGTCGGAGCGGGGCGGGGCGACTGCGACTGGACGCCTTGGCTCCCGAATGGCAGCGCGCCGCGCTGCCCGCTGAGTAAGAGGAGGATGAGGGTACTGAGTGTACTGACGAAGCGGGCACGCCATGATGCCGCTCGCCACACGGCGCGATGGGAGCTTGATCGCTGTCGATAAGCTCGGGCGACTCCTTCTGAGACCTATGGCAGGACCTCTCCCACTGCGCAAGATCACCGGGCGAGGCGAAACCGTGCCACTTGGCGACTGAGACGGCCTTTCGGCCCCGAAAGCGAAGGAGGCGAGAATTCCCCCCGCGCCAGATTCTCTCGAATCAGGGCCCATGTGGCTGCCAGCCGAACCCTGACCCTCTACAGACTCGCTGTCAGAGCCCCCCGCAGCAACAGCAGCAGGGCCCCCGCCAGCGTCCAGCAGGGGACCCCAAACAGCTTTCATCGCAAGGGTCGGTCCAAAGGCAAGGCCCACCCTGGCTTTGCCATGCGCGTGCCCTGGGAGCACCGCCCGCTTCAGCTTAGACCGCTGGGTCTTGAGGCCAGGACGCTTGGAACACTTGCGCGCCTCACTGAGACCTCGCGCCGACGTGTGGGCAGAGGCCCCACAAACTCTACAACGCAAAAGGTCAGTTCAGTCCTGGCCTTGGTCGGTGACAGAGGCTTGCACCAGCGAGTGGCCCCTGACAGCCCAGGGGGCACCAGAGGCAGAGACAAAGGAATCATCTACCTCGCCTGGTTCGGCAGACCCTGTCACAGTGGGCGGAGGGTGGAGGCTTGGAGCGGGGCGAGGAAGCTCGGCCCCCACAGCCAAGGACCAATCCCCGAAAGGCGCCACGCCTTCATCCAAACATGCCTGAATTAGACCAGGGGGTGTATCAGCAGCCAAGACAATGTCCGCAGTAGCAACAAGATCCTGCGAATCTGGCTGCTCATGCTCTCCAAAAACTTCTTGGCATCCGCTCTGCCACTTAACAATGTCCGAGGCTATCCGTTCACACCCAGAGACACAATCTAGGTGATCCTGAGAAGCGTTCCAGAGGCGTGCTCCTCTCTTGGCCAATTTACCTGCGAGAGCGCTACCTTCAATTAGCAATTCCTCAAGGTCCGAAGTGGCGGCACCTAGGCTCCTGTGAGCCTCAACTTTACAAACAGAGGCCAGGTCTGCCGATGCCGCTCCACCAATCACCCCACATGCGACGACGAGGGTTGGATGCCGAGAAGGCAATGCTATAATATGTAGCACAACGTAGCGCGCCCGAACAATCCGTGTGGACTTCCGGCGGGTGGTCGGCTGACCATTCGCTGAATTGAGAGAGCACTCTGAATCCCCAGCCCTCCCCGTCCCAAGCCACCTGTCCTGGAGCCGCGTGGAGTGGCACCGCGCCGTGCATGGCGCCGATCAAGTTGCCAGCTGGGTCGATCTGAACAACCGACCATCCTGCACGACTGAAGCCCTGAAGGTGGGAATGGAAAGCCGAGCCGTCCACGAAGGCAGCACGTGAAAACTTCCACCCAGGGAAAACACCGACAAACCTGAGCTGACCCTCCCGAGGAACCTCCTTGCAAGGGAAGCAGAGAGACGGGGAGGGAAAAAGGCATCTGGCCATGAGCTCACCAGCTTCCTCCCCGATCTGCTTCACATACTGAACGGCCTGCATGACATGCTGTGGGCACTCCTCACGCCTGACCTGGAGACGCCTGGGGCAATCATTAAAGCGGTGCCACAAGGTGCCTCTCGTGCCACAGTGGACGCAGGCATCAGACTGAGCCTATCCCTGGAGTGTAACCGAGCTTGAGGCCAATGGGGTCCACCGACCAGGCTCCGAATGGCAGCAGCACGGTGCTGCGACCAGCTGTCATCAAACTCCTTATTGATGAGACGAGCGAGGGGGGGGGCCAGTTGAGGGGGGAGGCCCAGAGCGTTTGGAGCCTCTCCATCACCACGATGTCAGCAGCCTGAAGCGCCAGAGGCCTGACAATATCAACAAAAACTGCAGGCGAGAAGTCAGCATGTTTGAACTCCCCAAGCCTATGATGCCAGAGCGCATCGGCAGAGGGCAAAGTGCAGCCAATCCTAGCGAGAGACAGTACAGCAGCCTGAGACGGGTCGACCACTTGAGACCAAGGCCGCTCTTTTTCCAGCAGACAATGCGCTTCCTGCAGACAAGCCTGCAGCGGACCAAGTCCTGGCAAGACAGACTGTACACTCAATGCCCAATGCTTGATCACGTCACAGACCACAACAACCGAAAGATCTATGGTGGCCCCTCTGGGGGTGACACGCAACCTGAGAGCAACCGAGGTGCCTGGAGGAACACGATCCTCCCCTCTGAGAATGGCTAGCCTGAGAGCGGCAAGCTTCATGTCAACTATACCCGTGACCGCCGCCCCCCACACCGCCGTCGCCGTAGGAGAGCCCCTCATGATCGTGCTGACGCTTGCCCCGGAGGAGGAGGAGGAGGAGGAGGAGGAGGAGGACGAGGAGGAGGGAGGAGGAGGAGGAAGAGGAGGAGGAGGAGGAAAAGGAGGGAGGAGGAGGAGGAAGAGGAGGAGGAGAGGAGGAGGAGGGAGGAGGAGGAGGAGGAGGAGGGAGGAGGGAGGAGGAGGAGGAGGAGGGCGGGAGGAGGGAGGAAGGAGGGGAGGAGGGAGAGGGAGGAGGAGGGAGGAGGGAGGAGGGAGGAGGGAGGAGGGAGGCGGGAGGAGGAGGAGGGAGGGAAGGAGGAGGAGGGAGGAGGGAGGAGGGAGGAGGGAGGAGGGAGGAGGAGGAGGAGGAGGGAGGAGGAGAGGAGGAGGAGGGAGGAGGAGGAGGAGGGAGGAGGAGGAAGAGGGGGGAGGAGGACCTGCACGATGAACGGCGCGGACAAGTTCAGGCAGTAGAGGGCGCCTGACTGCCGGGTGTACGTGGAGACGGCCTCGGCCGCCCGCTCGGGGAGGCGGGGGGTTGGGAGCTCGACAGGCCGATCACGGCGACGGCACAAGCCGAGGGAAAACGGAATCCACTGCGTGAAAAAAATGATCTTCTCCTCCTCCCTTCCTCTCTTCTCCTCCTCTCCTCCTCCGTCCTCCTCTCCTCCTCCTCCTCCTCCTCCTCCGTCTCCTCCTCCTCCTCCTCGTCCTCCTAGTCCTCCTCTCTCCTCCTCCTCCTCCCTCCCTCCCTCCCTCCCTCCCCCCTTCTCCTCCCTTCTCCTCCTCCCTCCTCCTCCTCCCTCCTCCCTCCTCCCTCCTCCTCCACCTCCTCCTCCACCTCCTCCTCCTCCTCCTCGTCCCCCTTCTCCTCCCCCTCCTCGCACAAGTACAACCGAAGGAACGAACGAACCATCGAAGGAACACGTAGTCGAAGGAACAGTCGAAGGAACCGGACGAATCGAAAGAGCCATCGAATGAAGTAGGAATGACGCTCTCGGAGGTTCGCGCGGACTTCTTGGATCGGCGCTGGAGCCCGTGACGCCGCCCCTGGCACGCTCTGCGCGCCAGGGAGGCGGGTCCAGCGCAGATCCAAACAATCCGCGTGGGCCTGTTTTTTATTGGGGGGGGCCAGCCTAGCCAACAGGGAAACCGAAACCGACTGAAAACGACAGGCCACACCTTCTTGGATCGGAGCTGGAGCCCGTGGCGCCGCCCCTGGCGCGCTCTGCGCGCCAGGGAGGCGGCTCCAGCGCAGAGTCAGACACTCCGCACGGGCCCGCTTATCTTTTCGGGGGGAACCGACCGAGCCAAAGGGAAACCGAAACCGACCGAAAACGACAAGCCACAGACGGCCTGAAAGGGCGCAGCGGCGCGGCGACGACACGACGGCCGACCGAACCGAGCCTGCCGAGCTCAACCGACGGCCTCGCAGCAAAACCGGCCGGACCGCGGGCACGCTTGGAGAAGGAGAGAAATGAGGGGAGGAGGGAGACAACAGATCCAGTGTAGGCCCGACCACAAGAAACCTTCCACACAAAAAAACAATCTTCAGACCCCAGGGCGTCTATTGATGTTTGGTATGGGAAGCGTCGCACTTTTCATCGCAAGAACCATCGACACCCAAAAAACCCACAGAAACCCTGGACGCAAGCAGGGTGTTTCTTGGCACGGGCCGCCATCATTGTAAGAAAGAGGACAGCGCCCCGAACAAAAACAACATCCACAACAACATGAACTCCAGGAGGTCCGCGCGGAGCTCTCCCTGGCGCGCGGAGGGCGGAGCGTGCCAAGGGCTGCGATAGAGGCTCCCGCAGGGGGGTCAAGCGCCAATTCAAACAAAACACGCGGGCCCCGAGAAACTTATGTATGCGTGCGCTCTTGTCCAATCCGACTCTCGGAGAGATCGGGATGAGGGCGCCGAATTCTTGCCGATCACATCCGACTACGCCGTCGAGTTCAACCTCGATTTTTGCCCCGAAGAGCGAGTCTCTGCTCGTGCGAAGGCATACGGGGGGCACGAACGAGCGCGAGAGGGCGGGGGGAATGGGAGCGGAAAAGGGAGGGGGCAGCAGAGGAGGGGCGCGAAATGGATGAGGATGGGTATCGGGGGAAAAATTGCGCGAGCCGAAATAGGTTCCGCTCGCCGCGTGAAACACACATATACACAACAAAAAAACTACCAACTACGAACAATCACGCACACACGCGCACACTTTTTAAACCAGCGGCCGATTAACGTCACTGCAGCGAAAGCTGAGGAGGGGCACCCTTAGCGTCAACAAGTGGCACGCGTGCCCTGGCTCTTGCACCAAGGAGCTGCGAGGGACAGGAGGTTTTCGTCTCCTTCCTCTAGTTTCCTTCTGTGGCCTGGGGAGAAAACGAACGACGAACGAACGAACGACGACGACAAACGAAAATAAAGAGGTCCGAGCTCTAGAACGCAGCTGTGCAAGATAATAATGAGGTCCGGGGCGAGGGGGGCTGGGGCCAGGGCCAGGGGACGACAGAGCCAAACAGGGAGGCTGGGTTCAGGGCCACGGCGGGAGAACGGGGACGAACGAAGGGGCAAGGGGAAGCAGGCCAGAGCCAGGGCCAGGGGACGACGCCAGGGCGTGGGGGGCTGGGGGTGAGGAGGATGGGTCCAGGGCCAGGACCAGAGGGGCAACGACGAGCGAAAACAAACGGTCCGGGGCGAGAGGGGGTTGGGACCAGAGCCAGGGGAGGAGGCAAGGTCCAGGGCCAGGACCAGAGGGACGACGACGAACGAAAATGAAGAGTCCAGGGTGGGGCCAGGGCGGGGGGGGAGGCTGGGTCCAGGGCCAGGGCCTGCGGGGCGAGGTGGGCTGGGGCCAGGACCAGGGGGGGAGGTTGGGTCCAGGGCCAGGACCGGACACTGCAGCGCGAGCTAAGGCGGGGCACGCTCAGCGCCAATTCGACCTGACATTGCAGATGGGGAGACTGCGTATGGCGAGTCGCCTGCAGACAACAAGTTGGCGGCTGCGCCAAGCGAGCGCGATGCAGCAACGCACCACGTGCCCCGTGTAGGACTAGATCGGTGTGCCAGCAAAGGGAGAAGCCGAGCATGCCAGCCTGAACTGCAACAAGCGGACGCAAAGGCAGAGACACGCGCCACGAGATGGTGAGGATGCCAGCCGGTGCGAACACTAACGCACAACGCGCACTGCTTGCGTCGGCGGCTAGGCAGAGCGACTGCGCCGGCGGAGTGAGCATGTGTAGCGCACACAAATGCGAATTAAGCCGCGATGCGCGTGAGGAGAAAAAAGGGAAACCGGCGCGGGCGGGAGGGGGGAAAGACCGGGCCCGCTCAGAGCAGGGCCAGGCCGCGGCAGGGGGGGGCGCCGGGGGCGGCGGGGAGGCGGCGGCCGCAAGGCAGCCAAGGGGGGTGGCAGCCAGGAGGCGGCCGAGCCAGGCGGCGGGGGTGGCAGGCCCAGCGCGAGCTGGGGCTGGGGAAAGGCAGGGCAGCGGGGCGGCCGTGTTGCCGAAATCGGTGCGAACTCCAGGCGACCAGGCGGCAGCCGGAGAAGACCACCTCAGGGGATGGGCCGGGGGGGCGCTGAAGAGGGAACCCGGCAAGGGGGAGCAGAAAGCGAGGGCAGGCAAAGGCGCCGAGATCCGTGGGACCTGTGAAGCGCCCGGCGCGAGGCCGGCCAGGGCCACCCGAAGGCGGAGCCGACGTGGCCAGGGCGGGGGGGAGCAGCAGGGCGGAGCAGGCAATCGACAACACACACACACACACTACATCTCGGTCTCGGTCTCGGCGCGTGTCTGTGGCCACAAGAGGGGGCCCAAGCACGAGCAAGCGGCGCCGGTCGCGGTCAAATCATAGGCCCCCGCAGCCACGGCCCCCCACATTCACACGACAAGCGGGGAGGAGCGGCCTAAGACACACACACACACACACACACACACACAAATCGTCGTCGTCCTCCTCCTCCTCCTCCTCCTCCTCGTCCTCCTGGTCCTCGTTCTCCTCCTCCTCCTCCTCCTCCTCCTCCTCCTCCTCCTCCTCCTCCTCCTCCTCCTCCTCCCCCTAGGCTGTCGAGCCTATCCTTGTCAGGGCGAAGGCCCTCCCCTGTAGGACGCCATCCCGTCAGCAACCGAGGCAATGGAGGGCATGGCCACCGCTATCCCCATTCGGCGGCCAGCCCAGGCGGGAAGTGAGAGGGTGCGAACCTTCTCAGAAGACTTGGAAGTTCCCCGGCATTCTGAGAAGTTTTCTAAGCCTTCCCCGAAAACACAGAAAACTCGTATTCCACTGCTCATGTGCAAGCTATGTGGTGCGACCATCTGGTGCACGCTAGATGGTGCAAGCTATGTGATTAAAATTACGTAGTGCACTCCAGGACCGAAATCACCGAAGGGTAAAATGCGAGAAGGCCCTAGGATGAGCGTTTCGCACGTGGACAGCCAACAAGATCATTAGGCATGTATCTGGGGAAGGCCGAGATACGCATTATCACATGAAAGATCCCCCGGCCCTCTTGTGGGGCCACCAGGCTGTAGGCCTAAGGTTCGCAGTTTCCTGTACCAGCAGCAGCTTGCAATTTCCACTGCTACAATTATGCTTCTTGATGCTTACTGTTCCGTGTTACAGTTCTGCTTCTTGCTGCTTACTGTTCCTTGTTGATGGACCGCGCGAAGGGGAGGAGGTCCAAACGGAAGGTTCAGCACGCCCTGAGCGTGTGCTCTGAATTGCTGGGGTGGGTAAAAATTGACACCCCTCACGCAGATCGGCGGGGTCAGGGTCCAAAACCACAAGGGGGTTGCCACGTTGCTGAAATTCGGTGGCACCCCGCACACAGATCGGCGGGGTGAGGGTCCAAAAACACGGGGGATGTGCTACATTTCTGACATTCGGTGGCACCCGTCACGCAGATCCGTAAGGCCAGGGTCCTTTGCCACATTTTTGAAATTCGGTGTCACCCCTCATGCAGATCGGCGTGGTCAGGGTCCACAAACAAACAGGATTTGCCACATTTCTGAACTTCGGTGGCACCACTCACGCAGATCGGCAGGGTCAGGGTTGAAAAACACGGGGGATTGCCACATGTCTGACTTTCGGTGGCACCCCTCACGCAGATCGGCGGGGTCAGGGTCCAAAAACAAAATGGATTTGCCACATTTCTGAAATTCGGTGGCAGGGTCAGGGTCCAAAAACACAAGGGATTTGCCACATTTCTGAAATTCGGTGGCACCCCTCACGCAGATCGGCAGGGTCAGGGTTGAAAAACACAAGGGATTTGCCACATTTCTGAACTTCGGTGGCACCCCTCACGCAGATCGGCGGGGTCAGGGTCAACAAAAACATAAGGGTTTTGCTACATTTCTGAAATTCGGTGGCACCCGCGATGCAGATCCGTAGGGTCAGGGTCGAAAAAAAAACAAACAGCTCCCGACACTGCTTCACGGCGGCGCCCAGACCTCATGATTTAGCTTTTGCATCTCCCATGATCCGAGACAGGGGGCCGGCGGCATGGGGCGAAGCCCTTACGGATCAATGGGTAATTCCCTTCGGGGATATGAAACGCATGATTCGAAAGCAGCAGGACCCCAAGGCCTAATCATCCCGCCGCTGGGGGAAGCCCGACAAGTGGGTTCTTGATCAGATTCTATGGGGGACGGGGCGGAGGCCGATGCCATTTTGGCATGTACACGGACCCCAGAACTGCAAAGATATCGTCGCCACGCCGCTGTGTGTGGTGTAAGCGATGTAGTGCAAGCGTTAGGTCGGGCGTGTCCTCCTACAGGCGGATTTTGAAGAACAAATAAATACTTGTCAAACATGTTAAAAAGATAACCCAAAATCCGCCGGCCCCCTTGCGGGGCCACCAGGCTGTAGGGCGAAGGTTCGCAGTTTCCTGTACCAGTTGCAGCTTCAAGTTTCCATTGTTATACTTATATTTCTTGCTGCTTACTGTTCCTTGCTGATGGACCGCGCAAGGGGGGGGAGGCCCAAACGGGCAGGTTTAGCACGCCCTGAGCGAGCTCTGAATTGCTGGGGTGGGTAAAAATTAACACCCCTCACGCAGTTCGGCGGGGTCAGGGTCCAAAGACACACGGGATCTACCACATTGCTGAAATTCGGTGGCACCCCTCACGCAGTTCGGCGGGGTCAGGGTCCAAAAACAAACAGGATTTGCCACATTTCTGAACTTCGGTGGCACCCCTCACGCAGATCGGCGGGGTCAGGGTCCAAAAGCACCAGGGATTTGCCACATGTCTGACTTTCGGTGGCACCCCTCACGCAGATCGGCGGGGTCAGGGTCAAAAAAACACATTGGATTTGCCACATTTCTGAACTTCGGTGGCGCCCCTCATGCACATCGGAGGGGTCAGGGTCCGAAAACCTAAGGGATTCTCAACATTTCTAAAATTCGGTGGCGCCCCTCACGCGGATCGGCGGGGTCAGAGCCCAAAAACAAAAGGGATTTACCACATTTCTGAAATTCGGTGGCACCCCTTACGCAGATCCGTAAGGCCAGGGTCCAAAAACACACGGGATTGACCGCATTTCTGAAACTCGGTGGCACCCCTCACGCAGATCTGCAGGGTCACGACGTCTTACCAATCGCCAGGTGTGGTAACCCCTCTGGTGATCAATTGGTTTGGCTCATCACGAGTCGGCCTCGCATGAAGTTCCGATACTGCTTCACGAGAGCGCCCAGGCCTCATGACATAGCTCTTGCATCGCGCATTCTTCGAGAGAGGGGGGCCAGCGGCAGGGGGCGAAGCCCGTACGGATAGTCAGAAAATCGTCCCCAGACTATTTGTGACTATGCTTGAAATGTTCCTCCTGCAGAGGGACAGGCCCGACTTGATGCAAGCGATGCGTTGCAACTTTTATGTGGGGCCAGCTTTGTGGAGCAGGCTTGGTGGTGTAGACGACGATGTGAAGTCTGCGCAGTGCAACCTGCGGGCTGCAAGGCTGTTCGGGAGCGGCCAAGAGGGGGGTGTCCAAGAGAAGGGGGTGCAAATCATGACTGGCGGCATGCGCGGTGCAGCGGGGGGGCCAGGGACGTAATGAAATAAGAAGAGACGCCATGAAATCTGAGGAAAAATCATGGCCCCCGCCATGATATCCACCCCCCACTAGTCATCACCCCCCTCTTTGCCGCCCCCGAGCTGTGTGGTGCTGGCTGTGTGGTGCAGGCTGTGTGTGCGGTGCAGGCCACGTGACGCACGCCACGAGATGCACCCTGCGAGGTGCCGTCCGCGTGGCGCGAGCTCTCCGGGGCCCACGCGAGCCCCACGGGAGGGACCCGGCGAGAAACCTGGGGATACCTTTGGGGCGGGCACGTCGGAAGGGGCCCTGGGACACACAAATACAATACACACACAAATAACCTGATTCCCTATATATTCCAATATTTGTTAGGTTGTTCGTCTTCCCCCCCATTTCCTATTGTTTCGTTTTTTTTTTCTGAGGAATCGACGATGAATTGTATCTGTGTTTTTTCCCCTCCTGAACGTCGCCCCACGAGCGGATCTTGGACGAAACAATACCACATACTTCAAGACACACCCCGAAAATACCCTAACGTGGTCGAGGCATCGCCCCCGGACTTTTTGTTCGGAGATTCCTCCTGCCGAGGGGCACGCCCGACTCGAGCGGACCTCCCCAGCGCGCACGGGCGGCACCCGGGCGAGACCGCGGCAGGCCGCCCCCGGCGTGGGGGGGGCGCGCCCACGGGCGGGCACCGGGCGAAGCGTCGGCAGACCCCGCTCCAGGGTGCGCGGCGCCCACGAGGCGCCCGGGGGCGGGCACCCTGCGCAGTCTCGCCATACCGTGGAGGCCGGTCGGCAAGAAGGCGCCGCCAGAGCAGGTCCATGTCCACTGCCGCGGGGTCGTGCCCCAAGGAGTCGAGGAGCGATGGATGTGGGTATCTGGCCGCCCATGCGGGCGGGCAGCTGTCCACATCCACCACTCCTCGAGATCCCAGGGCACGATTCCGAAGCGGTGGATATGGACATGTTCTGGCGGTGGAAGGAAGCCTTCCACCAGAACCCCAACCCTGAGACCAGGACGTCCGTCGGAGTCTGGTGTGGGGAGCGTCGCGCCTTCCGGCGCGGAACCAGCGAAACCCAAGACGCCGAGGGCACCCTGGAGGCAAGCAGGGTGTTTCTTGGCATGGGCCTCCGCTATAAGAAATGAGACAACGCCCCGTGAAGAAGAAACACTCAGAGAAACATGAACTTCAGGAAGTCCGCGCAGACTTCTCCCTGGCGCGCGGAGGGTGGACAGAGGCTCCCGCAAGGGGGCCAACGCGCCAATTCACAAAATCCACGCGGACCTCGCGAAGCTTGTGTGTGTGTGTGTGTGTGTGCACTTTTCCCCATTTCGAGTCTCGGAGAGATCAGGATGAGGGTGTTTTTGGAGTCCCGAAACGGTGCGGTGACGGACCGTGCGGTGACCTCGAAATCCCCCAAGACCTCACCGCACGGTCCGTCACCGCACGGTCTTGGAACCTCGGAGGCCCCTGTCGCCCGAGACGTCCTCGGAGAACGACCCGAGTTCCAAAACGGTGCGGTGACCCCGAATCCCCACCGGCTCACTGCACGGTGTGGTCACCACACCATTTGGGGGGCCCTGGGACACACAAATAAAAACATACAAATAACAGGATCCCTTATATTTTCCCGTATTTTCTGGGTTGTTGTCTTCCCCCATCACTTCCCATCTTTTCCCTTATTCTCTGGGGAGTCGACGATGAAGTGTGTCCGTGTGTTTTTTTCCCTCCTGATCCATGTTGCCTCAGCTCTGGGATACTTGATCGGGAGGCGTGCACCCTCGGCCTCGACGGACAAGGAAGGACACCCGGGTGCCAGCACTGGCGAGCGTCTTTCCTTCCTGAGGGAGCGAAAACGCATAAACATAGACTTTCGAAGGTCCGCGCGGAATTCGCCGGTTTGCGCTGGGCCCCCCTCCCTGGCGCGCGGAGAGCGCCAGGGGCGGCGCTGGAGGCGCCGCCGGGGGGCCCCAGCGCAGATCAAAGAAATCCGCGCGGTGCGTCGAAAATTATGTTTATGTGTTTCTTTCTTCGTCGATATTCGGCGTTTGGACGTTGGGCGGAAGGGGTGGGGGGGGTCTGGCTCCAGACATCTGCTTTTAGTGCGACTGTTTGGAACGTACGTCCAGTGATGGGGGGGACTCCACCTGCTGAAAACAGGCGCCCAAAGCAGCCAAGATCTACTCCAGGCGGGGGGGTGCGGGGGTGGTGCGAGGGCCCGCGCCGATCGGCAAAACCACGAAAAAAAAGACGACCTGCTTAGGCAGATCCGTGTTGCCTCAGCTCTGGGATACACGATCGGGAGGCGTGCGTCCTCGATAGGCGGTGCGCCCGGACAGACCCCAAGGATCCCTTCTCGGCGGCGCGCAGGGGGGGTGGGGTGGGGGAGGGCGGAGCAGCCTCTTAGAAGGAGTCTGCTTCTTAGACAGCGCGGGCCCTACAGCTACGGACAGGGCCCGTGCCTTCTAGCAGGGGTGCTTCTAAGAAGCCTCCCCCCATCCCCCTACCCCCCTTCTGCGCGTAGCTGGGATGTGGATGGCGTTTTGTTTCAGTGACGGCTTGCTGACGGCTCGCTCGAGTGCGCGCTCAATGTTGGGGGTGGGAAGAAGGAAGATGAAAAGGAATGGAAAGGGGAAGGCGGAGGAGGAAGGATAACGAGGAGGGGGAGGGGAGGGAATAGCAGGAGGAAGGAAGAAGAGCAAGCCAATAGGCAGAAAGGCAATGGAATAGGAAGAGGAGCTGGAGGAGGAGAGCAATGGCAGAGGAAAGGAGGAGGAGGAGGAGAGAAGGAGGAGGAGGATGGCAAGGCTGGAGGAGGAGAGCCGGAGCAAAGGATGCTGAAGAAATTTAACTTCATACTTTATGGACTCCTGGCACCGAGAGGACAAATGGCGACTGCATGACTGCATTCAGTCAGAAGGGGAAATGCACCGATATGGCCTCGATGGCCTCGGGGGACACCGTGATGAAGAACCCGGCGCTGTAGATGATCTTCGCCTCGTGTGTATCCCAAGGCCGAAACTTTTATCTGCGAGATCGCATGACCTGGCAAATTGAACCGCCCATGACCAACTATTTCCGCCTGCATGCGTTCGGCACGCTGGGTTGCGTGTCGAAGATGTCCGTATGTTGTCTGGCTGGGCGACTTCGATCTTTTCTGGGGCGCTCTCCCCCCATCAGGGCGCGAAACCTCACAACATCCTACCCCAAGTTACTGCTGCTCTGTAGCGCCCCCCGCGTCGAGAGCGTCGGGAGCACTCTGGTTCATTGATCTTGCAAGGGGTCTTCGCGTCATGCTCCACAATGCCTCCTGGCACCCTGAGGTGCGGCAGGATGACAAATTTAAGTCGTGCGTGTCCCCCTACAGGGGGTCTTTGAAACATATTCGAAATATCAAAAACAAATGCTAAACAAAATAGTCCCCAGACTATTGTTTGACTATTTTTCCCAGCCGTCCTGTGGTGTTGGGTCCTCGTTTTGAAGAAACGGTCCCCGCGTTCTCCTTCTCTCCTCCTCTTCCCCCTCCTCCTCCACCGTCCGCATGCGTCCCGCACACCCAGTACAGCGTTTCGTGGCCCTCCTCCACCTCCTCCCTGCGTTTCACCCACCCCGTACAGCGTTTCGTGGCCCCATAGGGAGCCCCACCGAAAGTCCCAGTGCTTCCGTCCGCATGCGTCCCGCACACCCAGTTCAGCGCTTCGTGGCCCCATAGGGAGCCCCACCGAAGCCCTCAGTGGGACCGTCCGCATGCGTCCCGCACACCCAAAACATTGTTTCGTGGCCTCATAAGGAGCCCCACCGAAGGTCCCAGTGCTAGCGTCCGCATGCGTCCCGCACACCCAGTACAGCGTTTCGTGGCCCCATAGGGAGCTCCACCGAAGGTCCCAGTGCTACCGTCCGCATGCGTCCAGCACACCCAGTACAGCGTTTCGTGGTCTTCCTCCCCCTCCTCCCTGCGTTTCACCCACCCAGTACAGCGTTTCGTGGCCTCATAGGGAGCCCCACCGAAGGTCCCAATGCTACCGTTCGCATGCGTCCCGCACATCCAGTACAGCGCTTCGTGGCCCCATAGGGAGCCCCACCGAAGGTCCCAGTGCTACCGTCCGCATGCGTCCCGCACACCCGATACAACGTTTCGTGGCCTCATAAGGAGCTCCACCGAAGGTCCCAAGGCTACCGTCCGCATGCGTCCCGCACACCCAGTACAGCGTTTCGTGGCCCTCCTCTCCCGTCTCCCTGCGTTTCACCCACCCAGTACAGCGTTTCGTAGCCCCATAGGGAGCCCCGCCGAAGGTCCCAGTGCTTCCGTCCGCATGCGTCCCGCACACCCAATGCATCGTTCCGTGGCCCCATGGGGAGCCCCACCGAAGGTCCCAGTGCTACCGTCCGCATGCGTCCCGCACACCCAGTACAGCGTTTCGTGGCCCTCCTCCCCTCCTCCCTGCGTTTCACCCACCCAGTACAGCGTTTCGTGGCCCCATAGGGAGCTCCACCGAAGGCCCCAGTGCCCCCGTCCGCATGCGTCCCGGAAGCCCAATTTGGCATTTTCACCCACCCAGTGCAGCGTTTCGTGGCCCCATAGGGGGCGCTACCCAAGGCCCCAATGCCATTGCCCGTATGCGTCCGGGAAATGTAATTTGGGATTTTCACCCGCGCAGGGCAGCGTTCCGTGGCCCCATAGGGGGCTCCACCGAAGCCCCCAGTGGGACCGTCCGCATGCGTCCCGGTAACCCAATTTGGCATTTTCACTCACTCAGTAGAGCGCTTCGTGGCCCCACAGGGAGCTCCGCCGAAGCCCTCAGTGGGACCGTCCGCATGCGTCCCGGAAACCCAATTCGGCACACCACCCACACAGTACAGCGTTCCCCCCCGCCCAGTGCAGCCCTTCGTGGCCCCATAGGGAGCTTCACCGAAGCAGATACTTACTATTACGGTACCCACAACTGCACATGGCTGGGACCTTCGCCAGGACAATTGAATACTTGAATATCCCCCCTGTAGAGGGACAGGCCCGACTGAATGCCGAATGCTATCTGGTAGGGTGCCCGCACGTCCTGCAAAGGGCCCTGCCCCTCCAGGTGCCCCGTGCGGCACATGCACCGCCGCCCTTCCCGAGGGCTCCTGGGCTGCCTCCGACGCCTCCCCGGGCCCAGCCGAAGGCACCCCCGCGGCTTCCGCGACGGCCCAAGGAGGCCACCAGAGCGGCCAGGGCGATCCCACGGTGCCTCGAGGGGCGCCCGGCTTCTCCGAAGCAGACGCCGAGAGGCACCAAAGAGGCCACAAGAGCAGGGTGATCCAGCAGCGCCTCAAGAGGTGCCCAACACCTCCCAGGGAGACACCAACCAAGAGGCACTGAAGAGTCCTCCAGGGCCTCTCAATGCGCCAGAGAGAAGGCCACGAGGCCGTCAAGGAAGGCCAACCTCGTTCAAATACATTGCTGATTCGCATTAGCAGCATCTGCATTTACATACTCTTCCGGAGCTCCGCTCGGATTTCTTGGATCGGCGCTGGACCCCCGCCCCTGGCGCGCGGCGCGCGCCAAGGACGGTGCGGATGGCGTCGCCAGGGGGGCGCGAAAAGTACACGTTCATGCAGCTTGTCTCGTCCGACTCAGCTGGGTTCGAGGATTTTGTTGTGCGCTCCCCGGCCCCCACCTCGCAGCTCAGTCGATTTCCCCGGGGACCTCGGAGGAGCTGATGAAAACCCGACGTGGCCCCAGCAGCGCCCGAAGGGACCCCACAGAAGGGCTGAGTGCGCGCCCCTCTAACGGGTACTCCACTAACGTGTGCTTTGGCCAGTAACCCTCCCCGATGTGGGCAACGCTGCACTGCCAGAAAGAGGCCCCCCAAAAACAACTTTCGACAGCTTTACAAAAAATACCCGTTAGTGAATACCCGTCACGGTGCCGCTCACCGAGGCCGCCCCCAAGAAGGCCGCAACACGGCCCAGGATGGACCCAAGACGGCACAGGGAGGAGGAGGAGGACAGGAGGAGGACGACAGGCCGAGGACGACGAGGACGACGACGACGAGGACGACGACGACGACGACGACGACGACGACGACGGCGGCGGCGACGACGACGTGGCACAGCAAGGCCCGCCCCTCCCAGGACTGACCCCCCGTGCGGCCAAGAGGGGCCCCAGCACGGCACGCGAGCAGCCCGAGAGGTTCCGCAGGCAGGCCCCCTTTGGACGGCCCCGGCAGGAGCCCCAGGCCGGTCCGGGTGGATCCCGTGGGAGCCCCTGTCACTGCGTTGCTCCCATCGCCCTTAGGGGCAACATCCCAGAAATAATTTCGAGCACCCAGAAAAATGTCGAGACAGCGTCGAGCGAGTATCGCCTCCCAGGGACCGACACGTGACAATCTTCAGGTTTCGGTATTTTCTTGGTGCTCGAATTTTTCCCAACCATCCTGTGGTGTCGGGTCCTCGTCTTGAAGACACGGTCCCCGTGTTCCTCCTCCCTCCTTCCCTCCTCCTCCCCCTCCTCCCTCCTCCCCCTCCTCCCTGCGTTTCACCCACCCAGTACAGCGCTTCGTGGCCCCATAGGGAGCTCAACCGAAGGCGCCAGCGGCCGGGTTCGCATGGCGGCCTCGGGCCATTTCGGCACACCGCTCAACAGGATCGTGGCCCCACAGGGAGCTCCCCCGAAGGCCCCAGTGGCAGGGTTCGCATGGCGGCCGCGGGCCATTTCGGCACGCCCCTCAACAGGATCGCGGCCCCATAGGAGCTCCACCGAAGGCCCCAGTGACAGGGTTCGCATGGCGGCCTCGCGCCATTTCGGCACACCCCCCACGAGGATCGTGGCCCCACAGGGAGCTCCACAGAAGGCGCCAGCGGCTGGGTTCGCATGGCGGCCTCAGGCCATTTCGGCACACATCTCACAAGGATCGTGGCCCCATAGGAGCTCCACCGAAGGAGCCAGAGGCAGGGTTCGCATGGCGGCCGCGGGCCATTTCGGCACACACCTCACGAGGATCGTGGCCCCATAGGGAGCTGCACCGACGGCCCCAGTGGCAGGGTTCGCATGGCGGCCTCGGGCCATTTCGGCACACCCCTCACGAGGATCGTGGCCCCATAGGAGCTCCACCGAAGGCCCCGGTGGCAGGGTTCGCATGGCGGCCGCGGGCCATTTCGGCGAAACCCTTACATGGTTCGTGGCCCCATGGGAAGCTCCACCGAAGGCCCCAGTGGCAGGGTTCGCATGGCGTCCTCGGGCCATTTCGGCACACCTCTCACGAGGATCGTGGCCCTCCACCGAAGGCCGTAGTGGCAAGGTTTGCATGGCGGCCCCGCCCAAAATTGGGCGCACCCCTCACACGGTCCGTGGCCACACAGGGAGCTCCACCGAAATCCCCAGTGCCAGGGTTCGTATGGCGGCCTAGCCCCATTGTGGCGTATCCCTCACTCTGTTCGTGGCCCCATAGGGAGCTCCACCGAAGGACTCAGTGGATGGGTTCGCATGGCGGCCCTGGGCCATTTCGGCACACACACACACACACACCTCACGAGGATCGTGGCCCCATAGGAGCTCCACCGAAGGCGCCAGAGGCAGGGTTCGCATGGCGGCCTCGGGCCATTTCGACACACACACACACACACACACCTCACGAGGATCGTGGCCCCATATGTAAGACCTCCACCGAAGGCGCCTGAGGCAGGGTTTGCATGGCGGCCCCGCGTTTTGGCGCCCCCCTCACACGGGTCGTGGCCCCCACCCCTCACACGCACACGGTGCATGGCCCCACAGGGGGCTCCACCGAAATCCCCAGTGCCATGGTTCGCACGGCGGCCCCGCCCCATGGTGGCGCATCCCTCACTCTGTTCGTGGCCCCATAGGGAGCTCCACCGAAGGCCTCAGTGGCAGGGTTCGCATGGCGGCCCCGCCCCATTTGGGGGCGCACCCCTCACACGGTTCGTGGCCCCCTAGGGGGATCCACCGAAGGCCCCGGTGGCAGGGTTCGCATGGCGGCCCCGCCCCATGTTGGCGCACCCCTCACACGGTTCGTGGCCCCATTGGGAATTCCCCTTGCTTCGTCCCACCTGTCCTGCGGTTCTCACACGTGCGTATGGTTGGGTCCTTCACAAGGATAATGTTCTGGTGGCCAAGGCTGAAGTAGGTTGGAGCATCATAACCCTCTCAAGAAATCCCGACCGGCGGTGTCACAAGCTGGGGCCTCCTGGGCGGTGCTCCAAGTGTGGACAGATAGTGCTGCGCTGGCAGGGCTGCGGAACCTGCCGTGAGGCAGCTGAATATAAACGACCACACCCTGGGGAAACTGCTGCCCATGGGCTGCACATGCTCAGTTACAGTGCCATCGTACTGCTGATGCAGGCTAATAAGAGTACGCGTACATACGGCGCAGAAACATTCCTCGAGCACCTCTCCCTCCTCCTCCTCCTCCTCTTCTACCTCCTCCTCCTCCTCCTCCTCCTCCTCCTCCTCCTCCTCCTGGTGCTCCTCCTCCTCCTCCTCCTCCTCCTCCTCCTCCTCGTCGCAAACCTCATCTCCTGCTCCTTCTCTTTCTGATACCGCGACAATGCGGCAAAGTACGCTTAGCGCGCGGAACTCCCGTTGAGCAGCTCTGGACCCCCTTGATTAGCAAGACATTGAAGGCCCACGAAGACGCGGCCAAACGACACGTTGCTTGCCGAAGTCTCCTGTAGATACGGATGCGTCTCGTCCTCTTCTCTCCTCCCCAAACCGCTCACTCCTTCTCAATATCCTGCCCATCCCCCCCTCCTCGCCATCCTCCTCCTCCTCAGCATCCTCATCCCGATCGTCCTCCCCCATACGTACTCCTCCCAGTCCGCCTGCCACTCCCAGGCGGTCCCGATTCGTCACTCCTGCCGCATGTTTTTAGAGCGTGTTGGGGCTTGACCACCGAGCCCGCGTCCAACTCATGTAAAGTGATGATTCAGAAACATCGGGCCCGATTATAAAAACTGGCTTCTGTCGGTGAGGAGCATTGTCGGGAGGGAACGGCCAACTGACAGATCTCAACGACGACGATGACGCCCGAGCGCAGGCACGGAACCGAGACCATTCATCATCGCTCAGGGCGTTGCTGCGTGACGGCCCCCTGGACGTTGTTTGATCGCCATCCCAAATTCAGCCTGCACGCCCTCCTCTTTGGAAGATTCCTTGTTTGAGCAGGGACCGACCGTCCCGGCAGTCCTATAGGCCTACCACGATATGTTCTTAGAACCCAAACAAGTTCCAGGACCAATTACCCTGGCGACGTACCCACCCCCTGCGCAATGCAGGGCACTAGTAGTCTGGGACACGTTATACAGAGGTGATGACGTGACATGGGCGCATATAATTCTGCAAGCGGCATTCGCGAGGCTCGCAGCCCCCCAAGATGGCGAAGTCCGGCTAAAATCTGCGTGGTGCCTCACTCCGCTGGACCCGCCAGCAGCCCTCGAAAGTGGCGACAATTTTTCCGATCGCAGCCCCCCAAGGACGGTGAGGTCCCGCTCAAATCTGCGCGGTGCGTCACTCCGCTGGACCCACCAGCAGCCCTCGAAAGTGGCGACAGTTTCGCCGATCCCAGCCCCCGAGGGCTGGCGAGGTCTGCCTCAGATCTGCGTGGTGCCTCACTCCGCTGGATCCCCACCAGTAGTCCTCGAAAGTGGCGATGACAGTTTCGCCGATCGCAGCCCCCCAGGGACGGCGAGGTCTACCTCAGATATGCGCGGTGCCTCACCCCGCTGGACCCACCAGCAGCCCTCGAAAGTGGCGACGGTTTCGCAGATCGCAGCCCCACAGGGACGGCGAAGTCTACCTCATATCTGCGCGGTGCCTCACTCCGCTGGACCCACCAGCAGCCCTCAAAAGTGGCGACGGTTTCGCAGATCCCAGCCCCCGAGGGCTGGCGAGGTCTACCTCAGATCTGCGCGGTTCCTCACTCCGCTGGACCCACCAGCAGCCCTCGAAAGTGGCGACAGTTTCGCAGATCCCAGCCCCCCAGGGACGGCGAGTTCTACCTCAGATCTGCGCGGTGCCTGACTCCGCTGGACCCACCTGCAGCCCTCAAAAGTGGCGACGGTTTCGCCGATCGCAGCCCCCCAGGGACGGCGAGGTCCACCTCAGATCTGCGCGGTGCCTCACTCCGCTGGACCCAGACCAGTAGCCCTCGAAAGTGGCGACGGTTTCGCCGATCGCAGCCACGCCAGGGACGGCGAGGTCTACCTCAGATCCGCGCGGTGCCTCACCCCGCTGGACCCACCAGCAGCCCTCGACAGTGGCGACGGTTTCGCCGATCGCAGCCCCTCAATCCGCTGGACCCACCAGCAGCCTCGAAAGTGGCGACGGTTTCGCAGATCGCAGCCCCCCAAGGACGGTGAGGTCTA
The DNA here is from genome assembly GCA_963575745.1 of Prorocentrum cordatum. Classification (NCBI taxonomy): domain Eukaryota; class Dinophyceae; order Prorocentrales; family Prorocentraceae; genus Prorocentrum; species Prorocentrum cordatum. The sequence goes on along the minus strand of CAUYUJ010015474.1, from coordinate 49,630 downwards.
TCACAGATCCGCGCGGTGCCTCACTCCGCTGGACCCACCAGCAGCCCTCGAAAGTGGCGACAATGTCGCCGATCGCAGCCCCCCGGGGACGGCGAGGTCTACCTTAGATCTGCGCGGTGCCTGACTCCGCTGGACCCACCCGCAGCCCTCGACAGTGGCGACGGTTTCGCAGATCGCAGCCCCACAGGGACGGCGAAGTCTACCTCATATCTGGGCGGTGCCTCACTCCGCTGGACCCACCAGCAGCCCTCGAAATTGGCGACAATTTCGCAGATCGCAGTCCCAAGCCAGGGACGGCGAGGTCCCGCGGGAGACAGGAGGCGGGGAGGCAGGAGGCGGGAGGAGGAGGAGAAGAAGGACGCGACCGCGGTGCTCTATTCAAAATGAATACTTAACCAAGGAAGGTTGGGTAAACATGTTCTCTGAACATGGGCCCGATGCGTTGAAACAAGACGGTCCCGGCCCGACATGTTCTAAGAACATTTCGTGCAGACCACAAAAGGTTCTTAGAGCACTCTTTGGTTTGGTGGGCTCATAATTAGGCGAGCCAGGACGCTCCGCCACTGCTCAGTATCGTTTGTCTGACCCCCATCCCCAGCCTCATCCCCTCCGAGACCCCCACCTAATCGCCACCCCAGTTGGGGATGCACCCCTCGAAGCCCGCAGGGGACGGCCTATACATCCCCATCCAGGGCGGCACATCGGCCAGTGGGACCCAGGCCACGCCGCTGGGGATGGGGATCGGACGAACGATGCCCAACTGCCAGAAGCTTGTGCCTCTCGGGACAGGCCCTGGCACCCGGGCCCAGCTCGCCGGCTCCTCGGGGATCTTCTGACCCGGGTCAATCCAGACCCGGGTCAGTCAGGCCTTGCAGAATCCTGCAAGATCCTGCCAGATCCTGCACCCAAACCAAGGTCCATGCGAAGGCTCCTGCAGGATCCTGCAGGATCCTGCAAGATCGTGGACACCGACGCCAAGATCGGCGGTGTGCACCCACCGAGGTAAGAAGATCCCAGCCTCGGTGATGGTGGTCATACTCTTAGGGGAACAAGAAGTGGCATAAACATAAAAACTCGAAGGTCCGCGCGGATTTCTCGGATCGGTGTTGGGGCCCCCCCGGCGGCGCCTCCAGCGCCGCCCCTGGCGCGCTCCGCGCGCCAGGGAGAGGGTCCAGCGCCGATCCGAGAAATCCGCGCGGACTTCCGAGTTGTTATGTTTATGACACTTTTTGTTCCCCTAATTCGGGCTTCCAGGGCGACCGAAATATGACAACCAACACCGAAACCTAGGATCATCTTCCCCGTGTGCGGGCAAACCCCTGCGTTGGCGTTGGTGCCCATTTCCAGGCCTGAAATTGGGCCGTCTTTGGCGGTCATCTGACGGTCTCCCGTGGTCTTCAGCGTCTCAAGTGGGTCCAAAATCGATTCCCTATCTGGGAGTGCCGATACCGCTACTCGCCGGACCTCTCCTGGGGTGCGCTCTGACCAGAATTTCGAGGCGAATTCAGCCGTGTCGACGAGGGCCTCCAAGGAGACCCAAAAAGGGGAAAACGAGGGAGAGTTAGCGGTATGGATACTTCTCTTTTTTTGGAAGATCGTGCCCCCAACGCCCCAAGCCCTGCACCGACCTCTGCGCACGCATGGGCGTTTACACCACACCTGTCGGATGCAATCCATGCGAGCAAACGCACACACAAGAATTGGTGCTTGCGGCGGGCGGAGCCCACCCACAGAGTCTGCAAACTTAATTCTGCACCTGCGGCAGGACGCTCTTGACTACCTACCAAACCACCCCAACCCAACCCGAAGACCCGAATCTGACCCGAATTTCGACTTGGGGAGGGGGTACGGGTTCCATGTGTTTTTTCAATGTTCCCCGACCCCCCCCCCTGGAAATGGAGGGCAACTTGAGGCCTTCAGGTTTGGCTGGGGTGGTTTGGTGGGTGGTGAGCTCTGCATCTGCTCTGTGAACGCCAGTGTGCGGCCCAGCACCGGCGCCCCCCCTCTCTTGTCCGCAACTGCAGGGGGGGGGACTAATTAGGGTAGCCTTAGGTCGGGCCTGTCCCCCTACAGGGGGATGTGGGAAGAACAATTGAAGGTAGTAGGAAAATACTCCCCAACTGCTCAAAAATAATCAAAGCATCGTCCCTGGACTATTTTTTACAATTTTTGATCGAGCCTGCCTAGGTTGTGGACAGGGTGATCTACAAAGAAATGCTGCACGTGCTTGTCTCTGCCTCTTCTCTGACAGTGATGGTGTTGAACTCCGTACCTCTATCTTCACACCCGTGCGAATAGAGACGACGTGAGCCTTCTCGACAATCGCCCAGTTCTGCGGCTGCTTGACGTGATCCACCTCTTGACAAAGTGCCCATGAGCAAAGATGGCGATGCACCACCCAATCAGCAGTTCACGCATGCTCGCTGCCTTGCTGGGGACGCGCCCCCACCGTCAGCAGTTCATGATGTAGGTTCGGCCCTCTAAAGTGTCCTGCGAACAAGCTTCAAAATCAAGTTCCCCTCATCCTCCTCCTCATCCTTTTCCTCTTCCTGCTGCCCCTCCGCCTCCTTATCCTTAGCAAACCTGCTAACTCGGCCTTCCCATCCAGCTCCAAAATACGCCGACGCTGTCGGCGTCTGCGCGTGGCCCCACATCTCACATATGATCTGCAGGCGAGACCATAATCGGATCGATACGTCGGATCGGCGACCGAAATGAATCAAATCTGCGGAAATCGGCAGCCAAGTCGGGAGGAGTCACATCGGCGGAACTCGGACGGCTAGTACTGCCTCCATTGAGAAATCGGAATCGAAAGCCGGGGAATCCATTGGGAAATCGAAACCATTGAAGCCATCGAAGCCATCCATCGACTCCTGCTGGATGCCTCCATGGGAAAATCGGCCTTCAATAGGAGTCGATTCGAGTCTGAATCGGAATCCATCGAAATCGAGTCGAATCGACTCGAACCGGAGAAATCGAAATAGGCGCTGATCCGGTACTCTCCCCGCCGTTCCTTACAAAACCTTCCATGCGTGAGACGCCTCCCATGGAATGCTCACCCCTGCACACTTCCGATCTTCCTGTGTCCTTCCCGTGCTGGTACGCCCGCAGTGAGTCGGCGAAACGACATACACTTCCTCGTGATCCCTTCCCCGAGATGTTGGGGTTCCAGGGGGGGCGAAGGAAAGAGCGCCCCCCTGACTTGCCTTCCCTCGATGGAGCAGCGTCACTCGGAATGGAGTCCAACCTCGAAGATGAGGATGCCCGAGATGGTCCCAGTGGCCCGTACAGAAGCAACTGTGAAGTCGCCTGGGCTGCTTGAATGCCCGCGGGGTTGCCCAAGAGAAGCAGGTCTTGTACTGTGCGATCTTGATGTATTGGTTCATGGGGTCTTCTGGGCGTCCAAGGCTGCCCCACAGGCTGCAACGATCGACCCGAGACGGCCCCCGAGCTTCCCACAAGGGCCACAGGGCCCCCAAGACGGCAGAGGGGCTACAGGGGGAGGGGACCGAGGAGGGGAATTTCAAGGCGCCCACCCAAGAGGAACTCCGGCCCGCGAGCGAGCAGGCTCAGCAGGGGCCCCCAGAGGGCCACCGACAGGCCCCCCAACGACGGCCTCGGGAGAGGCCCCCGAGAGGCCTCCGTCAGTCCAGGCGGCGCCCCCTCGGGGCGGCCTCCGAGAGGCCACTGGTCCACTACGGCAGCACGACGGCGGGACGAGCCGAATGCCACAATCCGCCGCCCCCTGTTGATTCATCACAGGGGCCTGGCGTGCTGAACCCTTTCGCTTTTGGTTTTGGTTCTTTTTCCAAAAGAGCTCCCCCTGGGGCTTCGGCCCGTCCCGCCGGCCACCCGAAAGGCCGCACAAGGCAGCATAAACCACCCCAGCGTCCACACAAATTCTCCAAGACGGCTCAAGATGGCCTCTAAGATGGTCACATTGGCCCAAGATGGCCTACAAAACGGCCTCCAAGTCAGCAAGGATGGTCCAAGATGGCTTCCAAGACGACCCGAGAGAGTCCAAGATGCCTTCAAGTTCGTCCAAGACGGCTCCAAGACGGCTCAAGATGGCTCCAAGATGGCCTAAGACTGGCACAGAGGCCCCCCCCAAGAGGCCTCCAAGACGTCCTCCAGGAAGGCCCGAAAGGGCAAATATCATTGATGCTCCTTAGGTTTCTGAGTTTTTGAAGGATTTGGGCATTTTCTTCTTATCAGCTCTCCGACGGCCCAAGAGGCACCCAACATCGTGCGAAGAGGCCCCGAAGACGCCGAAGATGGCCTCCAAGACGCCGAAGATGGCCTCCAAGATGCCTCCAAGACAGCCGCAAGAAGGTCTCCAAGACAGCGAAGATGGCTCCAAGATGCACCCAAGACGGCCCCAGATGGCCTCACGATTACCTTAGACTGCCCAAAAGGCCTGCCAGAGGCCTCCAAAACGGCCCAAGACCCCTTCAAGACGTCCTCCAGGAGGCCCGAAAGCTGAAACCACCTGGTCCGGTAGCTCGCCCGACTCCGTGTTCCCCGAAGGCTTTCGAAACCCACTCGGGGAATGCGTGGCCTGATAGCTTGGCCAAGCTCAAACCCAACTTTCGGCCACGCAGGCGCTTCCAAAAAGGCAGGGGGCGGCTGT
>CAUYUJ010015474.1:0-42500 GCA_963575745.1 Prorocentrum cordatum | reverse complement strand
CTACTACTACTACTACTACTACTACTACTACTACTACTACTACTACTACTACTACTACTACTACTACTACTACTACTACTACTACTACTACTACTACTACTACTACTACTACTACTACTACTACTACTACTACGACTGCTGCTGCTGCTGCTACTACTACTACTCCTGCTACTGCTCCAACTACTATTCCTACTGTCCCTATATCTACATCTACTCCTACTCCTGTTCCCTCCTCCTGCCCCCTTCTCTCCCCCCTCTCCCTCCTCCGCCTCCTTTATCCTCCTCCATTTCCATCCGACGTCCATCCCCCCTCCTCCCCGCCTACCCTTTCCCCCCTCCTGTTTGCCCTCCTCCCTGGCGCAGTTCCGACATCGCATCGCTGTTGCATGTCATCCTAGCACTTTTCGCGCCGAACCATCGGCTTGCTGCACGAGATACACACGATAAGACACCTTGTTCTGAAAAATCCCAGAGGCAACGCTTGTCGTGGATCCCGGAACGCCCGCAGGTGTCCGGGGGTGTCTGTCACTCCCCGAAGCCATCGGGGGACGTAACGAACCTCCGCGGGGCACTGGCTGGCAAGTCAGGTCCCCCGCTGGCGCCGACACAAAACAGTTAAGCTGGTGGCGCTGTTTCTTTCCAGAGGGAGAGAGGCTTGCCATGTCTTGGGCGCACATTCTTTCGCAAGGTGATATGAGATGCTCCGCGGTGATCCTCGCCGAGGAAAGATGCACAGAGTCTGAGCGACGCAGAGAGGGGGGTGACAAGAGCAGCGCGCCCGCAGCAGAGGCCGCAGAATGGAGGCGCGCAGCCCTCCTTGTAATTGTTGGCCGCTGCCAGGCTGGTGCACAACGACCGCTCCTCAGGGGCGGGCGGCGGGGCACTGTCTGAGACGAGGGCAAGTCGAATGCAACATTGGGGGATCCCAAAACCGTCTGGTGACAGACCGTGCAGTGACCTCGGAACCCCAAGAAACCTCACAACACGGCCTGTCACCGCACGGTCTTGGGACCCTGGAGGTCCCCGTCGCCCGAGACATCCTCTGAGAACGACCCAAATCCCAAAACCGTGCGGTGACTCCGAATCCCCACAGGCTTACCGCACGGTGTGGTCACCACCCCGTTTTGGGGCCCCTGGGCAAGACGAAGACAAATTCGGCTGGAGGGAAACCGGAGATCTCTGCGAGCTAGACGGTCAGGAGGATGTGCGGGGATCGCTCGAGGTGTCCCTGGCCCTGGAAATGCCCCCAGCGTTTTGCCCCAGTTCGGAGCCCCTGGGGCATCGCGATGGCTGCTCGAGAAGCCGCAGTGGCCCCCCCAGAAATCAACGTTCAGGGAGGATCAGCTCAGGGGAAGAAACAGCGATCTGGACACGGCAATACATCGCCGATAGATCGGCGAGTGAAACCCGACAGCGAACCCAGGGCGGGGTGGGCTCACAACTTTTTGGCAACTATCAGCGATCGCCGGGCGATTGGGGGTCGATGCGTCCGCCCCTCAGCCCATCCCAGGCCTGCCTTGAAATTGTGGACGGTTCCGGCGGATGACCTGGCGGCCCATGCCCGGCAGAGAGTGGTTAGGAGGTTAGGGAAAGAACGAAAGCACCCAAGGATACATATGCCTAAACTGCCGAGATCCCAGATCCCAGATCAAGCCATACGACGTCCGGCGCGTGGGCGGGAAGACAAGCTCAGCACAGCTCGCACTGCTCTGCAAGGAGGAATAGGAGGAGGAGAAAGCGATACAAGGAGAGAGAGCAACAGCAACAGCAGGGGAAAACGAAAACAATATGAATGATAATGAATTAATGAAGTCGTGGGCGTGCCTGCCAGGGCTCGCAAGTATCAGAATTGGTTGGTGTGGTTGTCGACGAACTCCCACCATCGACGTACATCTTGCACGCAGTCGAACAGCATATCACTGAACCCCATAGAACTATGATTTTTTTAATGTAAGCAGTGGCCCAATCGCTTCTCGGCTGGCCCCTCCTCATATGGAGTTGCGCCGCAGCAGGCAACGCTGTCCCTGGCTGCAGGGTCAGCTCTCTGAGAATGTCCTGGTCGTCGGCCCCCAGCAGTCTTCCATACAACGTAAGTCGGTGTTTCAACAACTGCGCGCTGTGTAGATCCTGGCTGGCGGACTCGAGAACTCTCCTGTTCGAGACGCGCGAGGCTCCGAACTCCTTGGGTTGGTGCTAAATCCCCCACTCCGCCGACGATGGCGACGCATCTGGCGCCGCCCCCAGGAGCGCTGTGTGGAAGGGGAATCCAGCCACAACCCAAGAGATCTCTGCGCGGACATCCGAACTGCTATGCTTATGTCGCATTTTATGTCTAACGCAGCGTAGGGGCGTAGCGCGACCAGATGCTGTCTCAAAAGTTTCGATCAACGGAAGTCCACAAGAGCACGATGTTCTGCAAATATAAAGCAACAACACAAGCGGAAACGAATTTCACCAGAGAACCCCAATCAATGGATAGCTTGAAAATGAGTGATATGGATATTGAGCTCGATTGTGAGATCGATGATGAGAACCAAAATGGGATCGATAATGATGACGATCATAACGTCGGTCGTGAGACCGATAATGAAATCGATTCAATGAGATCGATCATGAGATAGATCGTGAGATCGCTCGTGCCATCTATAGTGAGATCGACTGTGAGATCGGTAATGAGATCGATAGTGAGATCGATAGAAAAAATCGTAATGAGATCGATGGTGAGACCAATCGATAACAAAATCGACCGGGAACCCGGGAACCCAAAACCCAAGGAACCCCGCCGCCCACCGAAATCGGCCCCAAACCAAAAACCGAGAATCCGGGAACCTGGAACCTGGGAGCCCAGCCGCCCACCGACATCGGCCCGGAACATGCCCCAAATCTTTCAACATCTGCCAGGACCCCTTCAGTCAAAGACGCTGACTGGGGAGAATCCCGACATCGCGAGGAAATGACGGCGATTACACCGCCTCGGCTGGAAAGGAGAGAATCAATGACACGGTCCGCAAAACTCCTCGAATCCAATGCGTCGGCCACGCCAATGTCACACTGTCGCTTTTCCTAGGGCTCCCAACTTCGCGCTTCGCGCTGCGCGAGGCGCGAAAAACTTCGTGCTCTCGCGCCGCCCCCCAAAAAGGAGAAGAGGATGACGAGGAGGAGGGGGCGAAGGAACAAGGACCGCGAAGCGCGAACAACTTCGCGCCCTCGTGGGAGCCCTTGCTTTTCGGGTGCGGCCTAACATTGCCTAACCAACCACTTCGGTGACGAGCCCTGTGCGTGATGACCCCTTCGCCCTCGAGACAACCCTCTGCCGTCACGGAAGGGGTAGGCTGTTTGATGAAAGTCGGTCAGTGAGCATCGTTCAGACGACCATTACCCCCACTGGCGTGGTGTGGTCTTGGCCGCACTGGCCGACTCACCCCCCCCGAGGTGGGGATGTTCGGCGCTTCGTTCGTGCTTCGTGGGGCCCATCCCTACCCATGAGGGGGGGCTGCTGGGCTGAGCTACCATGGCCCAGCAGGGAAGGGCAAAGGTTAGACCATGCTGAGTTGGGCCGCCTCTGAGCTCTGCCACGGCCAATCAGTGCAAGCTGGCACCGAACTGGCCCCAGGAGGCCAGCATCCGCTCCGGCCCCAGTCGCCCGAAGTGCACCCACAGCACAGCCGCGCGAGCCACCGAGTGGCAGCGTGACAGCCCTGCCGCGATGCGCCTGGGCCCACGGCGCAGATCAGAGCGATGCATCCTGGACGGCTCCGAGATGGCCTTGCCGAGCCTGGTCGGGAGAGATGGCAGAACTATCGCGCGCATGTATTCCACGGGCGGAGAGACGGGACTCCAATTCGAGGGGCTCGAATTTGCCTGAAGGCGCCGTCAGAAAAGTTACTGCACCTAGTCTGAGATTTGACGCGAGCTCCCGCTGCAAACATCTCACGCACCCTGGGCCGTCAAAATTTATGCCGGGACCATCAAAAAGCGTCAGTAAACTCAGGTGCTGGCAAACTCGAGCCCTGCGCTTCCCTGAGATTGATGCGCTGGGCCCAGCCGCGGGGCTTGCCAGACGCAACTGACACTGGGGGCCTCCAGGGGCCGCCGGGGCTCCTCGAGCCGCAACACCTGCCCTCGCGCTGCCGCTGTGCCCAGCCTACAACAAGCCCCTCGCATGAGCACTACGATCAGGTCGGTCATGTCCTCCTACAGGCGGATTTTGGACGAATAGTACCAAGACTCAGAAAATAATCAAACATCTTCAGAGATAGTGAAAAATCGTCCCCAGACTAATATTTGACTTTTTTCCGAATATCCCTCATGTAGAGGAACACGCCCCACCTAACAATACGAGAAGAACAACATGTTTGGATGAAGTTGGAAGCGGTCGGAATCTGAGCCGGGCGGGCCCCCGAGAAGAACCGGCCAGGAGGGAAGAGTGAAGCCAGATCCGCTCAAAATCTGTCCCAGACCCTCCATGGGGTCCATCTGCCTGGCACAGGCTTTCACCCCGGATCCGTTCTCGACGGTCCGCGGGGGCCCGAAAACTGAGTATCGTTTCACCGATCCTCATCTCCAGCGCCCTGGCCTGGGCCCCACTGGCCGATTTACCCCCCCAGATGGGGATATTGGCTGTTCCCTGCGGGTTTCGAGGGTTGGTGGGGGTCTCGAAGGGGATGGGGATGGGGATTGATTAAACGATACCGGCAAACAGCTCCCCGAGACCGAAAAGGGCACAAACCCACCTCGCACCCAGCGCCTCGAACCTCGCCCCCCCCTTCCTGCAGGCGGGAACCGGTGCTGGGCCACCTTGGAGACCCCCAGCCGGGGGCCCAGCCCACTCCAAACAGCGTGCTTGCCGGAAGCAGTGGCTGCGTTACGACTGCGCCCTGTGGCATCGGCGGCGAAAGCAGGGGCGAATGGCCCACGGGCGGGCACTGCACGCATTCGCCCGAGAGCCTTGCCGAAGACTCAGATCATCGGCGCCCCTGGGTGCACGTGTTGCTCTCCCCTGGGCTATTCGCCCCTATCGTCGCCTCCGACATGATCTGCGGGGTTCGGGGATCTTCTGACCCGGGTCAACCCAGACCTGGGTCAGCAGGAAAACAAGAAACTGCAATGCAGGAAAAAAACTGCAACGCAGGTCTTCGCAAACCCGGGTCAGCCAATACGCGCGGCCGCCTCGCGGCCACGAGCGGCTCGCTAACCCGGGTCAGCCAGAGGGGGTCTTCGCAGAATCCTGCAGGATCCGGTGCCCTGGCTGACCCCCGTTTGCATTAACCCCCGCCTCCGACATGAGGGGGCCACATGCGAACCCTACCCCTCCCCCCCGCGATTTCTGAGGGGGAGGGTGGGGGGTTCCCTTCGCTCGGGAGCCCTCGAGCGAAGTGAGCCCCACCCCCCCCCCGTAGAGATCCTGGGGGGGAGGGGTAGGGTTCGCGTGCGGCCCCCTAGACACGCTCTGCGGGCCGGCTCGGGGCGCGCGCCCCGGGCGGCCCGCGGTCCTTGTCCATGATGAGGCAGGCGCACAGCCCCGTTGGGGTCGACGGGTCCTGGCCCGGCGGGCGGGCCCCTGCGCCTCGGCGCCGGCGGGGCCGCCCCCCCCGCGCGCCCACGGGCCCCCAGAAGGGGTTTCACGGGGGGCACGGGGCACGGTGAACCTCCTGCCTCACCAGCCTCCACCTCCTCCTCCTCGGCCCCCCTCTCCACAGGCCTCACCGCCCGCCCCCGCCTGCCCCTCCGCGTTCGCCTCCCTTCCAGGGGTTCCATCCCTCGTCCTCGTCAGCCTCGCCCTCCTCGGTCATCGCCTTGAGTCCCCAACGAGATGACAGCTTCTCTCCTGCTTCACGTGAGGCACTGACAGTCATCAAGGATGGAAGCGGGGAGCGACAAGACCGACGAGGAGGCTGGCTCCCACGGCATCCCCAGTGTGGTTGGTAACCCTTCCCGCTGTCAGCAGGAGACATCGGAAGAATATGTATGGGAACTGTCCGAAGGAGTGGCAGAAACTGTCCACGGAGGTGCGGGATCGCCATCGCTATTCATGTAACACATCCACAGGACGAACCTTAAGTCAGGCGTGTCCCTCTACAGGAGGAGTATTCAAAAATAGTCAAACAAATATGGGGACGATTTCCCCAATATTTGTGCTTACTCTCAAACATGTTTGGAGTATGTTTCGAATTTTCGCCCAACACCCGCCTGTAGGAGGACATGCCCGACCTAAGGCGAATAAGAACACACAACATGAACACCGATTGCGATGAGCACGGCTCGTCGCGGCAACGGCAACCGTATACAATTAGATCTAGTAGCGCGTCAGCCCGCAGCCGTGCCGCGAGGCGCCGAGTGAGATGTCCCCAGGTCCCTCAGACACCTGCGTATGGAGTGCAGTAGGAGCTCGACCATAAGAAGCCTTCCACAAGACACCCAACCCTGAGACCCCAGGACGTCCAATGATTTTCGGTGTGGGAGCGTCACGCCTTCCACAGCAAAACCATGGAGTCCCAAGAAACCCAGGGCATCCTGGAGGCAAGCAGGGTTCTTCTTGGCATGGGCCTCCACTGTATGCGCTTTGACTGTACCCCGCGCCTCGCCGCGCCGCCGCGCGCAAAGGCACGGGAGGGCGCGCCAGGGAGGGGGCGCAGGGCGGACGGGCAGGGGAATGGCGGCAAGGGCGCGCTGCGCGCTAGGGGGCAGCAAGGGCTCGCCGACCCCTTCTGCCCAGGCCACGGCGGCGAGGCCAGCGACGAGGAAGACAACGACAGCGACAACGACGACGACGACGACGACGACGACGACGTTGGCGGCGGCGGCAACTACGATGGGCAGGGGCTTCCACTGCATGGAAGATGCTCCCAACGACTCTCGGAGTGGGAACGCCACGTTTTCCGCAGCAGCACCACCGAAACCAAGGAAACCCGGGGCACCCTGGAGGCAGGCAGGGGATTTTTCTTGGCGTGGGCCTCCACAGCATGCAGGGTGCTCCCAAAAGGGCCCCCATAGCATGCAGGATGCTCCACAGCAGGCAGGACGAGCTCCACAGCATGCAGGATGAGCTCCACAGCATGCAGGATGCCCCACAGCAAAACCACCGAAACCCGGGGAAACTCGGGGCACCCGGGGAGGCACGCAGGGGGACTCCTCTTGGCGTGGGCCTCCACGGCGGGCCACGCTGCTCCCAGGAGGGGCCCCGACGCCCGAGCTCGCCGCGCCGAGCAGTGCGCCGACGGGGCCTCGCCCGCGCGCCCCTCCCCGAGGCCCTCGGGAGCGCGGCCGCGGGCCCCGTGCAGCCTCCAGACGCGCGCCCCGAGGGCCCCGGTGGGCCGCCTGCACGGTTTCCCCCCAGGGCCGCAGGCGACCCGGAGGAGGAGGAGGAGGAGGAGGAGGAGGAGGAGGAGGAGGAGGAGGAGGAGGAGGAGGAGGAGGAGGAGGAGGAGGAGGAGGAGGAGGAGGAGGAGGAGGAGGAGGAGGAGGAGGAGGAGGAGGAGGAGGAGGAGGAGGAGGAGGAGGAGGAGGAGGAGGGAGGAGGAGGAGGAGGGAGGAGGAGGGAGGAGGAAGGAGGAGGGGGAGGAGGAGGAGGAGGAGGAGGAGGAGGAGGAGGAGGAGGAGGACGGGTCGCCTAACCCTTCAGAGAAACTCTCCAGGGCCGCCGTGGACCTCTCTCTCGGGGGCCTCTTGCCCCGCCCTGGAGGCCCAGGGGGCCGGCACGACTCTGGCATGCACGCCCGAGGGTGTCCGAGACGGGCAGGCCTCCAAGGGAGCCCCGGGAGGGCCCCAGAGGCCCGGGAGGGCGCAGGATGTCCCCCCCCGAGCGGCCCAGATGACGCCGAGTAGACCTTGGGGACACCGATATGACATGTCGATCCTCTCCCCCTCCAAGAGAGCCAGCATACCCCAAAAGAGGCTCCAACAGAACCGCACTGCCACGAGGCCCCGAGCGACATCCAGGACAGCCCTGCGCGGCTACCAAGAAGGCCGCCCAGGTGATCACAAGAGGCCTCTAAGATGCCACCTACCCGAGACCCGGGCGTAGTGGCGGGGCCACTAGATTTAGGTCGGGCATGTCCCCCTACAGGCGGAATCTGGACGAGAAATAAAACATAATCAACAACTGCTCAAACATATTCGAAAAAGTATCAAAATATCGTCCCCTGACTGTATTTTGTTAACCTTATGTTTGAACATTCCTCGTGTAGAGGGAAACGCCCGACTTACCCAAGATCTGCCGCCAGCGTCTGCTTGCAGAAGGGTGCATGGATTGCCAAAAGTTTAGACTGGCCCTTTCCGATGATCCTCATAACGTGTGTTAGCGCCAATGTTTGGCGGTGCGCACAAGGGGGTGGAGGGAGGGGGGAGGGCTTATTAGGAGGCCGCTTCTAAGAAGGCGCCTTGAAAGGACGTCATTCGGGCGGTGGCTTGCCAGGTAGATAGGTGGGTATGATGCACAGGTCTCGAAAATGACGGCAGACCGTGAGCGCAGAGACCACGCGGATGTAATGCACCTGACAAAGATTGAGATTCCCCCGATGCGCCCTATCCTGAATCTAACCCAGGGTCGGGGACGAGCAAGTGAAGCCTGTGAAAGGCTTGGAGTCCAGGCCCTCGGCTCCCCAAGGCCCGAGGCTCATCCAAGACCACCAGGTGCTTGAGGCGACCGTGGAAGACGCCACGACAAAGCCCCTGTTGAGGTGTCGATGGTGCTGGCACGACGCTGTGGCCAACGGGGGCTCAACCGCTAGCGTTTGAGCTTCCGTCATCTCTCTGGAGGGAAGGCCCCGAAAGCACACCATCGCCTGCGCAGCCCGACGCACCCGCCTCGTCCCGCGGTGGCCCCGGGGATGGTCGACCGCCGTGGCTGCCGTCTCGGGCCCACTGGGCGAGCCACTTCGGGGAGTCTGTGGCTGCAGCGTGGGCAAGTGGCGAGGGGAAAAGACCACCCCGCTCCGTCCGGCAATGGCCGCTGCCACGGGTGGAGCTGTCTGTCACTGTCCGTGCGTCTGGCTTCACCGATCGAGGCGAGGCGTAGGTCGGGCGCGTCCCCCTGCAGGCGGATTCTGGACGACGGACAAGAGACAGCCCAAGCATGCTCAACGATGCGCCAAGATGGTGGAACAGGCGTCCCCAGACAGTATTGTTTTTGCTACTTTTGAATATCCTCCTCCTACTCCTCCACCTCGTCCGTCTCCTCCTCCTCCTCCTCCTTCTCCGTCTCCTCCTCCTTCTCCTCCTCCTCCTCTTCTTCTTCCTCCTCCTCCTCCTCTTCCTCCTCCCCCGACCCAAGGGTGGAGCTGCCTGTCACTGTCCGTGCGTCTGGTTTCGCTGCTCGGGGCGAGGCGGAGCGGATCGGAACGCAACGCCCTGGAGGCCAGGGCCGAGGCGCGCGCTCGGCGCGACGCCCAGCCCGAGGATCCCTGCGGGTGCCTTTCGGGGGGCGGCGTGCCCTGCCGAAGGGACCCGCCCGAGGTGGTTCGCAGCCTCGGGCGGGGAATACCTCTGGGCGTAGGTAGTTTAGAGAGTTTCCTCCTCCACCCCTCCTTCTTCCCCTTCGGGGAGGGGTTTACCCCTCCCCCTACCCCCTCCCCTGGACCTGGACGGAGGGCGCGGCGACGAGTTGGAGCGTCCAAGATGGCCCAAGACGGCTCCAAGAGCGCCTCGGAAAGCCCAAGATGACCTCCAAGATGGTTCAAGATGGGCCAAGATGCATCAAGATGGCTCTGAAGATGCTCCAAGAGGCCCCAAGACCGCCCCAAGACGGCTCCAAGAGGCGAAATAGCTCCCCGAGGAGTCCTCCAAGAGGCTAAAATCCTTCAAACACCTAAGGAAATCCAATGATGTTTGCCTTCTCGCCTTTTCGCTTTTCCAAGGCCCAAGATGGCTCCAAGAGGGCCCAAGGTAGCCCCAACAGGGGCCCAAGAGGTCCCAAAAACGGCCCCAAAATCTCCCAAGAGGGGTCCAGGAGGCTATTTTGGGGGCTCCCGGGGGGCGGTACTAACTGGGGAACCCCCCTTCTTTGATCGATCGCCTCCAAAATGGCCCCAAGAGGCGCCCAGGAGGCCCCAAGAGGCGCCAAGATGGCCCCAAGAGGCCTCTAAGAGGCCCCCCCGACGCACTCAAGACGCCCAAGAGCCCCCCAGGACCGCCAAGAGACCCCCCAGACGTCCCAAGATGCCTCCAAGAAGCGCCCAAGAGATATCCCAAAAGGCTCCGAAAGGCATTCAAGAGACCTCTGGCATTTTTGCAAGTCTTTCTCCTCCTCCTCGCCTCCTTTGTCGCCGCCGCCGCCGCCATCGTCGCCGCCGCTGCCGCCGCTATCGTCGCCGCCGCCGCCGTCGTCAGCAACAGCAGCAGAAGCAGCACCAGCAGGAGCAAAAACACCAGCAACAACACATGCAATCTTCGCCACGAAAGATCTCCCAATTCACCGTTCTTGCCCGCTCGGTTTCAATATGAGCGTCTCTGCTTCCCTCCTTCCGTCAACTCCCCTACGCATCGATTGTGGATGGGTTGGTGGGAATACTTTTTGGTCTGCGGCCGCGCGACAACGGTCTGGCGGCGAGGGGCAAGCTGGCGGGGATACGTTTTGGGCTCGCGGTTCCGAGGCGAAGGACGGGGAGCGGGCACAACGTCCGGGGCGCGGTACGATGTAAATTGGCGCGAGATTGCCGCAGACTCCAGCGGACAACACACGCAGAGGCGCATGCACATGCCAGGGACAAAATGCCCCTCATTGAGACGCAAGCCAGCGTCGGCAGGTGACCGGCCCAGACATCCCGGCAGGTGGGGAAGCAAAGGCGCGGCGATCGGCAGCGGAACGCGGGGGAGAAGTCGCCCTTGCGGCGCCAAGCTCCACCCGAACCGCATTCCGTGCGGAAGCCGAATACCCCGACGCCGGTGGCGAAGCGATGGCTGGCGGCTACCGAGCTGCTGGGCCGTACTGCTCGTAGGCGGCGTGCTGACGGCGGACGTCCTTGTGGTAGAACCATGGCCAGGTCGGCGACGAACCAGGGCGGGTCTCAGGCAGGAGGGGGGCGCAGCCAAAAGCCGCTGAACACCAGTGTCAAAGAGGGGTGTCGGGGCACCATCCAATAAGAGCCCACTGGTGTGCGTGCACGAGGCTGGCAACCACCAGCAGGTAGCCAGTGCACTTACATCGTATCCGACTCACGCAGTTCGGGGGCACAACGATGCAATTGCCCTGGCGAGGGCTGGGGCTGTGGCTGCGCCGAGAAGAGCGAAACGAATTTGGACCGCAGAAGGCTGAACCACTCGATGCGGGGCCGCTCACTTGTCGAAGCCAATCACCATGTGTATGGTGGACAGCCACCCCCACTCAACACCTGCCACGCTGCCCATGCAGAAGCCGGATACCTCCGACGCCAGGGCGTACAGATGGCTGGCAGCTGCCGAGCTGCTGGGCTGTACCGTTCGCTGGCGGCGTGCTGACGGCATGCCAAGGCGTCCTTGTAGTAGAACCATGGCCGGGTCGGCGACGAGGGACCGATACTCCCTGGGCAGGTCTCAGGGCTGACGCGCTTCTGCGGCCGATGCAATCTGCGCTGTTGGGCGGGGGGGGGGGCGCAGCCAAAAGCCGCAGAGACGATGCCAATGAGGGGGGGGGGAGAAGGAGGGGGCGCAGCCAAAAGCCGCTGGACACAGATAAAGATACACAGGGCATCCATGCACAGAACTTCTTGACCACGGGGGGGTGGCGCTGGGCGAGGGTGGCGCGGCGGGTCATGTCGGTCACCAACCGCTGCCGTTCACTGTGCTGTGAAAAAGGTGGAGCGCAGGAGGTGGGTTATTTCGGCCACCCGTCACTGCCGTCCAAAGGGGGCAGTCTGGCAGTCCTGGTGGGGTGACACAGACGACCCCGGAGCCCGCGCTAGCAGTGGCCTCCCCGAAGAGGCAGTGGCCGTGGTCCCGCGCGGCAGACGAAGACGCCCCAGTCGGCCGCAGGGGAGGAGAGGCCTGGCAAGGTCCACGAATCCAGCGTGGGCTGTCTATCTGCGCAACGCAGGGGCATTGGTGCCCCCCCGCCCCAGCGGAGGTAGCACAGGGCATTGCGGCCAAGGCCGGGCGCTGCAGGTGAAACTGTCTTGGGGGGGGGGGGGGGTGCGGCGAATGCCGGGCGGAGAGGAGCCGAGGGGGGGTGGGAGGTGGTGCGTGCTGCGCACAGCAGGCTGCACGATAGGTGGTGGGCCGTGGCGATCACCGGTTCGCTGACTGCCTTCGAGGGAGGCGTCGTCACGGTTGGAGCCCTTCGGGAGCTGCCCAGTGCCGAGGTTGCGGGCAATCCTGAGTAGAGGGTGCCAACCACGGCGGTGGGTGCTCCCGCGCTAGCTGGGGGGGATGGGCCAGTCTCGAGAGGGCCCCTCGTTGCGTCCCCGTCATCTGGATCAAGAGTCCCAACCTCGTGGACGCTTGTCCGCGTAAGGGTCATCTCCTCTGGGAGAATAGCGCTTGCCCTTCGCCTTCCAATCTGTCTCGGTCCATGACGCACCTTGGTGCCCCCACGTGCCCCATGACTGCCATCCACGCCGCGACGAGGCTGAGCTAGATGAACCGGTCCACTGATCTGGCGGGACCGCGCGCGCCGCCCCCGTGCCCGCTGTGGTCCAAGGGGGTGGGCGGCCACTGCTGTCGACCCCGCGAGAGGTGTGCGGTCTGGCGTCGCGTTGCAGGAGCCTGCGGTGTCGATCCTTGACGCTCGACCAGTCGACGCGGAGCTTGAACTCTCTGTCCATCTTGTAGGCATCGAATTCCGCTGCTTTGCTCCATGCCTGGAGGAAATCGTTGCGCTGCTGTGCGGAGTTTAGCTTGGGATCAAGCTTGGCACATTAGCCCCCTTGCCTCGAGGCTGCCCTCTTGACCCAAGCGCCCCAAACTCCGTTGAACGCACCTCCCAGCGTCTTCTGCAGACGTGAGATCTTGTCTTGTGCCGGCTCGTCCCTTGAGACGTCCGCTTTGTCAACCGGGCACATATACCTGGGGATGCCTCCCATGGGATCGTCAGGGTGTTCTGCGGGTGGCTGCGCTCTCCGCGTGTCGTTCCAGGAGGCCTGGGTGGCGCGCGGTAGCCGAGAGACGTCGCATGGGGGTGGGGTCGCCGAGCGTTCCCTGACCTGATGCCATCTTTCGCAGGTGGTCGCCGGCTACCCTCGCCATCCGCAAGACCTGTTGTCCCGGGCGTCGTTGAGGCTTCGGATCCGATCATCTCTGCTACGAAGGTCGCCTGGGGCGTTCCTATCTCTGACTGCTTCCCTGGAAGCGGCCTGCACATATGGGGGCCAGGCTTCTGAGTGGGCCCTGTCGGGACCAGGCTTCTGAGTGGGTCCTGTCGGGAGGTGTCTCCCAGAGCTGGAGGGGGTCAGGGATCACTTTGTCATCCTCAAGGAGAGCTGTGTCACTTAGGTCGTCGTCGGGGTGGGTAGGGCTGACTTGCGAGCTGGAGTCCACGGAGATGTCATGCGGGCTAGAGTGCGCGTAGACGTCTGACTCGGATTTTCTGCCCCCCTCTTCTCCCCAGTCAACCCCTTCCACGTCGCCTTCGCCCTTGGGGTTTGTCCCTCTGCCTGGGGTACAAGAGTCCTGTCAGCCTCAGCAAGCTGTGGGGGTGGCGCGACGGTGCGGGTCGGGGATGCCCCTTGGGCCTCCACTCGGCGTTCCACCGCGGGGGGGTCCTTGCTGCTGGTGGTCCTGTTGAGCCAGCTGGCTGCCGGTGACTCATCCCCGCCTGAGCTGCTAGCTGCCGTCTCCAGGGGCAGGGCGGCGAGGTGGTTGATGGTGCGCCTGGCCAGTGCGGAGCCATCCAACCTTGTCAGGAAGGCCATGAGGATGTGGAACGGCTGTCGGAAGGGGCACTGCCCCTTCTGGTCGGTGAGGTTGTCTGCGTAGCGATCCCATTCATCTAAGTACTTCTGGCTCTTGCCCGCCAAGTGTGAGACCACCCTGGCTGCTGCGGCGCGCTGTCCGTCCCATGGGACGCGCGGGGGGTGTCCGTTCGCTGGGATTGCCTCTCCGTGCGCCGCGTCCAGGAAGGGGGGCAGCCGCTCGGTCGGCTACCTCGCCTCGTCGGTGAGCGTGGGCAAGAAGGGGCACACGGGTGGGGACACTTTGGGAAATAAGGAACTGCTGCTGCTGGAGGCCCTGCCGTCTGCTCCCGATTGGCCGTCTGGGCTGCTAATCTCCATGTCATGTGGTGTCGCGCCATCCTCGAGGGGCGTGGGTCGTGAGTATGCGTCACTCACCGACGCGCTGATTCCTGCTGGGGAGAGGTGCGCGCACATGTCTTAGCTGTCTTCTGGCACCTCCGCTGTAGTCTTCCGCTTGGTGGGAGCAGTGGGGCACACCTCGGACGAGTGGTGGTCGAGGATGTGGTCGAGGATGCCTGGCGCCACATTCCATCTGTGGATGAGGCACCTTCTGCAAGCCCATCCCGCGATCCACTGCTGCCTGGTCCAGAGGGGGGGCATCATGTCCCACGGGGGCAGGCCTGTCTGCTCGTTGCACGGTGCCCCCGGCTCGGGGCGCCGCATGAAACATCCAAGAGCGGGGCGGCCGGCTTCCCACGCAAGCAGAGGAGGCCCGGGGGGGCATGTGTCGCACATTGCAGTGAACAAGCTCGTGCGGTGCGAGTCTGACCCAAACCTGCTGTCAGACAGCCTGTGAGCTGGGAGGGTGGTGCCGACTTTTGGTGGCTGGAATGCAGGAGGTGTGCGCATGGCGAGGTCCTTCAGGACAGAAGGGGTTGGCGCGTTGTTCGGTCGCCCGTGCCCGATTGGTAGCCTGGCCAGGAGGGGGGGGTGCGAGCTTTCTTGCGAAAGCGTGCCTCTTCCAGTCTGCGCTTGCGTTCCTGCAGGCGCTGCTGCCGGGACTTCTTAGTGCCGCCATCCATCTGGATTGGGGGGGGGACCTCGACTCCTTTCTTTTCCAAGGACTTGACCCAGCACAGTTCGCATAGCCACCTGCAATTCAGTCCCTGCGTGTAGGCCTGGGCGCGGTTCTGTGCCAGCAGTTCTCTCGTGACGTCGTCTTCCCAGGTGCCGGCTGAGCCTTGGATCCCCGACGTGGTGCGCTCGTCGCAGTTGTAGCTGGCATCTTGTTGCTTCTTGCGGAACCTGTCGTCGCACGCGGAGGGAGGGATGAGCACGGTGCCGGGGGCTGGGGAAGCGGGAAGGTCCTCGTCAAGGCGACGGTTGGACATGGCGATTCCGCCTCCGATGTGCTGCGCGTCTGCCATAGTGTGTGGGCAGCCAAGTCCCTCATCTGTACCAGCAAGTTCCCTGTGAAACTTGCATATGGACCAGCCTCCCAGGCCCAGAGCACTGATGTCCGCGGGCGTAACTATCACTTCCAATACGCGCATGGGGGCTTCGAGGGTGAACTTATACTCCAGCATCTCTGCCCACGTCTTAGGGCAGCCGTAAACGGATGCAGCGTCGTGATGGTGGGCGAAGGTGGCCAGCGTGCTGATGTGTCGGATGGCGTCCTCCATCTTTCCGTGGGGGGACGCGAGGGTACGCAGGTCGAGGCCCCATGTAGCGGCGAACTGAGTTCGGAACTCCTTGTGGGCTTCTTGCCAGGGGAGGCAGAGGCCCATGGCGGCCTCAATGATGCCCCCGTGGCCTGAGGGTGCGGGAAAGGCCAGAGCGTTGCGCGGGGCTCACGGAGCTGCAACATCATTACCACCAGAAGGACCCTAAGCGTGGGGGTGTCTAGCGGGAGCCCGTCGCTGCTACGCAGGGTGTGTCTGAGCGTCGAAATGGATTGGCCTAGGCGGAGCAGGGGGTGCAGGTGTTGCATCCCGGGGTGTACCCCATGCCGCTTGCAATTCCCCGTCTCTTGACTCCAGGCCGCGGGGAATTTGGGAAGCACGTCGTCAGGGGTGCACCGGCTGGTGTGTTTGGGGCGGTGGTTAATGCCCTTGGCGCGGGGCACTGGGGGGAGTGAGTCCAATGGGACCTCGTGTTGGGAGCTGGCCCAGGGGGTGCCCAGCCCCAGGAACCAGACCAGGGCCTCCCACGTCAGGTTGTAGACAAGGTTGCTCGCGTCAATCCCAAGCTCAACGTCAGTGCAGTACCCGAGGTGGCTCCACGCTTTCCGATCGAGGCTGCCGGGCATCCTTGGGGTGGCGCCCATGGACCATTGGTGGGGGTGAAGCCCGGCCACAGTGTAAAGGATAACTCCCATTGCCGGGTCCTCGACCAACCTCTGCAGGCTGCCTGCGATGGCTTCGCCCAGCTTTTCCCAAGAGAACTCGGGACCGAGCGGGGCAGCAATACGGTCGGCGAAATTGTTCTCCATGGAGGCCCGGGCCTTCTTGATGGCGTCGTCGAGCCCTTTTATGACGTCATCCCCGGTGTGGGAGGGGGCCGCAGGGATCTACGACGTGAGGTCCTTGATGGGGTCGAACTCATCATCGGTCTCGAGCGACCACCTTGTGCCCATGTTATCTGCTTGTTTGAAGCGGACCCATAGCTTCGCGAATCTTCCATACTCTGACAGTTCTCGTAGACGTGCCCCTGTGGCCGAACATCCTTCCGTCTCCGATGATGACCACATTGGTGGTGGCACGGGTGATCGCCACGTTCACCCTGTTGGGGTTGTCCATGAATCCCCAGTCGTGCCACTTGTTGGACCGGGTGGTCAGATATATGACCATGTCGACCTCGCCACCTTGACTGGAGTCGATGGTGGAGATGGTGAGCTCGCCGCTTGCCAGGTGCTCTTCGGCAAGTTGCCGTAGTCCGGGGAAGCGCAGGGAGATGCCGGTGAGTGGATTGCTGCGCTGTACGAACACGCTTGTGTGGTCCCTGGTGTCCGTGGCGTACGCGGGTGGGGGAGAGGGGGGCCCGCCGCCTTGGGCTGACCGTTCCTTGCCCTTCCCTTTGCCCTTAGTCTTGGCCTGCCTGAGGGTGCCGCTGATGCTGCTCTCCGATTGGGGCCATCCCTTTTCAAGGACTGCACGCTGCAACTGGTAACCAACCACGACGCGCACATATGCGCCTCTGTGAATGGCAGGCAGGAGGGCGCGCACAATGTCCACAGCCTGCGCGGCCTCCGGCAGGTTAGCGCACCCTGCGTGGAGCCTTGAGGTGACCTCCAGAGAGGGGTTGTCGACTAGGAGGAACCGGTGCCGCTCTTCCTTGCGATGGGTACCTGGCGTGAGATCCCGCAGCATCTTCTCCATGTCGTCCTTGGGGTTGGACGCAGCCTTGGCTAGTGCTTCAAGCCTGTCGCTGTCCCAGGGCCGTAGCTCCTGCCATGGGAGTCACTCGATCAGGGGCCTCTGGGTGAAGGGGTCGGTGAGTCCGGAGCGCATTGTGTTGTTGTAGAAGGCGACGTTCGGCCATGCCAGAAGCAGGGGGGGCATGCGGTAGCAGAGGGTTAGCTGCACCACGGCTGTCGTTTCGTCCCCCAAGGCGTTGTGGAGCCGATCAAGATGGAAAGGCAGAGCCCTAGGTCGGCAGCCTTCCTGGAGAGGACCGTGGGGGGAAGCTGCTTGGGGTCTCCGACCAGCACCAGGTGCCCGCCTGAGCGGATGGCGCTGTCGAGAGACATGGCGGGCAGGGTAGCCTGTCCTGGGCCCTAGCTTGTTAGCCTGGTGTGCGCTGCTGAGACCGAGAGCTGGTTGGTCCGCGGCTGTGTTCGAGCCTGCTGTCAGTGCCACTGCTTGTCCTTCAGGGAGTGCGTCGGCCCAAATGTCCATGGTGGCGACTGAGAAGACTGTCTTGCCAGTTCCGGGGGGTCCATGCACGACTGTTACGTGGTGTCGCGTGGTGGCGGCGAGGGCCCCCACGGCGTCGCCGTTGAGATTGTGGCGCCTGGCACCTTTATCGCGCGCAGTGCTCGACGGTAGTTTCCTGGCCCGTTGGGTGACCTGCCCGACTGCCGTGCCCACTTCTTGGTCGGGAAAGGGGGTGGTAGCCAAAGTCCCAGCTGGGGGGTGGGGAGCTGCCACGCCGCTGCCCGCTACTGTGGGCGCCATGCCTGGGGGGTGCTCCCCGATGGTGGCCTTGGCACGTGAGAGTAGGGTTTGTCAGCAAAGTATGGTGTTCTCCACGCTGTTGGCCAACGTCTTGTCCTTCTTGTCGGCTGTGCGGAAGGTGAGGAGGTACGTGATGACGTCCAGTGGCGAAATTGTATCCGGGGGGGGGGGGGGGCTTTGTCCAACCTGTACCAGGCCATCCCCACTTCGCGTGGCCTTGGGATCCTGTCGTCAGCGTGGAACTTCCCGTATCTGTCTACGTCGTATGCCACAATGCACTCGTTGCTGGGGTACTTGGTTCCCGCCCAGCGCTTCGCAGTCGCTCGCGGGAACTGCACCTCCGAGGTCGGGGGGCCACAGGAGTTTGACCGTGGCCACTTGGTCCGCGGAAGGGCTGGTGATGCTGAGGAGCAGCATGCGGGCTTCCTGACATTTTTCCTCTCCCTTGAGGAGGACCTTGAACTCTTGGGGCCATAGCAGGTGCAGCAGCATCTTCCCCGTCGGGGCGGGAAATGCATTCCGCATCTTGAACTGATCGAGGAGGTCACAAGGGGGCCGTTCGTCAATGGGGATTACCGCCGCGCCCAGCGCGCAGCTCTGCCTTCTTACAAAATCTGTGTTGGCCTTGGTGGAGCCGTCCCAGACGGTTTCAGTGGCTGCCGTGCGCCCAGTCCAAGCTAGCCTGTCGAGGGTGCGCCCTCTTTGCCGTAGGTCCTGCTCCCAATGCCTCGGGAGATTCACGCCCGAGGGGGCTGTGCCGGTGGGGGTGTGAAGGATGTACTGGGCTGCTGCGCTGCTGGCGGGGACTGCGAATAGACGGGCAATGGCGCCCGCCGCTGCAGCTGCTGATGACTCGAGCAAGACCCTCCTGTTCACCGCGGGGGGGGGGGCGTCTTGCCAGCTGTGCTGGCCCACATCTTCACCTCGCCTGGGCCTGGGCCAGTCCGCAGATTCCTGCGAGGAGGCCCTGCTGGAGGCAGCGTTCCGTCCACCCCACGGGTTCCGCGTGGCGGGGGGTCCCGCGGGCGGCGCGGCGCGCGCGCCGGGCGGGGGCGGCGGCGGTGGCAACGTGGCACCCCCGACTCTGCGCGCGTCTCTGGGCGCCTTCCCCCAAGCCGCCCGGAGCTGATTAGGCGGGCGCAGATCCCTCGAGTGGACGGCGTCAGGGGAGGCGGCGAAATCGTGGAGGTCGTCACGGTGCGGAAGGTTGACTGGCAGTCCCAATCGTCCGGGAAGGCCCATCCTGGAAAGTGGGGCCAGGTGCCCTCCTTCACTGGCGCTGGCAGCGTCCAGCCCGGCCATTGTGGTCTGCTGAAAGTGATCTTGAGCACTTGGTCGTAATCCGCCCCACCCGTTCTGGCCGTTCTGGCCCAGAGATTACCTGGCGAGGTGAACCCCCCTTGGGTCCGGCCAGCCAGCGTCCATCTGCTTGTCAGCCTCGGAAGCGCGGGGCCGCCCCAGGATATGCCCCTTGCCATCGCAGTACCTCTGGCACACCTCGCACCGCCAGCACCATTCGCCGTGGAAGTGCGCCTGCCGGAGCCAAGGGCACTCGCGCGCGCGAAAGGGTATAATACCATCAACCTTGCACGGCCCTTCAGCAAAGTGGGCTGCGGGGGGAGGGCCAACGGGCCAGTGGCCCATTGTTGTTTCTCTTCGGCATCCTGCAGGAGGGGGGCGCAGCCAAAAGCCGCTGAACACTGTGCACGGGGGGGGGGGGGGCTGCAGAGACCTCAGTTGGCACGGGGGTTGATCGATCGGCGACCCGAACGGGGAGGGATAGAAGCGGAGGAGGAGAAGGAAGGATTTTCCAGCTGGAACGCGGCGGCGGCACACTCGGACGGGTCGCAGAGGTTGACCTCAAGTCCGCTGCGAAAGGGAAAGTGAGCCGGTCGGGTGGGGGCATCACCCGCCCATTGCATGTGAGTACTGACAGTGCTCGCGCCTTCCTTGCATAGGGTGTCGGCCCAGTAGACCCCGATGGTGGCGAGGCTGTCGGCGGCCTTGTTCAGTCCCCGTCTGGCCGCTTGCCAAGTGAGTACCCAGCCCGCGCTTTCAGCCTGCCCTATAGGGCATCCTCTATCTGCCGGGCTAGGTGGAGCCTCTGGTATCTGGCAGTGCCCGCCCCGTACCGAACGGCGGCGAGGTTGTCGCCGACCACCCCGGCAGCCCCGAGGGGCCCTGAGGTGGGGGGGCAGGGCAAGATGGGCAAGACCCGCACGGCAGCCCGCTACTTCGGCCATCTGCGCGCTGCTGCAGTCAAGGACTGCTACAATGGCAACGGCCAATACTTTGGGGGACCCGGTAGCAGGGTCGCGGCGCCAAAGAATGGCACCGGCACCCGAAACCTTGGCGGCGCCCTCGATGCTCCTAGCACCACCGTCGAAGGAGACCCCGCAGGGCCATTGGGTGCTATTGGAGCCAGGGAAGGGCGAGCTGCGAACTGTGACCTCGTCACCAGGTTCAAGGTTGGAGTTGGCGGTCAGGGTGACGGTGTGAGACCAGCACTCCCGGCAGAAAACGGAGGTCCAGCTGGCGGTGGGATTGTCGTCGGTTCTGGGGCAAGGGAACCTGCCTTGTCCTGGGGGCATCCAAGCAGCGCGGGACTGTGGAGCCTGTAAGACCGCGAGTCTGTCCCCCTGGGTTGCGTTGTCTGGTGGCCACCGGGAGCCTGCGAACCTCTCCTCCGGCCCTGCGGGCGCGTCGCTGCATTGGAGGTCTGGCGGCTCCACAGATCGTTATTTCAGGGATGGCGCCAAGGTTGCACGTGCTGCAAGTGTCTCGCATGACTGACCAGACCGACGTCTCGTCCGGATTGTCGATCCTGGGGGGGTATTCGACCTCCTGAGCCTCGTCCTCGCTGTCCCCTTGTTGGTCAATGCCGGCGACAACGATGCTTTGCAGGATGAGCTTGGCGGCTTCGGTGGTCTCGAGGGGAGCGGCGGTGAGGTTGACGCAATACCTGAAGGATATTTGGTGCGGCAATTTCGCGAGCAAGGGCTGATGTTCACCGCTGCTGATATGGCTTGAGCTAAGGTGCGCGGGTCATCGGGGCCCCTGACGGTGCACCAGGCGAGTGCAGCGGCTGGGCACCAATTCCACGCGTGCTCGGCGGTTGCCTCGCCGGGCCCACAAAGGGGGCAGCGTCCGCATGGTCCATCTCTGTTGGGCGGGTGCAGATGCCCACGGGTGTGCGCGCACGCCTCTGCTCGGTCCCGAAGAGAGGGGGGTAACAGACAGGGTTCGAGCGTCTGCCATTGTGCGGAGGCGCGCGGGCCTGGGCAAATGCACCGCGCACACCAGGCTGCGCCATCGTCGTTGGAACTGGCGGTGATCCACACGCTCCTAGCGAGCGCCCCACATGAACACATGTGCGGCCTCCTTTCATTTTCGCCCCTCCGTCTCGCCGAGCCGGGTAGGCCGTTGCAAAGAACGCGAATTACGTGGTGCGCCTCGGTGAAGGAAGTGCAGTGGCGCAGCAGTCTCCACTCTTCACCGTCAGAAGGTTGCCTTCTCCTCCCCTGGCTGGTGTCCACGAGCCACCTGGAGAGGTTGTGGTGGTGCATATGTGCCCATGCGGCTGCATATGTAACCCTGCCGAAATGCTTGCACCCAAGGAGCTCCGGTTGTTCACGTGCCCGACAGAGTGCCCGGGCAGCTTTCCGCTCAGCCTGGGAAGTGGCACCTCGGGCTGCCGCGCAGCCTTGCTTGCCCACTTCAGCAGCTTGTTCCATCTGTTCCTGGCGCGTTTCCTGACAGGAGTGGGGCCCCAGAAGTCGTTAAGGGCGTGTGCTCTGGCTGCAACAGCGCGGGCTGTCGCCACCGGGCACCTGGGTGCGCCCAGCACTTGAAAACGAATGCCCAACCCGGTGAGGACGAAGTCGGGGACCCAGGAGGATCCTGCCAGGCCAGGCGCGGTTCTGAGCTGGACGCGTAGCTCGCCCTCTTGCACGATGTCGGGGAGGGCGTGGTGGGCAGCGCACGGAGCCAGGGAAACGAGATACGCGTTCCAAGCGGCGGCAGTGCGAGAGGGGGGCATCTTAAGCAAGTGAAGGGCCATGGCTCTGTCTCTCATCTCGGGAAGGGGGCGTTCCCAGGTGCCCTTGTTTAGGGCGTCTTCTTGCCCTTTAGTGAGCCCCCCGCTCAGGGGAAACACCTCGCCTTCAGCTGCGCGGGAGACGACAACAGCCCCGAGGTAAGGCCACTGGTCCCGCACCGAAGATCCTCCGAAGGGGGTGTGCTCCATGAGGGCGCGCCACCACTCTTGATGACCAGCAGGGACGAGGGTTGTCTTGAAGGTGCAGCTGCAGGGGCGCTGGAAGGGGGTACACCAATTAGGCGGGCCCTGTCCTGTGCTTCTCTCCACGAGGGTCCGCATGAGCTCGCTAGGAAGTCCGGAGATCAGCACGTCGCCCCCATCATGTTCGTAGTGGACCGGTGCCTCCTCCAGCGAGGCTCTGAAACCTGGTGGGGGTATTTGTTTGATTTGCGGCCCGCAAGGAAAAGTCCAGAGGGCGGAATGACCGAGGCTGGGGCACAGCGCAAGATACCTGGTGGGGATACGCGTAGCGTCTAGAATTCTCCTTGCAAAGGCACCCCATCCGAGTGTTCATGATCTCTCTTTTTTGTTGTTTTTTTTTTGTTCTCTCTCTCTCTCTCTCTCTCTTTCCCCACCGACTCTTCCCTTCCTGGGCGTGGAACCTCCTCCTCGCTCCTCCTCCGCCTCCTCCTCCTCCTCCTCCTCGCCCTCCTGCTCTTCCACCGTCTCCTCCTCCTCCTCCTCGCCCTCCTCCGGCTCCTGCTCTTCCTCCGCCTCCTCCTCCTGCTCTTCCTCCGCCTCCTCCTCCTCCTCCTCCTTTTCTCCCCCTCCTCCTCCTCCTCCTCCTCCTCCTCCTCCTCCTCCTCCCCCTCCTCCCTCCTCCTCCTCCTCCTCATCCTCCTCCTCCTCCTCCTCCTCCTCCTCCTCGCCCTCCTCTGGCTCCTCCCCCGCCTCCCTCCTCCTCCTCCTCCTCCTCCTCCTCCTCCTCCTCCTCCTCCTCCTCCTTCCTCGCCATCCTCCCCCCCTCCGCCCCCCCATCCCTCCTCCTTCCCCTCCCTCGGAAAAAGGCCCGCGCCCCGCCACCGAGCGCCCCCCCCCCAAACAAACAAGACCAGCCGCCCGCGTCCTCCATGTATTGGGCGTTGACTCCGTCGGCCTTGCACGCTTCCAGGAGCTTCTGGGCGTTCGCGTCCTGCCCGCACTGCTCCGCTCGCCGCAGGAATGCTGACCAGCGAAGCCGTTCAGGAAACGCGCGCAGGGGAAGTGCAGGGCTGCTCTCTCGGGGATGGACAGGCCCCGTTCGGCAAAACGCGGCTTAGCGAAAACGACCTCGGGCCCAAACCTGGCGGGCGCGCGCAAGCTTGGAAAATGACGGCCGCGGCGCCCCCTCGAGAACCGAAGACGGACAATTCACTAATCGGTGTGTCAGGGTGGGGGGTTCTGTCCACCCCCGACTTTCAGAAAGTCAGATCCAGTTGGTACGATTTGCCTGGAGTGGACACGCGATTGAAACTCCGGACGGCGCGCGGGCGCCAGCGCGCCCACGTGCGCTCAGGAGCTCCCGCAGGCTCGGCGAAGGTGGGGGCGACGACGACGGCTGCGGCGACCGCAACACACCACGAGTGGGGCGGCCGCGGCGAAGGCGACGACGACGACGATGACGACGGCGACGGCGGTTGCGGCGGCGAAGACGACGACGACGCCGGCGACGACGAGGTCCAGTGATCAGAACGTGCGACGGTCCAACCGTTGGAACCCAGAGGATCAACTCCATACAAATTTAGAAGGAGCCGCCTGAATTCGCACAAGATCCGAGCTTCGGATCCGCAAAAGATCCGTAGCGGATGCGACCCGGATCCGACGCCCGAGGAGACGCTGACACGCCCGAAAGGAGACCCGCGTCACCGTCTGCGGGGGCCTCTGCGTGCGTCTTTGCGCCCCACGTTGCGCCCATCGCCCGCGACCTGCCGCCAGACCCATTTTCCCCAGGTTGGCTGCGCCGACGGCCCCTGGCCTGGATGGACACAGTCTGACACCTTCGTGCGATCGGGCCGAAGTCTCCAAACGTACCAACTGACCTGACTGTCTGTAGTAAACGCGCAGGGCCTTCTAGTAAACGCCAATGAGAGGGGTCGGGGTGTTTCTTCCTCCCTTGATTCTGAACATCCACGCGGACCCCAACGACAAAGAAAGACCCTGAGATCCGTTCGTTATTATGTTTGCCACATCAGGCATTTTCGCCCAGCATCGGGTCCCTCGAACAGAACATATCGATCCAGTTCAAGTGACGCCGCAGAAAGATGGGGTCTAGTTCGGCCTTCAGTCGTGATTATCTGCATTTGTTTCGCAACGCCGATCGCAGGGGAGAAAGAACCGCACGCGCACGCACGCGAGAGGGGCGCACGAGGCGGCGATCGGGCGTTGCCCAATCGGGGGGCCACGCGTGGGGGCGGGAGCGAAACGCGCACCTTTCGCGCCCCCTCCTTTGGGCCCCAGGGGGCCTCTTTAGGGCCGCTCAGGGCATGGAAGGCGCACCCTTTTCTTCCCCCCTCCCCCGCGCCGCCCCCCCCCCCCACGACGCAACGCCCGACGTGAGCTCACAACGCGTCCGCCGCCGCTCTGGGGCCGCGCGCGGCCAGGGCGTCCTCCAGGTCCTCCTCCTCCTCCTCCTCCTCCTCCTCCTCCTCCTCCTCCTCCTCCCCCCGTCCTGCCCTGTCCTCCTCCTCCTCCTCCTCCTCCTCCTCCTCCTCCTCCTCATCCTCCTCTTCCTCCTTCCCCCGTCCTGCCCTCGCCTCCCGTCTCATCGTGAAGAGTTGCAACGGACGGGTTTTGACTATTCTCGTCTTCCAAAGGTCCTTCCCGGGCCCTGGGCGCCGTCAAAAGACGACGCCGCGATCCGACACCTTGCTTTTCTCAAGGCGGGGTCCCCGGAAATCCCCGCCCCCTCCCCAGGACCAGCGTTTTGTTCTAAGTCGTGTCTTGACGGTCCCGAGGCCCAGTGAGGGCTCCCAGAAGCCAAAAGCAGCGAAAACCCTTCTTCAGCTTGTTCACAGGAAAGTAAGTTTGGGGACTCGGAGTGACAAGCTGGCCCCGGTGGGAGGGAGTCCAGACCCCCGGGGGTCCGCGCTACGAAGAATCGCGGCGTCGGAGATCGAGCCCATCATTGTCATTCTCTTGCACGGATGTGTTCTAGAGCTCCGATGTCTTCATGTTCGTCGTTCGCCGTCGTCGCTCGTCTCCTCGGCTGCCTACCCTTGACTTCTTCGTGTCCTCCTCGTTCCTCCTCGCTCCTCCTCGATCGTTCCTTCCTCGTTCCTCCTCGTCGTCTCCGCTCCTCCTCGCTCCTCCTCGCTCCTCCTCGCTCGTCCTTCTCGTCCTCCTCGTTCTCTCCTCGTTCCTCCTCGCTCGTCCTCGCCCGTCCTCCTCGTTTCGCTCCTCGTTCTCTCCTCGTTCCCTCCTCGCTCCTCCTCGCTCGTCCTCGACCGTTCCCCCCTCGTTCCTCGTCGTCCTCTTCGTTTCCCTCCTCGTTCCTCTTCGTTCCTCCTCGCTCGTCCTCCTCGTCTCGCTCCTCGTTCCCTCCTCGTGCCTCCTCGTTCCTCCTCGCTCGTCCTCGCTCGTCCTCCTCGTTCCCCTTTTCCCTCCTCGCTCGTCCTCCTCGTTCCCTCCCCGCCTGCCATGGCCTCGGCGCGCCGCCCCGCCTGGCCTCCCCAGGGAAGCCGCCCCTGGCCGCCCCAGGGCAGCCTCCCCAGTCAGTCGTCGTCGTCGTCATAGTCGTCGTCGTCGGACGTCGACCACGACGACGACCACCACGACCACGACCACGATGACGACGACGACCACGACGACGACGACCACGACGACGACGACGACCACCACCACGACGACCCTGGCCTGGCTTCCCTGGGCTCTGCGCCGCCCCATCTGGCCTCCCCCTAGCCCCCCAGGACAGCGCAGCTGGGCTGCGGAGCCCAGCAATTTAGTCGTTCGCCGTCCTCCGCCCTCCTCCCCTGGCCTCCCCCCAACGTTCCCCACCTGCCCCCCCCCCTCCCCGGCCTGGCTTCCCTGGGCTCGGTGCCGCCCCATCGGGCAACCCACTCGCCTCCCAGAGCAGCCCCCTGGGCCACGCAACGCTGTATATTCCCACAGCTCGTCGTCGTCCGCCCTCCTCCCCTGGCCTCCCCCCGACGTCCCCCCCAGGCATGGCCTCGGTCTCCCGCTGGCCTCCCCTCTAGCCTTACGTCGGGCCTGTCCCCTACAGGGGGATTTTGGGCGAAAAATTAAGAATACCCCCAAAATGCCATAAAGATGCCCACATATACTTCAAAAGTAGTCCCCATACGACTTGTGTTATTATGTTTGAATATTCCCCCAGGAGAGGGACAGGCCCGACTTAACTCTAGCCTCCCAGAGCAGCGCCTCTGAGCCGCGAAGTCCTTCATCTTCCTTGCGCAACCGCGTTCCGGAGCTCGGAGCTTTCTGGCTTCGTCGTCGCTCGTTCGCTCGCCGCCCCCCCCGGGGCCCCCCTGGCCCCTGCCTCCTCACCATGGTCATGATAGGGAAACGAACTCTATACACCGACACTTTTCCCGACCCTGAGCTGATGTTCGCACAGGAACGCGGATTCTGGTGTATACAAGACCCTGGTGTATACATTTTTCGTTGTTTTCCAAGGGAGCTGATCAACAACTATACACCACACCGCCCCGACGTCGTCCCCGACCCTCACAAAAAACCTGGGATTGAAAAACAGCCCACCACTGGAAATGTATACGTTCCAGTTTCCGACCTGATGGCCACAGGAGAAAACCAGACTGGCCCCAAGAAGCCCCCCCCTCCTCAGCCCGCCTTGCATGGCCCTCGTCCTCCCTCGTGCAGGAGCCATGGCACGCGTGCCCCCTTGCAATTCGCGGGAGCGCCTGCAACTGGCGTCACGACTCGCGCTGGCGCCGTCTGGGCCCGAGCCACTCTTCAGCATTTCCCCCGACGGAACGAATCGCGGCATGACTGGCCCCATTCCCCACCCCTCGCCGGTCACGCCCCCTTCCTCACACCCCGCCGGTCACGCCCGTCATTCCCTGGAGATCAAAAACACTCAAACGCAGTGAACTCTTGGGTATCCCCCCCCGTCCGCGCCACCAGTGCGGAGGCACGCCGCCCCTGATGCGCCCAATCGTGGGAGGAGGGGCTGCGAGGAACGGCGAGCTGAGTGCGGGAGCGAAGGGAGGAGCGAAGACGGCAAAACAGCGCGGACTCGACCTCGAGGCAACGCCAGCTCGTGCGAGATGAAAAGAAAGGTGTGTATAGAAGAATGGGAAACAAGGAGCATAACGAACGATGCTGATCAACATGAGTGCAACGACGACGCTGGGAAACGAAACAATGAGTTGCCGCTGCATGCTACGTTCTGCCTCACCGCCCTCCTGCCTGCATGCCGAAACTTCAAGGACAAAGGTGCATGGCGCGAAGCGCCAATGCATGAGCTCGTGCCCGTCGCTGGCGCGGCCTCACCAGTCCACCGACTCCGCCTGCCCGCGGCTCGCAAACGGAGGGGCACACACCACGGGTCGGAATACAGTCACACTGTCCTTCACGAGGCCGTACGCCTGGGGGGGGAGTGAGGAGAGGCGGACTTTCTCCCCAAGCTCGGGAAATCCCCGGCCGTCTCAGAAATGTCTGGAGCCTTCCGCGAAGAGACGAATAAACCAGCTCAGGGCGGGGGCCTTCTCAGAAGCCTCGCCACCTTCTCTGGAGGTCTCCTCCTCCTCACTTCCCCCCTCGCTCGCCGCCGACTCATACCATGCACCAGCCACAGGAGGAGGAGGAGGAGAAGGGGGGCGGGCGCGAGGTGTGCTGGGCGCCCGTCCAGATCGCACGCTGAAAGGAGGGGGCGGGTGAGGGATACAGTCGGGCTCGATTGGAGAGGACACGCGAGAGGACACAAGACCCTTCCGAGGGCCACGTTGCAACAGAAATGCAGGAGGCACGGGTCGCAAGACACAGGACACGAGGGTACCCTTGATCTGGCAGGGTCGACCTACTAATCCGGGCCGCCTGTAGAGGAGGGAGGGCGCAGGGAGGAGGAGAGAGGAGGAAGAGCAGGGGGAGGGCCCTCTCAGACCTTTTGGCTCAGCGCAGGGGGGTCGCGCGAGGGGTGGGGGGCGGGAGGGGAGGGAAGGGAGCGAGAACGAGCCCAGCACGGCGAAAACCTAACACGGGCAGAACACGGGAGAATGACACAAACATAAAAACTCTGAGGTCCGCGCGGGTTTCTCGGATCAGCGCTGGACCCCCCCCCCCTGGCGCGCGGAGGGGGCCAGCGCGGATCTGAAAAATCCGCGCGGACCTCAGAGTTTTTCTCTCTATGTCATCCTTCGTTATTTTATTAACACAGGCAGATTCAATGCCTGGGCACCTCCTCAACCACAGCAACCCGTCCAACCTCGGGGGCGTCCAAGAGGGGGGCGTCCAAGAGGGAGGGTGAAAATCATGGCCCAAGGCATGTGCGCGGCCCAGGGGGGGGGCCAGGGACGCAATGAAACAAGAAGGGGCGTCATGAAATCTGGGGAGGTATCGCCTCGCTCGGCGGCGGAAATCAGCGATTTCCTATGGAAACGGGACCCGTCGCTGATCCACGCCCCCTTGATCCATGTTTGCGATCGCCGGATCTTTGCCGCCCCCGACAGCAGCCCGTCCAACCTTCCCCCCAAGCGGGGGGGTCGGGACAGTTGCCGTGGCGGACGGGGCCGCGCACGGCCCCCGCCAATTGCGGCCCCCGCTCGTCGGTCAGCAGGGGCTGCTGCTGTGGGACCCCCCCCATCACGAATGCGGCACTCGCCACTTGCCCCCCTCGATGCGACTTCAATAGGGTAACGAACAATGCCATAAACATAAAAACTCTGAGGTCCGCGCGGATTTCTCGGATCGGCGCTGGACCAACCTCCCTGGCGCGCAGAGCGCGCCAGGGCGGTGCCTATGGCGCCGACAGGGGGGTCCAGCGCCGATCCGAGAAATCCCGCGCGGACCCCCGAATGTTTCTGCTTCTGTCATTGTTTGTTCTCCGATTCAATGCATACGGAAGATACTGGGTATTCCGCCGTCGTACATATCCAGAGTCACCAACGCCGCCGTGCTGGAAAAGGCCGGAGCAAAGCCGCTTTCTGTCATACGATTTGAGAAGCAAATGGCGTCGTGCACCAAGATCGCGAATGGAGGTGGTTCTTCCTTAGCGAAATCGACACTCTGTAACAACGACGGCTTTCCCAGACGATGGGCTTCCCAGAGGGAGCGCGGGCGGCCGCGGCAGCGATGGGCCACCTCCTTTCGGCAATATTCCCCTCCTCTCTCCTCCTTCTGCCCCTGTCCTCGCCGCGCTCCTGCCCCATGCCTCCTACAATTTTCCCGCCTCTCAGACATTGTTGTGCCTATTCGCCTGCCTCGCTTTCAGCAGGATAGGCGTATTCTGTCGTCTGTCGTAACCGCCCCGCCTTGTGGAAATGCAGCCGAAGTGTCGCAACCGTGTTTTCCACGAGAAGACCCTATCATAACGGCGCGTCCTTGGGAAATGCGGCCGAATTGTCGCAACCCCGATTCTCAGCCGGGGCCCCACCACTCATTTACCGGTTCAATGGTGTGCCGCATTCTCGCATTGTTATGATTTATCCGAGGAGTTGCCATTCGTGCACTCTTCCGCCCACGCGTCCTGCAGGATGCATGGCTCAGCTCAGTGGTGGGTGGTGGTGACCCTAATTGCGTGCTTCTCGCACGTGGTACAAAATCTCCGGCGCTGGATTCTCTGTTGAAGTAGAGGGGGGCCCGACCACAAAGATTCACACGACTCGGCCTCGACAGCTGTGCAGGTCAAAAAGTTGCCAAGTAAACGCACACCACGCGAGCCTACCTTCGGTCGGCAAACACATGCACTGAACCGTGGCCTAAAAGATGGGCGATCGTGCCGCATGCAGAAAAGGAGAGGAACAGAGCGAGGAGGCGAGAGCGCCGGGGGGGAAGGAGGGCGAGCAAAAACGCGACGACCAATGCGGCCGAGCGGCTGCTGGCACTAGACGCGAGCTGCACCGGCACAGCCGGAGCAGTGATGCCTGCCTGGGCGGAGGAGGAGGAGGAGGAAGAGGAGGAGGGAAACAAGAAAAACTCCAAAAGCCACTCCGGCAGGGCAAGCAGGGCGGGCGGAAGCCGACGCTCGCCACGGCCGCACTCCTCAGCCACACGGTGGGGCGCGGTCAACTTGCTTGGGGGAAAAAAAAAAAGCAAGGGGGATTAGGATAAAACGAGACCCCAGGACAGTTTCCTGGAAATCCCAGGCAGGGTGTGCAGCGAAAACCTATTCCCCTGAGTGCCAGGAGCCCAACGATTTGGACGCCCGGAATAGGTACGGAAACAGTGGGTACAGTGCCGCACAACCTGTCCAACACCAGCAGCGGCCGCTGTTGCGTAGGCAGCTCTTTGTCTTCCAAGAACATCGTCCGCGGCGGCGCGGACAGCGAGCCTTGTTCAAAATGAAACAGGATCTGCTGTTGGGCATTGTACCCATTCTTTACGTGCCCGTTCCGATCGTCCCGGGCATTCCTACAGTCCTACCACGAAATGTTCTTAGAACCTAAACATGCTCTACGAACAAAAACCATGTTCTTAGAACATAATTTCGATGTGATATTACAAGACAGACTCCGCCAGAACTGTTCTAAGAACATTTCCTGGAAACCACAAAAAGGTTCTCAGAACATTGTCTGGTAGGGCTACAGGCACGCCGGGACGCTTCGCCACGTTCCGATCGTCCCGAGTAGCGAGTCCGGCGAACACCAGAGCCCCGAGGCTCGGCGCGGCAGGCAGGCCGGCCCGAGGCTCGGCGCCCCGAGGAGGGAGGCCGGCCGGCCCGAGGCCGGCCCGAGGCTCGGCGCGGCCGGCAGGCCGGCCCGAGGACGCCGGAGAGCGCGTGGCCGGCTGCCCCGAGGCTCGGCGCGGCAGGCAGGCCCCCACGCCCGATCCGGCGCAGGCGGCTCGGCACAGCAAGCGCATCCGGCGCGGCGCGGCCGCCCGCGGAGGCCGAGCGCCTCGCCCCCGCGGCCGGGGGGGGGGAGGGGAACGGGCGCTGAGCGGCATGACGTGGGTGCGCATACCTCTGCACGTTGCCCCCGCAGGAGGAGGAGGAGGAGGAGGAGGAGGAGGAGGAGGAGGAGGGGGGGGAGAAGAGGAGGAGGAGGTGGAGGAGGAGGAGAGGAGGAGGGAGGAGAGGAGGAGGAGGAGGAGGAAGGAGGAGGGAGGAGAGAGGAGGAGGAGGAGGAGGAGGAGGAGGACGCGGAGGAGAGAGAGAGAGGAGGAGGAGGAGGAGGAGGAGGAGGACGCACGCGGAGGAGGACGCGGAGGAGGAGGTGGAGGAGGTGGAGGAGGAGGAGGAGGAGGAGGAGGAGGAGGGGGAGGAGGAGGAGAGAGAGAGGCCGCGTCAGATCGTGCAAGCAGCTCGGACATCCCCGGAGGCTGGCACGACAATCCTGCACACAATCGAGTGCCAGATGACGCCTCATGCCTTCTCCCATGGGTCGCTTCAGGCAGCTACGTGAAGGTGCCCAAGGACACACAAATAAAGACACACATATCCCAGGATTACCCGTATGTTTCCATATGTTTGCATATTTTCCTGGGAATCGGCGATTAATTGTGTCCGTGTGTTGTTTTCCCTTCTGACTATGGCGGTTCTGAGTCTTGACGGGGGCGGCCCTCGGGCAATCGAGGCTCGCTCTCTGCTCCGTTGGTCAGCCTCTGCCGCCATGGCCAGCGTTCGTCGCGCACGAGCTCGCACCAGGATGCAAGCGGCATCTCAATGGCCTGCGTTTGGTTTGCCTCCTTCCACCGACGTCTCCCACCCCTTACCAGCCGCTGGTCCCGCCTCCACATCAGCCAGGGCATTGCCCAGAATGAGAAAGGGGTCTAAGAGGTCAGCGCCAATGTGCAGTGCTTCGTCCGTGTAAGATGGGATCCACTTTAGGGCACTTTCGGTGTTTTTTCTCGCGGGAGCCAGCTCGGAGCCTGGACCAAGTGTCCTGGTTCGCACCGTCCTTCTCCCGATGTCGGTTCCTGGTCCACGCTTTGACCAATGGTTCATGGTCCGTGATCAACAAAAAACCCTGCACTACATTGTCGACCGCCAGCGCAAACGCTAGCAACGCTGAGCGAGGAAGTGTCTGCCTGCTCCCTCCAACGGGGGCAGAGAGCCCCCAAGCTTGTCGCCAGCCCTCTTGCCCGTCGAGCAAGCCCCGCATCCTCTCCTACGAGGGTCCGCGCTGTGCGGTCCCCCCCGACCTGTCACCAAAAACCACCACTCGGCCGTAGACGGGGGTGGGCCCCGAAGCGCGGACATCTTCCTCAGGAGGAACCATGACGTGCATGAACGACTTAGGGGAAATGCCTCGAAGCCACAACTCTTGGCACTGCTCCTATTAGGCCTGTGCCTGTGGGGGCATACTGGCACTCTTCTCAAACTCATGCACACCCACATTACATGGCCAGGCCCAGACTCTGTTGAAATACATTTTTCCCGAAGACTGGCAACATGGGGCACACCTTCGCAACATCATAACCGAACTCAGCCTGGCGCTCACGAATGAACTGCCTGCCCGATGCAGCTGCAGTCTGCAGACCTGCTAAACCAAACTGCCAATCGAGGGAAGGGGCATGGAGGAGGGGGGAAGGGAGGGTGGGTGGGGGAAGAGCGGCGGGAGACAGAAGGTGGTGTCAGAGGAAAATCGCTCCAAACGGCCTCTCGGGTGTGAGCATCCGACTGGGTGCTTTCCCTGCCCCCATCCGGGCACCCGCCCCTGGAAGAAGGAAGCGGGAGCCTCCAGCTAGGTTCTTCGCCTGCCCACATCTGGGCACCCCAAACCCTGGAGCCATCGGGGCAATAATCGAGGGGGGCATTCTGCCGCAACCAACCGTGGCCACACGAGTAAGGCACTTTGGGAGCAGGAAGAACCAACCCCAGACAAC
Organism: Prorocentrum cordatum; assembly: GCA_963575745.1. Classification (NCBI taxonomy): domain Eukaryota; class Dinophyceae; order Prorocentrales; family Prorocentraceae; genus Prorocentrum; species Prorocentrum cordatum. The sequence continues at coordinate 9,486 of CAUYUJ010015474.1, read as the reverse complement.
GAATCAAGGACTTGCCGATGGAGTGGCCCATGAGTTCTTGTGCCAGCCAGGCATCCGACGGCAACCACAGCGGCGGCGAATTTGAAAGCTCGCGTGTCCTTGCCAACGCATCCCATGTAGGCGGTGGAACCTGGCAAGACGGCAGTCGAATCGCACAGCAAGCAGACAAGAAGATCAACAACGGGCACCGAACGTGATTGAGTTTGGAAGCCGCTGGCTTCCTTCTCCGCCCTGTTGCTTCTTCTCTGCCGCATCCCTCCTCCGTCCACCTCCCCATGCCACCTCCAGCTTCCCTCCCTTCCACAACACGTGAACTGCTGGACGGGCCAACTCAACAAAATATCTGCCGATATCCAGCATATCGCTACCAAAAAAGATATATGATCCATGAAGCGCGAAGCACGGTAACTAGCAAGCACAGTCACCCAAGATTTGGCTTACATGAAAATAACCACGCGCGCTTTCAGGTTCTAGCAAGCTGTGGCTATGTCCTACTGTGTGCAATATCGGAGAGGCGAAAACGAACCAAACGCGCGTCATGAACAACACGCCGTTCGAACACTAACCGTAAATTGTACCCCCTGCTTGCCCCCACGTGTGCACCGCAACAAATCCCAATCGCCGCTTGTCCTGCATTCTCCTACCCTCAAACCCATCCATTCCCTCTCCACCCCTTCTTCCTCCTCCCGTTCCTTGTCGTTCTTTTCCTTCGTTCGATCCACCATCCCTACCGCCGTGCCTCCGAAACCCTCCTTCCCTCGCTGCCGCCCGCGGCAAATTCCGCCACAGCGGTCTTGGGGCCGTCTCGGGGGCCTTCGAAAGGGGCTTGTTGAATGCCTGTTACGGTCTTTGGGCTCTGCTTGGCGCGGTAATCCTTGGTCCCTGCGGCTCAGGTGGCCCTGGAGAACTCCCGTCGGCCAATTTTGGACGGTTCAAAGGCGGTATTGGTCAGCAGAGGCGATGCCACCTGCAGGCTGAGGTCACCTGCAAATCGGCCCAGCAGCCTGACACGCCCGTGCGCGAATGGCATATCGATTCACCCGCTGGCGACACCCTGCCGCTGAACAATCAGAAGTAATGGCAAGGAGAGTCTGGAAAAGAGAACGGAGGGAGGACACGCGACAAGCAGCCCGTTTACTACTTAGCGCGCTGAGTTTTATTCCAGAAATTTGCTTCTTCTGCTTCCGGGAAGACCGTTTTAGCAGCCACGGATTTGCCAGCCCTCGCCCAACTTCCAAATCGTGGGCCAATTGGACGGCCGTCTGGTGGCTCTCCAGGGGCGATCTTGGGCCGCCGAGAGGCGGGCCGGGCCCCGGCGGGCCCATGCAGTCGGGGCGTTGATCGAAGGAACCCTACATAAGGCACGAGGCCCCTCGATTCCCATAAGTTAAGCTTCGATTTCCCATCGACAACCTTAGGAAAACCTGAGGCAATCTATGAAACAATCAAGGAACACGGAGCCCCTCCCCAACGAAACGGGTTCCTTCTTCAGGACCCATACCGTCCCCCTGTCATATGTGTACACTTCTCGAGACGAGCCAGGCGCTGCAAAGCAAAGAGAGTCCTACATCAAGAGCCGAATCCCACCAGCCCTTCAGGGCGCAGCTGGTCTAGAGCGTTTTCTCTTCCAATCCTCTTCCTCCCCTTCGGGGAGGCCCTTACCCCTCACCCTCCCCCCTCCCCTGGATCTGGAAGGGGGTCGCTGGTCGTTGGAGCGTCCATGAAGGCCTCAGCGAAAGGCAGACATCATTTGCGATTTTCAGGTTTTAGGCCAATGTTGGCCGCCTGGGGAGCGACGCTTATTGAGGACCCCCCTGCTTTGATCGATGCACTCCAAGACGGTCCCAAGAAGGCCTCGAAGGCTCCCAAAGAGGCCCCATGAGGCCCCTCCCAAGAAACCCCGAAGATGCCCCAAAGGCGCCTCAGTAGGCCTCCAAGAGCCCCCAACAAAAAACCCAAGACGCCCCAAGAGGCCACCAAGAGCCCCACAGGGCTCATCCCAAACGACTCCGGGAGGCATCCAAGAAGCCTCTAGTTCACTGAGGCGCCCCGAGGTATCCAAATGATGCCACGCTCTCCCGATAAGGTCAGCTCCTAGGCATCGTTCCTGGAAGGCTAGTGGGGATACGCGATTCGTTATGATACAACCAGATACAGCCGGCGGGGTGACGAACGCGGCCGACCATTTCCATGACAACGCTTGCCTCGGAATGCGCTGGGCTATGCAGGACTTGGGGCCAGTGCCAGGCTCCTTTGCTCTCCTCGTCCTCCCTCAGCTCCTCCGTCTGCTGCCCCCTCCTCCTCCGCCACCAGTCTGTTTCTCCGTCTCTCCCCAGGCCACCCTGGTTGGTGTCGCCCGCCCTCCACAGCAGTCAGGCCTTGGCCCAAGGAGGACGAACAACACCGACGTTCTCGGCGGCGCGCCGAGGGGGCTTCTTGAGAAGACCCGCCCCTTTGTCTTCCCCAGAGGGGGAAGCCAACTGAACAAAACATAAACGCTCCGAGATTCGCGCAGATGTCTCGGAACTGCGCTGGAACCCCTCTGCCTGGCGCGCGTAGCGCGCCAGAGGCGGTGCCAGAGGCGCCGCCAGGGGGGCCCAGAGCCGATCCAAGAAATCCGCCCGAAACTCCAGAAGGCTTATGTTTGTGCAGCTCTTCTTGCTCGATTCACCCCCAAGGAGCCGGGGATCATCTGACCTGGGTCAATGCAGACCCGGGTCAGTCAGGCCTTGCAGAATCCTGCAAAATCCTGAAGAATCATGCGCCCAAGCCCGGGCCAATCCTGCAAGATCCTGCAGGATCCTGCACCCAAGCCTGGGCCAATGCGACCCTGGCCCTGCAGGATCCTGCAAGATCGGGCGCTCTGGCTGACCACCGTTTGCACTGACCGCCGATTGCACTGACCCCCGCCTCCAGGCTCCCGGGCCTCCAAGCTCCCGGGGCGCTCCGCCGACAATCGGCCCGGCCCGAACCTGGCAGGTCCTGCCCACCGCGCAGCTTCGGGAGGCCCCGGGAGCCTGGTCGGGCAAGGAGCCCAGTGCGCAGACGCGCCAAGCTCTCCAGCCCGGCGTATCTACTCCGAGAGCCTTCGCCAGACGAGGAGGGGTCTCCGTAGCTTCAAGTCGGGCGTGTCCCCCTACTGGGGGATTTTCGACGAAGATTGAAAAATAATCAAGAAATACTCCATCATAGTGAAAAAATACTTTCAAAAATAGTCTCCATACTATTTTTTGGCTATTTTTGAATATTCCCCCTGTAGAGGGACAGGCCCGACTTAACCGTAGCTGGCCAAACGACGTGGTGTACACAGCGAGCCCCCCCGAGACCCTCCGAGCTGATAGCACAACGACGTAAATCTGCAGAAGTTTTGGGCACCCACAGTTCCATCATCGACGCTCGGGGATCTCCTGACCCTGGTCAATCCAGACCTGGGTCAGCAGGAAACCAAAAAACTGAAAGGCACGACAAAAAAAACTGCAACGCAGGTCTTCGCAAACCCAGGTCAGCCAATATGCGCGGCCGCCTCGCGGCCACGAGCGGCTCGCTACCCCGGGTCAGCCAGAGGGGGTCTTCGCAGGATCCGCTGCCATGGCTGACACCCGTTTGCATTGACCCCCGTCTCGAGGCTCCCGAGACGCGGCTTGACAGGTGGCATCCAGGGGGCGCTGGCCCGGAATCCAGTGCCCTTCTTGCGGGACTGGGAGGAAGCTGCCTCACGCTGTCGAGAATCTCCTTCCTTCGGCCCTGGCCCCGACTTTGCCTTGTCCTGCTCTCTACATTGCCGCCAATGCCAGACATCTGACGTCGTAGGAGGGGGCGGGGAGGGAAGCAGGACGGCGCGGGGGGGCACAGGAGCGAGATGGAGGATGACGAGGAGGACCGCGGACGGAAAAGGATGAGGTGGGAGATGATGAGGCGGTGGAGGAGTGAGGAAGAGGATGCGTAAAATGAGGAATCCAGATCTCCGACGTTTTGTGATTTGCCACAGCGCGGCTACCCAGGGACCTGCACCCCTTTCCCAGGACTTGCCGTTCACCCCGGGCTGTGTTTGTCCGGAGTCCCAGGACCCAATGCCCATCGGTCGGAAGAGGTGGGTCGAAACCTGAAGCAGGAATGCGTTGAACATAATTTGACATCCCGCCCGCCCCCTGGGGAGGAGAGAAGCGGAAAAACCGTTCGACTCCTGAAGCAGCAGAACGCCTCAAACGAATTGGTGTGTGTGCGCATCAAAAACACGTCGCCTCTTTTTCTCCGCTCGGGGGGCGTGCGCGTGCTGCGACTGCCCAGCGCTCCCTCTTGAGGGTGCGAAAAACGGAAGGAGGATGCGGTGCACTGGGGTAGGTCGGGCATGTCCCCCTACAGGCGGATTGTGGACGAACAATAGCAAAACAAACAAATGCCCCAAATTGTCAAACAATACTTGAAAAATATTCCCCATACTGTTTTTCACTATTTTTGAATTTTCCTCCTGTAGAGGGACACGTCCGACTTACCACTGGGGCCGAAAGGGCTGCCCGGGATCGCCGGCTGGTGGCGGCCGACTTCACCGGGAAGCCCTACCCCGCACGCGCTGCGCGGATGGTTGAGCTATGGGGTCCGAGTGTTCAAGGGCGAAGAGCGGTATAACATAAACTCTTTCGCTGTCGGGCGGCTAGAAAGTCTGTACCCTTACGGCAGCACGTGGTATAAATTTTCCAGCCTCCCTCGGGCAGCGCCCTCAGTGACGGAAAAGCTTATGTTACACCGTTCTCTTCGCGCGCTAAGAATGAATGGGTCGTAGGATCGCGCCGCATCGCCATGCCGGTGTGTCGGCGATGCATCGGCGATGCATCGGCGGTGCATCGGCGGTGCATCGGCGGTGCATCGGCGGTGCAGCGGCGTAGAGAAGACCGAGCCCCGCATCGAGCCGCATCGCAGATGCATCGGCGATGAGGGGCGATCCACCGTCCACATCTGCTCGGGCCCCATCTCGGAGGCCTCGAAAATGATACCCCCTCAGCCCATCCCTCGTGCTCGGCAGCGATCTACCACGAGTACTCTGGCTTGGCGGGGTACGTGCAGCCAGAATGCTGGATGATTATCGAGGCGGAGTGGTTGCCGGCCTCGCAGCACGCCTTGGTGTCCTTGCCCTTGGACAGCGCGGCGAGGAAGCCGCCCACAAAGGCGTCACCAGCGCCGTTGGTATCCACGATCTTGCTGGCGTCCAACTTAATGATCGGGTACAGGGTGACCATGCCGTTGAGGGCCACCACCGTGGGCTCGCAGCCCTGCGTGATGACCACGTGGCGCTTCCTCGTCTTGCCGCCCTTCTCGTTCATCGGGATTAGCGAGAGGCGAGTGGCGATGAACTCTACGTTGTCCGTCTCCCAGCCGCAAGCCTCCGCGTACGCGCGCGCCTCCGTCTCGTTGCCGAAGAGGTAGTCCACGTCCGGCAGCGTCTTCTGGAGGCAGGCGCGGAACGGCGGCACCTGCACGATGAACGGCGCGGACAAGTTCAGGCAATAAAGCGCGCCCGACTGCCGGGTGTGCGTGGAGACGGCCTCGATGGCCTCGGGGGATACCGTGATGAAGAACCCCGCGCTGTAGATGATCTTCGCCTTCTCGACAATCGCCCAGTTCTGCGGCTGCTTGACGTGATCCACCTTGTAATTGTTGGCCGCTGCCAGGCTGGTGCACAACGACCGCTCCTTGTCCATGATGAGGCAGGCGCAGAGACCCGTCGGCGTCGATGGGTCCTCCATGTACTGGGCGTTGACGCCGTCGGCCTTGCAGGCGTCCAGCAGTTTCTGGGCGTTGGCGTCCTTGCCGACGCACCCCATGTACGCGGTGGAACCTGCCTCCTGAAGCATCCACTGTGCCACGCGGATGCTGTTCTGCGTTGCTCCGCCCGCGATGTACTTCACGTCCGGCTTGGCCTGCAGCTCCGCGTACACGGGCATGTGCTTGTCCTCGGCCAAGATGATGCCGCCGGGCTCCAGGCCGTACTTCTCGAACATCGACTTGTCGGCGTTGGCGGAGATGTCGAGCAGCGGGTTGCCCATGCCTAGGATGGCGGCCATCGTGCCAGACGGAGCCGGGGCTGACGCGGCGAAGCTCGGGGCGCGAGGGGGGATGGGGCAGGCTGGCGAGTGCGCAACCTTGAGCCAAAACCTGAAAGAAGGCGGGCTGGGAATCGAAAAACCAGACTTCCACCAACCGATTGGTACGGGCTCCCCTGTGAGGCCGAAGGCCGCCAAAAGCCTTCCATAGAAGGAGAACCATCTGAATCACCATAGCAGAAATCAAAAAATCCACCCTCATAATGACCACCCCGACACGCGACGTCGTTTAGCAAACGCGTACAAAGAAGGAATCGAACAGGGCAGGGCTGTGTAGTGAACGCCCAGGGCCGTTTAATAAACGCCAATTGTATGGTCCAGGTGTTTTTTCCTCCCTAGACATAAGAACTCTCGGAGCTCCGCGCGACACCCAGGGATCTGCGGCGGACCCTGGGGCGGCGCTGGAGGCGACGCCAGGGGAGGCCCAGCGCCCATCCAAGGAATCCGCGCGGAGCTCGAAACAATGAGGTTTAGGTCCCCCCACAACACGATTTTTGGGGAAAATGACAAATACCCAAACATTTTCAAAAATAACAAGAAAATACTAGAAACAAATCGTCCCCAGACTATTTTCAAACTATGTTTGAATGTTCCTCCTGTAGAGGGACATGTCCGATGTAAGGTTAGGTTGACGCAGCTGTTCTTGTTCGATTCGATCGTGATTTTTGCTTCGCGGCGCGGGGATGTCAAGGGTGTCCTTCCTGCGGCCGTGCCTCCGACTGCCCTCGGCGACGGGTGTGGCCCTCGGTTTGGTGTCCTTCGTCCCCTGGGGAACTTCAAGAGATCGGCGGGCAGAAACGAGGCTGGCGCGAGGTGTCCGGTCGGGGCGTGCAGCTGTCAAGAGCGCAAGGGCCCAGGGGCACACGAGTAAGCAGACACAGATCCCAAGATTCCCCGGATGCTTCCTCAGTTGTTAGACCCTCGTCTACCCCCTCCCCCTCCCAGGTGCTCTTGGGAATCGGCGTTTTTTTTTGTTTGTGCCTGTGTCTGCTCCTCCCTCCTGCAGAGGGTGGCCCGCCCTGGCGCCGCCAAAGAACTGGACCACCCTTACCTGCCGCGTGCAATCAGTGCGGCCCCGGAAACTGGGAAAGGGAGGACTGTCGGTGGAGGGACATGATTACCGAGCATTTTCCTAAGGTGGAGGGCTCAGGGTGAAATCCATACAGGCTTTTGCACCTCGAAAATCAATCCGTTCTGCTGCTCGCATTTTTGCAGATTCAAGCCTCGAAAACCCATCGAAACGGCATTTCAGATTTCACCCTTTGCCCTCCACCCAAAGAAACTGCTCAGGATGGATGAACACTCCCCCCTTCCTCAAATTCAAAGTTGGCACGCGTGGAGGAGACTGCGGTCGAGGTGCAATTCATCAAACCCACCGCCAACTCTGAACATTGGGGGAATGGGGGAGGCGCTGACCGATGAATGTGGCATGAGTGTTCTGCAATTTTTCCGAAACCTGCAGCCCCCCTCAACTTTGCCCCTCGGTTTTCGGGCCAGAATAACTCGGGTCCCAGGCAGCCGTTCGGGACGATCTGGGCACCCCCCCGAACGCTCTCGGCGAGGCGCAGCCGCTGGGAGGCACCCCGAGGCTGGAAAACCGCCGAGAGCCAACGAAAACGCACGAAAACCTCGAACCTCGAGGCTTCGGCCTCCCCTACCTGAGCCCGGCCTGCCCTGAATTCCGCGGCGGGCCGCGGTGCGCCCCGGAGGAGACCTCGCGAGCGGTGCTGAGCAAGTTCGGCGGTGGACAGACCTCCCTTCAGAAAACCACCCTTTGGTGAAAACGGCTTGGGACCGAAACCGGTGGGCCTGGACCCGCAAAAATGACGGCCGCGACGCCCTCTCGCGAACCGAAAACGGCCAATTCGCCAATCGGCGTGTCGGGGCAGGAGAGCGATCGCCCTCTGACGAGTGCTGGTCGACGGCAGGTTGGGCCCAGCAGGCAGGCGGTCGAGCCAACGGCGAGGCGCAGCCGTGGCGAATGGACGCGCGGGTGCCCAGGCGGGCGAGGGGCGAGGCAGAGAACGGCCGCGGGGCGGCCAGAGAGCGAGGAGGGCACCCACTGCGGCAGTACATCGGGGATGGACACAACCCCCTTTGGTAAAGAGTGAGTGGAAGCGACCTCGGGCCCAAACCTGGCGGGCGCAAGCCTGGAAAATGACGGCCGCGGCGCCCTCTCGAGAACCGAAAACGGACGATTCACTAATCGACGTGTCGGGGCGGGAGGTCTGTCCACCCCCGAGTACAGCCCTGGTAGCTTTACTCTGTTCCGGGTGGGGGGCCACGCAGGCCGGATGAAGTCTGCGCGGCTGCGCTGAGCAGGAAGAACTGGGCAGGGGCCGACCGTCTCGGCAGTTCTACGGGCCTGCCACGACATGCTCTGAGAACCCAGAGATGTTCGAATCACGATAGCCATGCTCTTCAAACATAAACCCGATGTGCTGAAACAGGGCAGTCTCAGCAAGACATGTTACAAGAAAACTTCATGCAAACCACAGAAGGTTCTTAGAATATCTTTTGGTGCGCCTCTAGGAAAGCCAGGACGCTTCGCCACTGCTCAACAGAAGAGAGAGGAAGGAGGGAGGACGCGGGAGGAGGCGAAGGACGACAGATGATTGCTCTGCGGCATCGCGGCCAGACGCTCCCGAGCGCCGAGCGGGCTGGTCCACGATGGGCCATCGACTTCGGGGTCCAGGCACTCTCCACCGAACGCCAAACGATGTGTGCAGAACCCTCACAGACAGGTTGCTCAGGGGGAAAACTCTCACCCTGCAGCAGCCGCCGATCTGCACTGTTGCTCTCTTGAGGGACAGCGTTAGGGGTGGACCGGCTCAGTGAGGGAAACATCGAGCTGGAATCGGCGATACATCGCCGATAGATCGGCGATGGGCCCCCGACCGCGAATCCACACGATCCTGGGGGGGGTGCTATCGGGCCCCTACACCTGATCAGATCAATGGGCGTTCAGGGGTCGATGCATCCCCCCTGAGTCTAGTCGCCTCAAAGCGTTGCCCCTGAATTCTGACCCGAGCCAAACCTCGTGAAAGGCTTAACGACCTCTGCCGTCCTTCGACTAGCGCTGGAGCGGCCGCGAATTGCTCTAACTTTCCCTGGAGATCTCTGGAGTTGCCTGGATTTACCGGGATGTATCTCGATTGGCATGGATTTACCTATCTTTTTTCAGTTCCCCGGATATATACGCCTCCATCCCCACAAGTCGATTGGCGAAAAAGTCGACAAGCTCTTAGGGAAGGGAAAAACGAGGCAAGGCCGAGCCAGACTGGGCGAGCCAGGGAGGGGCGGAGCCAGGCTCGACGGCAGCCTGCGGGGCGGGGCGACCGCCCCGCTCCGCCGGGGCGTGGGAGGCGCGAGGTCACGGAGGTAGGGT
>CAUYUJ010015473.1:191372-330712 GCA_963575745.1 Prorocentrum cordatum | reverse complement strand
TCCTCCTCCTCCTCCTCCTCCTCCTCCTCCTCCTCCTGCATATCAGCTCCTGGCGTGTCCGGCTGTGAGAGTGCCTGAACGTACGACCTGAACCTGTGGAGACCGAGCGTTCCCCAGCGGCTGGCTCCTCCCTGGGGCGCCCGAGTGCCATGCCTGCTACCTCGCGGTCATCTCGGGGCTCAGAGAAGAAATCCCACCAGCCCTCTGGGCGTCGGTGGTTTAGAGCGTTTTCTCTTCCTCCGAGGGGTTTATCACTGTTCCCTATTAATAAACACCCCCTCCCCCAGGCGACTGGGGGCCAACCAGGGTCCATGCCGACCCCCCCCCACACCATCCCTTGCAAACAAACAATACAAAACACACTCTGCCTCCAAATTCGGAACATGCGCAGCCAACCCGATGCGGCCCCCCCACCGCCATCCCTGTCAAAAAACAATACAAAATACACTTGGCTGCGGCGGCGGCTGCGGCGGCGGTGGCGGCGGTTGCGGCGGCGGCGGTGGCGGCGGCAGGGGGCGGCGGCGGCGGCGGCGGCGGCGGCGGCGGTGCGGTGGCGGCAGCGGCTGCGGCGGCGGCGGCGGTTTGGCAGGGAGGGGCTGGCGGCGGGCGGCGGCGGCGGCGGCGGCGCGGCGGCGGCGGGGCGGCGGCGGCGGCGGCGGCGGCGGCGGCGGGCAGCGCGGCGGCGGCGGCGGCGGGCACGGCGGCGGCGGCGGCGGCGGCGGGCGGCGGCGGCGGCGACGCCGGAGGCGGCGGCGGCGGCGGCGGCGGATTCGCCCCTAGCAGCTGCCCATCCAAAGACGACTGCTGAATATGCTGAGGCTCGGGCCAGACTCGGGTGCTACGTATGTGTTTGGAGGGCGGGTGGGAGTGAGCGAGACGGCTTGCGGGCGGGGATGAGGTAACTTGACCCCTCCCCCTACCCCCTCCCCATGGACCTGGACGGGGGGGTTCGCGAGGTGTCGGAGCGTCCAAAACGGCCTCGGCAGGAAGCCGAAATCATTGATTTTACTCTGGGTTTGGGCCCCATTGTGGCCTCAGTGGTCGGGGGTGCCAACGCCCGCGTTTCGCCTGAGACGGCACTACAATCTGGCCGCGAGAGGCACGTGCAGCGCCGCTGGGCGGTTCTCCCCCCCTGGGGTGCCCCTTTGTGCTCTGCACCTGGGCGTGAGCAGTCTGAGGGTGGCGAGTGCGAGTGCGAGCGAGCCCGAGTGCGAGTGGGTCTGAGCGCGAGGGAGCCCGAGCGCTGTGGGGTCGGACTTAGCATGGGAGATAGGAATGCGAGGAGCAGGGTTGACGAGGACGAGGGTGACGACCCCTTCTGTCACAGAAGGCCTCCAGAAAAGGACCCCTTCTGTCACAGAAGGGCCAACCGGTCCCTTGATTAAGGCGTTTGGAGTATGGGTGCGTCTGAGCAGGAAGGAATATGAATGCCAGCGGGTCTGAGTCCGTGCGGTCGAAAGATTAAGGTCACGAGTATGGGTGGTTCCGAGCGTGGCCGAGTTCGAGTGGGAATGAGCCATGTGCGGATGGTCTGTGTGCATGAATCTGGGTACGACTGATCTGAGTCACTGGGGATCTGAATGTGAGTAGGGAGAGAAGGCGGGAAGGAGGAGGAAGGAGGGATGTGCCTCGACGCCAAGCGAGCGAACCACGCGAGACGTCCTCACAATCTGCGCGCAAACAGGCGAGTGTCATAACCACTGGCGGCTCCTTTCGTGGGGTGCCAATGTGCCACGCCTGGTATATCGGTGTGAGACTCTGAAAACAACGGTGTCTGGGGGAGGGGGGGGGAGAGGGAAGCACCACTTCAGCTCAGACGTCCACGCAATCTGACCCCGAACGGGCAGGTGTCCTGCCCCCTGGCGGCTCCTCCTTGGGGTCCCGCATGCCACGCCTGCCATGTCGCGGCGGTCCTGATGCTCTTGCAGGAGAGAAGTCCCCTGGCGGCTCCTCCTTGGGGTCCCGAATGCCGAGCCTGCTATATCGCGGCGGTCCTGATGCCCTTGCAGGAGAGAAGTCTGGGGGTCTGGGGGGGGGGCAGAAGCAGCAAACCGCAGGAGACGTCCCCACATCCTGACCGCGAGCGGGCGAGTGCCACATCCCCTGGCCCCTAGCGGCTCCTCCCTGGGGGTGCCCCAGTGCCACGCCTGACATCTCGCGGTGGTCACGAGAGAGAAGACATCTGGGGGGGGGGGGGGGGGGCAAAAACTGCAAAATCGCCTGAGACATCCCCGCAATCTGACCGCGAATGGGCGAGTGTCCTACGCCGTGGCGGCTTCCCCTTGGGGTGTGCAAGTACCACGCCTGCTTTGTCGCGGGAAGCCTAGTACGAGTGTGAATGCATCAGAATATGAGTGGTCTGAATATGAGTGAATATGTACCTGAGTGAGTCTCCGAAAATCTGAATATGAATGAGTTTCATACGCGAGCGTCAACGTCGGGTGCGAGTGCATTCGAATGTGAGTCAGTCTTCGCGTGACTGAGTCTGAGTGTGAACTAGTCTGAGTGCGAGCGAAGTCTGAGTGTGCGTCAATAGATGTCTGACTCTGGCTATGACTAGGCACTGTATGGGTGCATCTGCGCATGAATGGTCCTAATATCGGTGAGTCTGAGAGGATGACTGAGTACGGGAAGAGAGAAGAGGAGGTAAGGAGGACGTGAGGAGGCAGAGGAGCTGGATGCGCCACACACACAAACAATGACTCTACCTGCGGACATAGGAAATGAATCCGGCGCGACCCCAATTGGGCGAAAGCTTCCTATTGCATGGGAGCAGTGCTTGGCATTGCTTAGCATTGCTTGGCATTGCTTCGCAGTGCTTAACATTGCTTGTCATTGCTTCGCATTGCTTGGCGTTGCTTGGCATTGCTTGGCATGAGGCACCGGGGGAGGGGAACCCGGGGAACCCTGGGCTTGGCAGTGCTTCGCATTGCTTGGCATTGTTTGGCATTGCTTGGCATTGCTTGGCAGTGTTTGGCATTGTGTGACAGTGCTTGCCATTGCTTGGCATTGTGTGGCATTGCTTGTCATTGCTTGGCATTGCTTGACATGGCTTCGCATTGCTTGGCATGAGGCACCCGGGGTGGGGCAAGAAGTTGAACTGACAGGCGGGCGGTTGGGCAGGCAGACAGACACAGGGACAGAGCGAACCAATCAGAGACGAAAGCAGAGACGGAGACACGGACTCCGAACTCGAGGACGGACAGACGGGCAGAGACAGACGGGCAGAGAAGCACGCCAGGCGGCCTTCTCAGGGCCAGCGCCACCGCCAGAGCGAGGTGTGCGACCTGAGGCGGCCAGGAAATGGGGCGAGGGGATGGGGGAGCGGAAAGTGGTCGAACGCGGCCCGACTCTTGACCGCAAGCCCGCCCTCTCCAGGGCGACCGCGCGACCTCCCAGTGGAAAGAGCGGACGAGAAACGCCCACGAGGCAAGGGAAGAGAGAGGGCAGATGGAACGAACGAGCGTTCCCTCACTCTGAACTCCTCTTCCAAGTCTGCTAGTAAGATGTGCACGTGTGGGTAAACGTAGGCATCTAGAGTTGTTGTCAGTAGACGTATGCACGTGTATATACATAGACACATATCTGTGTGTATGTGGACAGTTCCCAGAACAAGTCCGACACATCGTTTTCAGATGTGTTAACGGTGTTGTTATCTCCTATTCCTCTCTGTTCGTTCCCTCCTCCGCCGAATCCTCTTGCTCTGCGTCCTTCTCCTTGATATCCTCCTCTCCGTGACACGTCTCTTGCTCCTCTTTCTGCTGATGGGGGTCTTCCTTTTGCTGCGGCTCCTCCACAACCGCCTTTCTTCGCGCTCGTCTCTTCCTCCTCCTCCTCCACTTCCTCGTCCGATGAGGTAGGGGACACAGAGACAGAAAGAGAGAGAGAGAGAGAGAAAACAAAAAAGAGAGAGAGAGAGAGAGAGAGACTCGAGCGAGCAACGATCCCTGCGCCACCCCCTGTTGTTTGGGGGGCTCTGGAGTTCATCGCTCTGAAGGGCCTCGGCGTGGATTTTCGTTGGAGGATGCACCCCCCCCCCCCGAACCCCCCCCAAACAAAAACAACGACATCGCAAGGGCTCTGGGATCATCATATTAGAATCGCAACCAACCAAATGGTCTAGCAAGTTGTGGCGCCCCCTACTTCACACACCTTGCCATCTCACAGGGATCGCTGCTCCGTCTGGTTACTCGCTCGCTCTCTCCCCCTCTCTCTCTCTCTCGCTGCCTGCCCCTCTGCCTCATCGGAGGAGGAAGAGGAGGAGGAGGAGGAGGAGGAGGAGGAGGAGGAGGAGGAGGAGGAGGAGGAGAAGGAGGAGGAGGAGGAGGAGGCGGGGGAGGAGGAGGGGGAGGAGGAGGAGGAGGAGATGGAGGAGGACGATGAGGCAGATGATCAGGAGGAGAAGGGGGTCTCTTCCTCCTCCGATGAAGCAGACGGACAGCAAGCGGGATCAGCGATCCCTGTGAAGTTAGATGGTTTGCAAAGTAGGGGGACCCCAAACCCTGTGATGTCAGTTGGATTCGGGGGGTGTTTGTTATGAGAGTCCCAGGAACTCTGTGATGTCATTGGTTGTGTTGGTGCTGTGGATGCTTATGGCTTCTGGAAATCATAGCTCTGGAGGGCTGCAGCAACCTGGATTTTCGCTGGAGGATGCAACTCCACAGCATCCTAAACACCAACCTGAAAACATAAGGGCTTTGGGATTATGATACCAGAGATCAGACAATCCAAGTGGTATCACAGGGTGTGGCGCCCCGAGCTTCGCAAACATTGCAATTTCACAGGGATCCATGCTCCCTCTACTCTCTCTCTCTCTCTCTCTCTCTCTCTCTCTCTCTCTCTCTCTCTCTAGCTCACTCTCTCCCTCTCAATCTGCCCCTCTGTCGAAGGGGAGGAGGCGGAGGAGGAGAAGGAGGAGGATCAGGAGGAGGAGGAGAAGGGAAAGGAAAAGGAGACGAGCACCAAGGAAGGAGGACGGGGAGACGCAGGAGGGTTCGCAGTAGCAGGGAGGGGGGGAGAGAGAAGTAACAGGAAGAGGAGGATTAGATGGCGGAGGACGCAGAACAAGGGGAATATAGGGAGGAAGCAGAGAAGGGAATGAACGGAGAGGACGACGAGAGAGGAACATCGTCAACAGAAAAGAACTGATCAGTACGTGATGGGGAGCTGTGCATACATGCCAATGATATATGAATGCGTGTCAGTGTATATATATATACATATTTATATATATATATGTTCCAGGTTGAAGTTACTGCCAGGCCAGGATGTTTTCCTCATCAGTGTCGCTGAATCGATCTGTGTGCTGCGAGTGCCGAGAGCCACCAGCGCTCGAGTGCCGAGACCAGCACCCGGAGAGAAACAAGCTGAACAGGATATACAGTATCAGCTAGAACCCCTGCAGGTTAAGCTTCTCGCCCTTAAAAGGCGGCTGAGAGGGAGGTTTGGGGAGGCAGAGTGCATAGCATTAAAACGGAGTCTGTGGGTGCTTGAAGCCAGAACGATTACGGAGAGAGAAGCGGCCCTCACGTCACACTCGCCAGAACAATAGCATGTGAACAAGCGTCAATGTTCCAGGTTGAAGTTACTGCCAGGCCAGGATGTTTTCCTCATCAGTGTCGCTGAATCGATCTGTGCGCTGCGAGTGCCGAGAGCCACCAGCGCTCGAGTGCCGAGACCAGCACCCGGAGAGAAACAAGCTGAACAGGATATACAGTATCAGCTAGAACCCCAAGACCGCCTTTTTCTTCCAAAAATAAACCCTGGTATTTACCGCAGCCCCTCACTTTATTCCCAATGCTTAAACCGAGTGGAATGAATTGAGAACGAGAAGGCGGTGACGATTTGTCGGCACAGCCTTGGCGGGTATGGCTCAGTCTCCAGTGTACGATGCCGACCAGACACATCATAGCCCTGCAGGTAGATATGTGGTCGGCCGCTGAATTCACAAACTTTGCGGCCAGCACAGAGACGATGAAGATGGCCAAGGTGAACGTTAGCTGAGACAAAACGCGTGCGCTTCCGCCAAGGCATCCCGTAGACGCAGCAATCGATGACCGCGGTTTCGACATCTGACAGCCTCAGAAGTTGTTGCCAACAAGGGAGCCTCCAGAGACGACTTGCACGGGGGTTCTCGATGGTGACCGGGATGCCTTGGGACCGAGCGAGCCTAAAGAGCCCTGCTGAAAGAGAGGCCAAGTAGTTTCCCTCCTCAACGCGAGCACGAAACCGAGGAGGCAGCCCAGGGACACCATCTGGATGAAGAGCTGTTCGCCACCCTTCTCGATTTGCGGCCGAAAACGTCGTACAGGGCGCCCCCAGCCAGAGGGCCACGACAAGGCCCGAGCGGAGCCATCCCCGGATAAGCTGACCCAAGGTTTTGTTGTTTAGGTCGTGGGATGGCCCGGCCCGAGTATCGATCGAGACTGGGAACCCTGACAAGGACCTGCACGAGCGCCAGGCCGCACTCCAGCGCGCCTGGCCAGCGAAGAGCTCTAGGGCAAACCGGCCTCCACGAGGAGCCGCTGTGCGAGGAGCGGTTGTAGACTGAGCCAATGCGCTCCGCGCAGAGGTTGGCCGCCGCCTGCACGACTAGGCTGAGGCGGTGCACCTGCTCGTTGAGACGCCCCGCCTTCACGTAGCGTTGCAGGGAGGCGTCGGAGTCCCAGCGGCCCCGCTTTTTCACCCCGAGCAGGTCTCGGCTCCCGGAGTGGATCTCGTGAGAGGCACCTCCGTGACGAAGCTGGTAGATCGTCAGCGGCATCAGGGGGCCGAGGTCGAGCTCGCTCACGGCGCTCCTGAAGTGACTCGTCCACTTTACGTAGTCGATGGTGGTCATCAGCTCGGGCAGCGGGCCGCGCGCGCGTAGGTACTCCAGCACGGCGTCCATCCACTTGAACTCCGAGTTGTCGTTCATCAGTGATTCGTCGTAGGCATGCGTCTTGCTCGGAGTCTCCCCCTCTAGGGGGTTCAGGAGGATCCCCCAGTGCCGCAGCCGTAGGGGACCTCGAGCCACCGGTGGAATCAGGTCCTTTCGGCGGGCTCGGAGCAGCTCCGAGGGCCGGCAGTAGAACACGAAGTTGAGAAGCGTCAGAAGGCCGGCGTCCACGTTCTTGCAAGCAACCATCTTGACAACTAGGAGCGCCACCACCACCCATGGAAGAGGCAGGCGAGCCCGCTTCGGCGCCAGGCGCCCGAAGCCACGCAGGGCGGCCCGCGCCCGGGGGAGCTCTGGGGTCCTCCGCGACAGGCGGTAAGACTCCAGATGAGCCAGGGCGGCCAGCAGCGCTGAGGCCCTGTCGACCACCTCCCCGTTGAAGAAGAGGTCGTGGAAGTACTGGGCCAGGCCGACGTCGAGCTCGGACACGGTGCTCAGGGCGATCCCCATGACCAGACACCAGCTCTTGAACTCCTGCACCATCGCAATGTACCGCGCCCGCTGTTGAGGCTTGATTACGCTGTGCTCGAGGAAGGACGACCCGGCCAGAGGACCGACGGCCGCGCTCGTCGGATGAGCCCGACGCCGGGCGGCACGGCGGTCGGCACGACGGGCCCCCTCCAGTGCTGGGCGGCTCAAAGCCCCGCGTCCCGACCCGGCCGGCCTCGCTGCAGCAGCCGGCCGCTTCCTCGAGGCCGCCTGCCGGGAGGGCGAGGGCGCCACAGCTGACCGAGGCAGCGTCAGCGGCGCCGAAGGCCCCGGCGAGGGCCCGGCCGGCGGCCCTGACTCGCCGTTCGCGGACATCAGGGCGCTGCCAGGCAGCCGGAGCATCAAGCCCCGGCGGGGCGTCCAGCTGCTCGAGACCAGGCGGGGGTGGGACGGCTGGCGCGGCGACCCTCGGGACTCGCGAAGTGACCGTTCGGGCCGAGGCGGCCCCCTGAGCAAACCTCTGTCCACGAGATCCGGGATCTCCTGCATTGTGCTCCGAAGGGACCCATCTCCAGACGTGGTACGAGAACGAGGCCAGTGCTAGAGCGCCATGCTGTCGACAAACTCGTAACATCAGCCTCGTCGAAGACCGGCCCTTGGTGACCGCGAGGATGGGCGCCATCGAGTCTCCGAGGTGGAGGTGCCTACGGCCGAAGCTTCGGAGTGCCCGGACCTTCCGCTTCACGTCCCAGACCATCGCTCTTCCCTCAAGACACACCTGGGGTTCCGGGCGCCGCCAGGCTCTGGACTCCGTGAGGACCCAAGGGGCATCCCACAGAGCCTCAGGAACCGGGGGAACCAGACCCACGGGGATATCAGGAGGGGAGTCCCGATGGTGACCTCCAAGGCGCTGTGCGAGGAGCACGGAGTCCCGCGGGTTGAAAGCCTTCTCCCCAGACTGAGTGAACCTCCAGCGTTCGTTGAAAGAGCCCAAGGATGCAAGATCAAGATCCGAGGCCACGTAAGAGCAACCACCAAGGCCCCAAGAGGATGCATCCACCACGGTAACTTCAGGATCCCACTCTGCCCCAAGATCACGATACGCCAAGACAATAAGGTGGCTAGCCCACGCCAGCTCACGAAGGACGGATGGCCAGATCTTTACAGCCCGGTCCCCAGCTTGCTCGGCGAAGGCGTAAGCCGCGTTAAAGACACAGAGAAGTTCACGTCGGATGAGGCACCTAGTGGTGTAGTGGGAGAGCAAAATTTCCAAGGTACGCCCAGACGCGAAACGGCGACGACATAGCTCGATGAAGGCGAGGCGGATTTTCCAACACATCATTGGGTTCAGCCCAACGTCGGCCGTGTCCGCTGAGAAGTGCCAGCCCAGCGTCGTGCCGCCTACTGAGGACTCGCACGGGTGAACAGGCAGAGGCGCCGAAACGAGCTGACGAGACACACCGTCCGCTGCTGCCTGCACATCTGACAAGGACTGGCTGAGAGCGACGAAGTTGTCAACATACTCTGTATGTATAAGAGGATGAAGAGATGGAGCCGGTCTCCCGTCGAAGAGAGCATTATATGAACCAATGCCAGGAACACGCCTAGAATGTAATTCAAGGATCTCTTGCATAATCCAGAGTGACAGTTTCCAGCCCATGGGAATCGCAATAAAGATAGGTGTAATAAACGTTGAAGGCCCCACTGGTTGTCCACCCACGTTAGTAACCCCTACGAGTCCCGCGCGTATCTTAGGGAGACCGAAGTACCCCCCGAAGAGGTAGAGGAAGAGCTAAGTTGTAGAACGCGTTGGCCACATCAACTCCCCCGACGCAGATAGGCTCTTTGGTATCCACCTGGATGTTAGCAAAAGAGGCGCCGCTGGCAAGGTGCACGGGGTCTGCATCCTGAAACCAACAACTCGCCCGTCTCCCATCGATAATAACTCTCAGCTTTCCTGACTTCTTAAAAACGGCGAAAATTCCCACAGACTCCTTGCACCCTAGCCTCCAGTCAATCAGACCGGCCTCACTCAAGCGATTTAAAACAGACGCATACAGACGGGGAGAACGTCGGAGTGCTGGATCTGTATACGCTCTAGCAGGGGCCTCCTGTTGAAGCCTCTCGGCAGCCAGGGACTCAGGAACAAGTTTGGAGCAAACTCTATCAGCCAAAGATTCACCCTCCGGACCTCCCAACAGCTCCAAAGGACGAGGGGAGCTGCCCGTGGCAGGGAGGTCCAAGAGGCAGACAGACGCTGGGCTGATCGGCGCAACGGTGGCGGGCTCACCACCGTAGGTCCGCCGGGCGCAGAGCTCTCGCAAGGCTCCCGCGCCGTCGAGTCCGTCGGGGGGGGGGCCGATTCTTTGTACCGCAAGCCGAATTCGCCGGACAGCCTCGTCCTGGGCAGCAGTAGAAGGCCAAGCGCCCCCACGACAAGAGGACCCCTGAAACAAATCATTAAAAGATTGGGCGATGTCCCGAACCAACCGTTCACTATGGACAGACCGCTCGAGACGTCGCCGACTCGCCCTGGAAAGATCTGATGAGGAGCCCCTATTGAGCGAAGGGGGGGGAGGGAGAGGAAAAGGTAAGAGATCACGCGCGCGCCAGTCGTGCGCGGCAGGCCCCCCCTGTGCGTAGCGACCCAGGCCGGGGGGGGCTCCTGGGTCGAGGGATTCAGGCCTCATTGCTTCTTGAGGAGCGCGGCCCGCTCCTCTTTGGCTTTCCTCACCTGCTTCAAAATGGCTGCATCCTTCTGGACCTCGACGGACACGTGATCCAACAACGCCGGACACACCATGGCCGTGCCAGTGTCCTTGTTCAGGCCAGAGAAGATGGCCGACTCGTCCATGAGACCGCTGAACGAGACGGATGGCTTGCCGGCCCCCTTGCCCTTCTCGGCGTTGCCAAGCGAGTCCATCCAGTACACATACTCGGTCAGCTGGGCCTTCCTCATGATGACCTCGATGCCGGCCAGGTCCGCCGCGTTGACCCCGTCGAAGCAGATGAGCTCCTCGAGGGCACGGAGGGCGGTCCCGTGCGGCTCGACGCCCCACTGGTCGGCCTTCAGGCCGAAGGTCGACACGAACCAGCGGTGGTGCGACAGCGGCGTACTCGATCGGCGCTCCAGCCAGAGAGCACACCACAGCACTGTCCGAGGGCCAGGGACCGTCCAGTTGCTCACCACGCTCTCGACCAGCTCCTTGGCAGCCTCGGCGTATCCGCGGCGAGGCCGATCGACGGCGTGATGGGCACGCTGCAGTATGCGAGGATCGTGAACGGCCTCGAGCGCCTTGTAGATGCCCTCGTCAAGGTCACGGATGTTCCGCACCACCACAGCGCCATGACCAGCAGGAGTGAAGATGGCCAGGTCCCCGGTGATCTGGGCATCAGCTGGCAACGCGATCACCACCCCACGAGCGTGGTACGAAGTGCTCTCGACCGTAACCCACTTGTCCGCCACAGCCGCCGCCGCGCCGCCGAGGGGGGCCGCACCAGCCCCCGGGGCAGCGCCCGCGGCGACGAGGGCCCCCGGGCCCGCGGCCGCCACAGCACCAGGCACAGGATCCGCAGCGACCAAGAACTCCGCGATCGGCTGGAGGCAGCCCTGCGGATGGGGCACGAACGCCACTCCGGCCAGGTTCGCCTCATTCGCGAGGATGTCCTGGCACACCTGCTCCGCTGCCGTGGTGAAGGCGACCAGCTCGGCCGCGGTGGGGTCCCGCCTGAACCGATGGGTGTTGTTCCGGTCCAGGCCGGGCGGGATCGCCCGGGTGGCACACATCCTGATGCCCTGGATGTCCACGCAGGCCCCCGAGTAGTCCTCATCGTACACGTCGGCCTGGGCCGTCGCGACGACCAATCGGTATGGTTCAGTCGGACGTGCCGCCGACGGCCGCAAGCGCCCCAACACCCTCCGCTGGTGCCAGAGCGGCGCGCCGGCGTACTGTACCCACGCCCACGGGAGGACCTGTTGCGCCGCCATGACGAGGGCCTCTGGCTCCGCGGGCTCCCAGCCAGCTCGAGCACGCCCCGCGCAGGCACGAGCCCGCGCCGGTGCCGATCACGATGCCGACGAAGAGGGCGAGCCCGAAGACACTCACCAGGAGCACCGGCTCGAACCAGCCGCTCGGCTCGGCCAGGTGGCTGTCCCCGCCCGCCGGAGACTCCGCCGGGCAGGACGGTGCCGGCGCCCCAGGGCACGCTGGGATGGCCGGACAAGCCGGGCAGGGCGGGCACGTGCACGACGGACACGCTGGCGCCGCAGGGCACCGGTTCAGCCACGCGATCGAGACCTGGGATGCGTAGCCCAGATATGGCGCGAGGGCGCTGAGCATAGGGAAAAGAGGGGCTAGATTTTTGCTTGAAGCCAGAACGATTACGGAGAGAGAAGCGGCCCTCACGTCACACTCGCCAGAACAATAGCATGTGAACAAGCGTCAATATATGCATTGTACCCTTCCTCGTCCCATTCGTCCCTCTCTTCATCAACTTCCCTCTCTTTCCTTCAACTTGAGTCCTCTTCCCTCGCCTCTCTTCTCTCCCCGCACGCTGGAAGAACTGCTGCGAGGGCTGCCGGACACACACACACACACACACCACACACACAGACACACAGACAGACAGACACACACACACACACACACACACACACACACACACACACACACACACACACACACACACACACGCACACACACACACACACACACACACACACACACACACACACACACACACACACACACACTTTTGGGGCGGACGCCGACGTGGGGCGGGCCGACCGCCGAGCGGTCTGAGCGCCAGTTCCGTCCAGCGGAGCGACCCTATCCACAGAGGATGGGACCTTGGGATGGGGTTAGGGGGAGGTCTTCCTCTGCCCCATCCCCCGTTCTGCCTCCCTCCCTCCCTCCCTCGCTCCTGATCCCAAAGCACGAGGGAGTGGAAGGGATGGTGGTGGGATGTCGGGGATGGGGGATGGGCGATAGAGGATGGGAAATGGAGGGAGAGGTGGGGATTGGGGATGGAGAGGGGGAGGTGGCGGGATGGGGATGGGAGATGTCGAGGAGGGAGTGGGGGACGAGTTCTGGGAGAGAGCTCGGGGTGGGACGGATCTGGTCGTAGCAAGGAGCTCGTTCAACCCACCGCCAACTGACAGCTGAACGCGGCAGGAGTGCTCGCTACTTTCCTCCGAGGCCTGGATGGCGAGCTCCCCCCCCCCCTCGCCGCCAGTGTTGGCCCCCAGCTTCCGCACCAGAGCCTCCCGAGGGTGGCGCCTGGGCCGCCTCTCGGCGGCGCTGCCCGGGCCCCCGCGCGGGGGTGGCGGCGCGGCCCTGCCCGGCCACCCGTAGCCGACGTGGCCGGCGTGCCGTGCCGTGGCGGCGGTCCTTCCGCGACCTGCGCCGCGACCCGCCGCTCGACTCGCCCGCCGACCCGCCGAAGGTCAGAGGAGGCGAAGGTACCCCTAACGCTGCCCTTCCCTCGCTATCCCCGTTTCGGGACCTCCTGGGAGGCTCTCGTCACCACCGCTGTATTCGCCTCGAAAATCTGATCGGAACGCACCCCGGGAGAGGTCTGGGGAGTGGCGGTATCGGTAACTTTAGGCTTCCACGAGAGAATACGGCTGCGACCCACCCAACCTTCTGCAACAGGAAGTCGGCGCCCGCATCGGGCTCGTTGCGCCATCCGCTCACAAGTACACGCCTGCGGAGAGTTTCTTCAGATTTACATCCGAGCCTCGCAAACTTGCCGACTACCACCCCAGCCCGCTCGTTCTCATCCGCAACTGCGGCGGCTGTGGTACTTCATCGGCTGCAGCATCACATCGGTCCCTAGTTACTTCGCCCATACAGTGGGCGGCCCTCATCTTCGTCGTCCTGCGCGTCCCCGTCGACTGCTGCCCCTGGCACCGCCATGCAGAATCGCGGCGTATCGTTCGTCCTCCTTCCAGGCCACGGCTCAGAGCGTGAGCTTTTGCCGATCGCAGCTTGGCTCGTGTGGTGCTCCTGGTTTGCTTGCGGCCCTTTTGATTCGCACAGCGGTCGAGGCCGAGTCGGGTGAAGCTCTAAAACAGGGCTAGGATCGGGATAAATCGCTCCAGAGCGTTCCGGAGCTCTCTCAGAGCGTTCCGGAACGCTCTGGAGCGGCCGCGGCGCCCAATGCATCCTCCATACCCGCCGATTCTCAGAGATTTCGAGTTATCCCGATCCGATTTTGTCCCGATCTTCGCGTCGTTTGAGCGCTCCCCCCTCCTCACAGAAGCATGCCGGGCCGCGGCGGAGGAAAGCAGCGACGAGCCACAGCCAGGGCGGCGGCGGCGGCTCCGCGGGCCACCCGGCGGGCTGGACCCGACACGCCCAGGGTGCATCTCGAATCGATCGGTCCGATCTGATCTCGATCCGAGCTGGTCCGATGCGATTCGACTGCCCGGGCCCCCCCCCGCCCTCGGGGACCCGCCCGGGCCCACCCTCGGGGACCCTCCCGGGCCACCCTCCCGGGCCACCCTCCCCGGCCTACCCTCCCGGGCCACCCTCGGAACCCCACCCTCCCGGGCCACCCTCCCGGGCCACTCTCTCGGGCTCCACCCTCGGAGACCCCACCCTCCCGGGCGCCACCCTCCTGGGCGCCACCCTCCCGGGCCACCACACGGCAGGGGCGAGGACCGGGGCAGGATGTGCCAGAGAAGGACGGCGACGAGCAACAGCCAGGGCAGGAGTTGCCACCCTGGGTGCGGAGGTCGTTGTTTCTGGGGGGGAGAAGCACACAGAGGCACAATGCATGGTCGAGTCCCTCGAACATGAGGGAGAATCTGGGAAGTGGGGGGAAAGCGAGCACAAATACAAATAGATGAAAGGCGGTCGGGATAGATGGGGTGCGCCACGGGGATGGCCTCTTGCCTCGGGCCCGCCAGCTCATTCGGCCCAGCTGCCGCAGTGTTCCCAGCAGCACCACGGGTCGAGGCAGCCTCCTTCCCCGCTTCCGGTATCTTCCAGGGAAAGGGGGAGGGAAGGGGGATGCTGTGCGCTTCGGCCGCAGTCTTCCCCGCGCGTGCCAACTTCGAGGTTGGGGGAGCGGGGGCGTGTCCACGAATTGTTGCCCTCTACCGCCGCTCGGACGTCCATCCCAGGGGGGCCTACACTGGCGGCGAGGGAGGGGGGGGAGCTCGCCGTCGCTCGGACGTCCCTCCCCGTGCCTTTGCGGCGTCGTGCGCATGTGTTGCTCGCAGGGTGCTCCCATATGTGCTCCTCGATGGCCCTTGCCGAGGAGGCAAGCACGCGTCCGAAGCAAGCACACGTCCGAGCGATGCCAGGGCGAAGCGGGAAGGAGGAAGCCCTCTCGGAAGGCGGCGGGGCTCCGCAGAAGCCCTCCGACCGTCTGAGAAGTCGTTTTTTTCTGTGTCCTCGGGGAAGGCTCAGGCAAGTTCTCAAGAAGGCCGGGGTACTGCCGAGCCTTGCGGGAAGCCCCCGCCCGTACTGCCTCCATTCCCCCAGGGCTCGCCGCCAACGTAAAACAGATGCCCGTGTGCTCAAAGAGTGGAGATCTTGACCTCCACCTTCCAGCGCTGGTCTAGAGGGAGCCCGCCCCGCCCAGAAAAAATGCGAGACCCGCTGCGGCGACGGAGGAATGTGAGACGGGCCAAGGTCAGCACCATGGGGAGGAGGGCGAGGATTTCGGTGAATCGTAACCCGCCAGCCGAAAGAAGGATGTAGAAACATGACGCAGGAAGGCAGGTCAAGTGGATTGGGTTCGGACCCGCTCAAGGAATCCCCAAAGGAAAACAAAATACCGATTCATGAAGTACGAAGGCGCTTGAAGTAGATTGGGATCTGGGAAACCAAAAAGACCTGCTTTCAACGACTGGCGGGTAAGGATGCACCCCCTCTTCACGGAAGCATCTGGCAACCGCTGTGGAATTGTTGCATCTTCTGCGGGGCCCCATCTCTCATGGAGTTCCTTCCATGTAGCGTTAGGTCGGACGTGTCCCCCTACAGGCGGATTTTGGCCAACCAACAAAAGCAAACACATAGTCAAATAATCGTCCTCATACGATTTTTGTCTAGTTTTGAATATTCCTCCTGTAGAGGGACAGGCCCGACAACAAACACAACCCTGAGACCGCAGGACGTACATATTATTTTTGGTGTGGGCACGTGACGCTTTCCATCGCAAAACCATCGGAGCCCAAGAAACCCAGGGCACCCTGGAGGCAAGCAGAGTGTCTCTTGGCATGGACCTCGTCTGTATCTAGTGATCGCAGGCTGCTGCCAGAGTGGGAGGAAGGAGAGGCGGAATGGGAGGAGGAGGAGGATGAGAAGGGCAGGAGAAGAAGGGAGGAGGGAGGAGGAGGAGGAGGAGGAAGGAGGAGGAGGAGGAGGAGGAGGGGTGCGGGCCTGCTTTCGGACCTTCTTGTTGCCGCCCAGACCCACGGCGTGCACGCCATGATGGGAGGCGTAGCCCGCGCACGCGTAGCTCGCGTGGTCCTTCGGGCGATCGCTCTCAGCCTTCTGCTAAGTCGGTCACGTCCCTCGGCAGAAGGGATCTCTAAAATCAGTCACACCAATAGTCAGGGGACAATTTGTTTAAACTTATTTGATTTATGTTTGAATATGTGTTGGGTACTTCTCATTGTTCGTCCCAAATCCGCCTGTAGGGGGACATGCCCGACTTAAGCCTTCTGCCCAGTGCCGCCCGATCTGAACCCAATGAATCCAGGGGCCCGATGGATTCCCTAAAGAATTCATCGGGCCCATGGATTCTCATACATGTATCCAGGGGCCCGATGGATTCCCTAAAGAATTCTATGGATTTCTTATGGGACCTTATCGATTTCCTCAGGAAACCTGCACATGTCCTAAGGAATCTCAAGGTTGTCCTAAGGAATCCGATGGATTTCCTCAAGGATCCGATGGATGGCCTAAGACATCCTATGGATTTCCGACGGAATCCGATGGATTGTCTAAGGCGTCCGATGGATGTTTCTAGGAGCCCATGGATGTCCTAATGGATCCTATGGGTGACCTAAGGAATCCGATGGACATCCTACGGAATAATATGGATGTCCTGGGGACTCCTGTTAATGTCCTATTGCCGAAGGGATCCGATGGATTTCCTGAGGAAGCCGATGGATTTCCCAAGGAATCCTTGGGATGTCTAACGGGTTCCTATAGATGTCCTAAGGAATCTGATGAGTTTCCTACAATATCCTCTGGATTCCCTTCGGAATTCTGTAGAATTCCACAAGGATTTCTATACATGTCCGAAGGGATCTTATGAATTGCATCAGGGATCCGACATATTCCCAATCGAAACCTGTGGATTTCCAAAGGAGCCCAAAGGATTCCGTAAGGAATCCGATGGAATTACTTGGGATTATCATGCATGTCCGAAGGACGGATTCTCACTGGAATCCTATGGATTCCCTGAGAAGGAACCCGATGGAATTCCACAGGACTATTGTTGATTTCCCGAGGAATCCGGTGAATGTCCTGCGGGATCCGATGGATGTCTTAGGAATCCGATGGATGCCCTAACGAATCTCATGGATTCCCTAACGAATATCATCGAGTACCTCATGGAACCCTATGGATTTCGCAAAGAATCCCATGGATTTCCTAAGGAATCCGGTTGATTGGATTCCTTAGGAAATTCGTACGGTTCTCCTGAAATCTACCGGATTCCTCCGGACATCCGTAACATTCCTCAGGAAATCCATAGGATCCCTCAGAAAACCCATCAGATTCCTCACGAAATCCATAGGATTCCTGCGGAAATCCATAGGGTTCCCGACGCAATCCATAAGGATTCCATACGAAATTCATAAGATTCCTGACGAAATCCACAGGATGCCGTAGGACATCTATAGGGGCATCCATCGGATGCCTGAGGAAATCCATAGGATCTTTTCCAAGAAATTCAACGGATTCCTAAGAAATGCGCAGGATACAGGAAATCCACAGGACTCCTTAGGACATCCATGCGATTTCTTAGGACATCCATAGGTTTCCTTCGGATCTGCATAGGATTCCTTAGGAATTGCAAGAGATTTCTGGGCAATTGGATGGGATTTCTTAGCAAATCAAAAGGATTTCCTAGGACATAAGATTTCAGAGGAAATCACTAAGAATCCCAAAGACATCCAAATGTATTCCTGACGGAATCCATCGAATTCCTCTGGACATCTATTGGAATCCTTCGGGCATGCCTCGGATTCCATACGAAATAAATAGGATTCCTATGGAAATCCACAGGGTTCATTATGACATCTTTGGGAATTCCGCAAGAAATCACTCGGATGCCTTAGGACATCCAAGGGTCTCCTGTGGAAATGCACAGGATTTCGGAGGAAATCCATTCGACTCCTCAGGAAATCCATCGGATCCCTTCGGACATCCAAAGGAACCCTTCGGATATTCAAAGGATTCCTTAGGACATCAACAGGATCCCTCAGGAAAGCTATAGGGTTCCTAAGGCAATCCATCGCAACTTCGACTCGCAACTGCCCCCCGCGATAATCAAGCTCGGCCTTGCCGCCCTCTTCACCGACCAAATCTGTACTGGCCAGGGATCTTAATCTCTCGCCTGGGAAGGGGGGTGCCGGGGTGGATGAGTTCATATCTGGGGGAGGCGGTTTAAGGAGAGGAGGAACATGAGAAGAGGGTGAGGAAGAGGATCGCAGGCCCGATCCCCGCAGCGCCAGGAGACTGCGCCAGCGCGGCGACGTCTCGAAATGAGATCTCCTCCATCCGTCATATCTTTTCCATGCTCCCTCTTACTCCTCTTGCTCCTCCTCCTACTCCTCCTCCTCAGCCTTCTCTTCCTCCTCCTCCTCCTCCTCCACCTCCTCCTCCTCCTCCTCCTCTCCTTACTCCTCCTATGATGTGAGGCCTGCGTGGCCCTGGGCGAGAGCCGAATTAGCTCACGTGCTGGGCGTAAGCGGGGCTTGAAGATGCATCGCGAACTGGCCTCCCCCATGAGCACCGTTCAACCAGCCCCCATCCCCGCCGGCGTGGCCTGGGCCCCGCTGGCCGATTGAATGCCCCAGATGGAGACATGGGCCGTTCCCTTCGGGCTTCGGAGGGTATACCCCCCGACTGGGGTGCTGAGATGTTGGGGGCCTGGATTGGGATGGGAACGGGGACGGGGATCGGTTGAACGATAGTTGCTGACCCCATGGGTTCCAGGAAGGGGGGCGGAGGTCCAATCAGGGCCCCTCGTGGCAGCCTGGCGCGGCGCGCCGGGCCACCAGAGACTTCTGGGGCGGCGCGCCCTGCGAGGTGGCATCCACGGCGCCGTGCCCCCCCCCCCAACATCCGCGCCCCGGCTTGGCCTGCCTGCCATGACCCTCCTCGGAGCGAGGGGTGGCAGGGGGGGGGGCGAAGCGCAGGTATTCCGCCCGGCTCTCCTTGTCGTCTTCCTCGGCCCTCTCCCGCCCCCCTCCTTTTCTGCCCCCCCCCCCATCCCTTTCTCCCCCCCGTCCTCTTCCCCCCTCCTCCTTCCTCCTGCCTCTTCCTCCCCTTCCTCCTCTTCCTCCTCATCCCCCTCCTCCTTCTCCTCCTCCTGCTCCTGCTCCTGCTCCTGCTCCTGCTCCTGCTGCTGCTCCTGCTCCTTCCTCCTCCTCTCCTCCTCCTCCGCCTCCTCCGCCTCCTCTCCGCCTCCTCCGCCTCCTCCTCCTCCTCCTCCTCCTCCTCCTCCTCCTCCTCCTCCTCCTCCTCCTCCTCCTCCTCCTCCTCCTCCTCCTCCTCCTCCTCCTCCCCCTCTGGCTTTTGCTGCTCTCGCCCTTTTCTGTCCTCCTCCCCGCATCCCTTCTCCATCCGCCATCCGCGCACGGACTCGGCCTGCCTGCCCCGGCCCTCCTCGGAACCAGGGGTGGTGGGGCGGGGGCGCCGAGGCGGAGGTGATTACGCTCGCTTCTCCTTGTCGTCTCCCTCAGCCCTCTCCCCTCCCCTCCTTCCTTGCCCCTGTCCTCTTTCCTTCCTCCCTCACCCCCTCCCCCCTCACCTTCCCGTTCCTCCTCCTGGATGGGGGTGGGCGGCGGGCGGGGGGGCGCGGGGGGGTGGTGCTCTCGGTTGTGCCCTGGATCTCTCGGGCTTGTCGAGCGGGGCAGGGTGTTGATCCTGATCTTTCCTGCTTATGTTGTTTCCCTCTGGCGATTGCCCGACCTGCCCAAGCTTCTCCGGCGGGGGATGGACGTGGTCGCTGCTGCCACCCGGCACGGTGAAGTGAAGCGAGGCGATGCTTGCGCCTCCCTCCAATCCCTCTCCACCCTCTGTCCTACTGTGTCGACCAGCCCGCGTCTTCCGGCTCGTTCCGCCTTGCCGCCAGGCGGAGGAGCGTGGGCTGGGGTTTGGGGGTGGGGTGGCGGTGGTGCTGGGGTCCGAGGCAAGCGTTTTGCTTCTCCGCCCGACGCTTTTCTGCCGCAAGGCCTTCTGTTGGCCCGAGCCTCCTGAGGCTGGGGCGAAGGGGATGAATGCGGCTGGCAGGAAATCGGGATGGGAGCGGATTCGGCAGTCACCGCCTACCACGCAGGCAGACCGCAGTATGCCTCGCAGGGACTGGCTGAATGACCCCTGGGGAAGATCCATTTTGAAGTTCTAGCTCAGCATCATCTGTGCGAGGTCCGCGGGAGCAGCCTGTTTCCTCAAAGGCCACCCTCCCCGTGGCCGAATCTTTCGAGCGTGAGCTCAGGACCACACCCTGCGGCACGCACGATGCCTCCGTGCCCGCGTGCGGAGGCGAGCTCCGAACTGCTGCGGCGGAGCACCGGGAAGTCTGCAGCGAACGGACGCGTGCACACCGAGGAGAGCAGCCTTGAAAGAGGCACCTCGCTTCCTGGCCAGCTCCTCTGAGCGGCAGGCCGCTCGGGGAGGGGGTCTGCCCCCTGGGGGGGGGCCGGGGCGCGGAGGCTGGGCAGGCGCGGGGCTGGGGGGGGGCTGGGGCGCGGAGGCGGTGCAGGCTCGGCCGAGGAGGGCCGCCCTTCCTGGCTGCCCTCTGGTCGCGATGCACGGCCCACGGGGGGGCGCCAACCAGCTCGTCCACGCCCTCGTGCCGCCCTCTCCGTCCGCCGCGCCGCCGTGAACTTCCCCGAGCTGGCGCAGCACGCTGCACCAGTTTGCGCATGCGGGACGGGGAGCTGTGCCATCCTGGAGCCTCTTCTTCTGTCGTATCCTCCTCCTCCAGCTCCTCCGCCTCCGCCGCCCCCCTCCGCCCCCTCCGCCTCCGCCCTCCTCCTCCTTCTTCTCCGCCGTCCTCCTCCCCCCCACCGTCCCCCTCCTCCTCCTACTCCGCCGTCCCCCTTCTCCTCCTCCTCCTCCTCCTCCTCCTCCTCCTCCTCCTCGTCTCCCGTCCTCCTCCTCCTCCTCCGCCGTCCTCCTACTAGTGGCCGCTCACCCGCGGAGGGGGGCGGTCCTCGCGCTCTTCGAGCGCCGCCCGGACGTCCTCGTACGCCGATCCCCCCCATTGGGGAACCCCACGAAGGCCCAGACGGGTCCTCCGGCGCCTCCACCCCCAAACCCACTCCCATACAAAGGAGGCCAATCCACATAATACCTTCCGCAAGAAACCCAGGGCACCCTGGAGGCAAGCAGGGTGTTTCCTGGCATGGGCCTCCACTGTAGAGTAAGGAAAAACGGCATGGACATAAACCTTGGGAGGCCCGCGCGGATCTCTTGGATCTGGGCCAGACACCCCCCTCCCTGGCGCGCGGCGCGCGCCAGGGGCGGCGCCGGAGGCGCCGCTGGGGGGGCCCATGATCCAAGAAATCCGCGCGGAGCGCCAACGCTTCATGTTACGCCGTGTTTTCTTCTTCGGCCAAAACCCACTCTCAACTCAGCACGATCCCTTTCTCTAGGGCGACGAGATCTATGCATATCCACTGCTCCCGGCCAGGCCCATCCTGGGCCCAGGAGCGGTGTATATGCCTCCCTGGCCAAGCCAGGAGGGCGTATACACAGCTCTTGGGCCCAGGATTGGCCTGGCCGGGAGCAGTGGATATGCATAGATCTCGTCGCCCTATTTCTCCAGACCTCCAAACGTCGCGGAAACGACTTGAAATGGTTGGGGCTGCTTCTGGACTCCGGGCGAGCGAGATACCGGTCCGGGACACAGGCCCAAAGCACAATGGTCGAAAGCTCTAGGAGGGGCCGCTTTGCGAACAACATCACATCGGAGAGTTGGATACTGTTCACCCCTTTCGGGGGCCCATGGGACTTTTGGGCGAGCAACGACATATGTACATGTACGCCCTCCGCGGTCTTGCCTGCACGAACGTCCGCGCTGACACGCACTCCGTGGGAAACTAACCGCGTACGTGTACATATGTTGCTGGCCTCTGAACTTTGCTGCAGCGGGGAAAAAGGCGAGGGTTGTGGAGAACGGCCTGCTGCAGGGTACGCGAGGGAATGCAATGCCAAGGAAACGCAACTTGAGAACCACAACCGGCGGTCCAGCTCGCGGCAGCGCGGGAAAATTCTGGGGAAACCAAAAGACACCTATATCGCTACTCTGCGAAACCTCTCCTGGGGTGCGTTCTAGCCAGAATTTCGAGGCGAATCCAGCGGTGGCGACGAGGGCCGCCCAGGAGGCCCCAGAAGGCGAAAACGAGCGAAGGGCAGTGGCATGGGTACCGTCTCCTCCTCTGAGATTAGGGGCGCGCGTTGGAGAACCACAGAGGGGGCTCTGGCAAACCAGCATCAGCTGTTGGATTGCTCCATGCAGGGTCGTCCTCGTAGGTGCAGTCTTGTGCACCTGGAGAGACCAGCCACAAGAAGTTCATGCCCTCGCTGACGAGGTGGTGCGCCTTGGCGTCCTGGTTCCAAAGAACCAGCCTTAGCTGACGCGAAATACGGCTGGATCTAGGACAGAAGAACATGTTTCAAGAACATGAGATCCTCCGCCAGGTTAACCGAATAAAAAACATTCGAGGGTACCTCCCCGAGGATGCACAACAATATCCAACAAACACGAAGAACCTTAGGCTACCCTCCCCGAGCCGACCTCGACCTGATACCTCGGTCTGGCCGTAGCAAGACCACAGCGTGGGCCCCAAAGTGCACGTCTATCTCATATGCTGCCCCCGTGGTGCGATGCACCTTTCTCTCCCACGAGGGAAGCAGGAGAGGCGGCGAGTGGAGAAGAGAAGATGAGGGGTTGGGGGATGCTGGGGAAAAAAAGTGGAAGGGCGGGCGACAGGACGGCGTGTTTTTCACTGCAAGCTTGCCAATGGGTCGGAGGAATGATGAAGGCGTTGCTCAAGGTTTCCACTTGCTTCGTATGCCTATGATGGTGCCATTGCTGCGGTGAGCAACAATCAATGAAGCTCAAGACTCAAGAAACTTCACATGTTGTCTCCTGCGTTTCCCTCGTGAGCTGGCCTAGGGAAGCATGGTGTGCTGGGGGGGAAGACGGGCCGGTACGCCATTGCCGCTCTGCCTCGCGCCCGTGCTCCAACTTCCACCGCCCACTATTGAGCGGTGAAGGAGCCCAGCGACAACAATATCGCGAATGGCGTCAGCGATGTTATTGCTTGTCGCGCTCGAATAAGGCCCGAACGAGTCATTAGGTATCGGATCGGAAGCGATATCTTCTCTATTGGCGCGGATTGCTGTCGTTGCCTGCCGCGCTGGCGCGGCGTTGGTCGTTCGCCCTCCCATGTTCTCCAGCAGCGGCAAACCACTTTCAGAAAACACACACACACACACCTTCACAGATGCGCCCCCGTGCCGCTGGGCACGGAGTGGGCGTGTCCTCAGGTCCTGGGCCCAATCCTCTACAGTCGGGACGTGGACCTAAGGAACCCTAAATAAGGAACGAGGCCCCTTTGTCCCATAAGTGAACCTTCGATTTCCTGTCGAAAACATAGGGAAAGCCTGAGGCAAGCTGTGATACACTTCAGGAACGCGGAGCCCCTCCCCAACGAAAAGGGTGCCTTCTTCAGGGCCCCGACCGTATGCCTCCGCCCTCACTGCCGAGGAATCTGTCAGGGGCTCGGAGCCCCCCTCGGGCCAACTCTCCCCCCGGGCCTTGCCAAGCGTTCCCGCGTGACTGGTTCGGCCCTAGGAGGGCCCCACGACAGGCCAAGAGAGCCCCCAGAAGCCCCCAAGACCGTCCAAGATCGCTCCAAGACGCCCAAGACCGCTCCAAGACGCCCAGGATCGCTTGAAGAAGGTCCAATCGACGAACGAGCGCTCCAAGACGCCCAAGATCGCTTCAAGACGCTCATTGGTTTCACTTGGATGTTCAAAAGATTTTGGCGTTCTCGCCGACTCGGCTTCCCGACGCTCCCAGACGGCCCTAAAGGTCCCCAAGACCGCCCCAAGACCGCCCAAGAGGCCTCCAAGAGACCCCACCCCAAAACAGCCCAAGAGGGCCTCAAGACAGCCCAGGAGGCACCCAAAACTGCCCTAGATGGCCCCAAGACGGCCCCAAAGGAGCCAAAAGAGGGAACACGAACCGAGAATCCGAGCCGTCCGCCCCAAGAGGCCCCCAGGAGGCCCCAAGAAGCCCCAAAAGGCCCCAAGAGGCACCCAAGAGGCTTTAAGAGGCCCCAAGAGGCCACAACAGACCCCCAAACGGCCCCGGCCCCGAGGAGGCGCCCAAACTACCTCCAATAGAGGCCCCCAAGAAGCCTCCCACGAGATACCAAAGAACATCCAATAGGCTTCATTCCCACAGCACAGGCACGGTAGCGGGAAGGGTCGAAGGCCATTTAACCTGCTTGGCACGGGGACGGAAAGCGCACTTACTTTCAGAGCGCACGAGATCGCTGGCTCGTCCGCTCTTACACCTCTTATTGACTCCCTTCCCCTCGCTCTTGTCCTATCTCAGCCTCGGAAAGTCGCGGAGCTTTCTTTGGGCGCGTCTCTTGTTTTGGAGGGGGCCGTCGGGTCGCGTTGCGTTTTCCGCGTTTGGGCTGCCAGCTTTCCAGAACCCCGCGTTTTCCTTGCGTGGACCGCTCGTTGTCCACGCGTTGCCGCCCGTCCCTGTTCCCTGGCGTCAAGAACTTATTACGCCGCAGCTCTCTGTTGGGAGCTTTGGTCTTATCAGCTCGATTACGTCACCGCTCGCTCTTGGGAGCCACGGTGCTAAGAGCCTTTGGGAGTATGTTGGGCCTCTTGGGGGGGCTCTTGGGGAGCCTCTTGGGTGCCTCTTGGGGACCTCTTGGGGCTCTTCGGGGGCCTCCTGGGGCCTCCTGGGAGCTTCTGGGCTGCGGGGGTGAAGGGACTAGGCTGCCTTTGGCCGTCTTCGGGCTCGCTTGGGGGCCTTTTGGGGCCTTCTTGGGGCCGTCCTGGCGCCGTCTTGGGCCGTCTTGGCGCCTCTTGGGCCGTCTTGGCGCCCTCTTGTGCAGTTTTGGGGCCTTCTGGGGGGCATCTTGGGCCTTCTTGGGGCGCTCTTTGGGGCCTCTTGGACAGTCTTGGACGCCTCTTGGCCCGTCTTGGCGCCCTCTTGGGGTATTTTTGGGGCCTCTTGGGCACATCTTGGGCCGTCTTGGGGCGGTCTTGGGGGCCTCTTGGACCGTCGTCAACGCCATGAAAGGCGAAAAGCCGCATATGCTAAACATGTACGTTAGTCCAACAACGTTCCAAAACGCCCAAGATGGCCCCAAGACAGCCCAAGAGGCCCCAAAGTAGCCTCAAGAGCGCTCCAAGAGGACCCCAAGAGGGCCCAAGGAAACACACATCATTGATTGTCTGTAGTGTGTCTATGGTTTTGCGTTCTCTCGTTTTCGGGCTTCCGACGCTCCAAGATGGCCCCCAAGGCCCCCCAAACCGCCTCACGACGGCTCAAGCGCCTCCCGAGAGGGCCCCAAGACTTCAAGAGGTCGCCAAACGGCCCAATGGGCGTCCAAGATCGCCTCGCCCAAGAGGGCGCCAAGACTGCCCCAAAAGGGGCCCAAGAAGGGGGAACACGAACAGAGAATCCTCCGCCCCAAGATGCCCCCAGGAGGCCCCGAGAGGCCCCCAAGATACCTCAAGAGCCCACCTAGAGACCCTACGAGGCCCCCAAGAGGCCCAACCATAGGCCCCGAGAGGCCCCCAAACGGCTCCGAAGAGGCCGATGGTGATAGGGACAGTAAGATCGATAGTGGGAAGATGGTGATATCCATCGTGAGATCGACAGTGAGATCGGTAGTGACGTGTGTTGTGGGACCGACAGAGGGATCGATCGTGAGATCGATAGTGAGGAGATAATGAAATTAATCATGACACCGATATTGAGGTCGATCATATGACCATTAGTGAGAACAAGTGTGAGATCGATCGTGAGATCGACAGTGCGATCGGTATTGAGATAGATAATGATGTCCTCTCGGTATCCTCTCGTGGTACCGATTATGAGATTGCGACTGGGATCGACAATGAGATCGATGGTGGTATCGATAGCGCTTTCGATAGTGAAATCGATAGTGGGATCGATACTGGCATTGAGAGTGCGATCGATAGAGTGAGACTTCGGTTCCTCCCCCGAACCTTCTTGTCCTACGAAGGGTGGTCGTTTAGGTATGTGAACATATGGAGACCTGACGGGCACAATCCCTAGGCATGGAACACCTGCAACGTACAATTTCTAGGAACAAGCGACAACATATCCGCCACCAGGCCACGAGGCACGAATTGGATTATCGATGCATAAAAAGAAGTGAGTGTCCAGGTGGCCTGTTTCCCTTGACATGAAACAAACCACAAAGTGGCAGGCAGATGCGTCACAGACTCACGAAGACCTCGGCCGAAGAGCCGCGCATCGAAAATGGGGCAAGAGACGTCCTCATACAACAACTGCCCCATCATGCAAATACAGACACCGTCAGGCCCCGTAAGCCCTCCGTCTTAAGGCCATCAATATCTGGCGGCCCAGACCCCTAAACTGCGGGCTGTCCAGAGCTGTGCCTTAGCTCCCCAGCGTGCCCCCGCGCGACGGATGTCGCCGGCTAGAGGGCCTAAAGACAGGCCTGGAGGGTCCCAAGAGGCCTCCAAGATGGTCCCTGAGGAGGGGGTGGGAGCGAGGGAGGGCGAGCGAGAGGGAGGATGCAGCGGAGCGTTGCCTGATTGACGGGCGGGAGGTCGGCAGAGGCTCGAGGATGGAGGAAGGGATATAGAGAGCGAGGGGGGGGGGGGAAGGGGAAAGAGGGGAGCGAGGGAGGGCGAGCGAGAGGGAGGATGCAGACGGGCCAGGAGGGTCCCGAGACGGCCTCAGAGCGTTCCAGGGCGCCCAATAGTGCCTCAAGGTGGCACCAGAGGCTCCCAAAACGCCCTAAAGAGGCCCCCAAGACGTCGCAAGAGGGATCCAAGAGGCCCCTCAAGAGGACCCCAAGAGGCTAAAGCTTTAGCGATCTTGCCGTGTCGGCCATCCGACCCTTCTAGACGGCCCCGTAGACCCCCAAGATTACGCCAAGACTGCCCAAGGTGCGCCCAAGACGGCCCAAGAGGAGCCACAAGAGGGCCCAAGAGGCTTCCAAGATGGCCCAAAAGGGACCCAAAACAGAGAACTCGAACTGACATCTGGAGCCCTCCCTCCGGCCCAATGACCCCCGAGAACGCCAGCATGCCCCCAAGAGGCCCCGGAGAAGCTCCAGGGGGCCCCCTCAAAAGGCCCAAATCGGGGGCCCAAGAGGTCGCCGGGAGACCCTAAAACACCCCAAACCGCCTCCAAGAGGGTTGCGAGAGGCCTACGAACAGGTCTGCACAGGCATCCAAGAGGCCTCTGACCTACAACCCTGGCGCAGTGGCGGGATGGGCCGACGACCACTACCCGCCAGTCGGAAGAATCAAATGGGAACATGAAGTAGGAATACGGACCACGCAGATTGGATCTGGGCCCGTCAAGAGGACAGCAAACAACTGCAAAAAGCTTACCGATTATTCAAGTAGAAAGGCGCTTGAAAAGGATTGGGACCGATATCTCCAACATCCGCCCTTGTGCCGCCTGGCACGGAGTGGGCGTGCCCACAGGTCCTTCACCTCATCCTCCGAGCATCAGCCCTCACTCCCGAAGAGTCTTCAAGAAGCCCAGAGCCACAATTGCCAAATCCCCCGAGGCTTGGCACGTCTTGGCGCGGCTTGTCTCCGGATTTTCTCGGCGCCCAGCGGGCCCCAAGACAGGCCACAGAGGAGGGGCCCCGAGAGGGCCTAAAGGCAAGGTGGCGGGATGCGTCGCAGGCCGAAGGCCATCGGATACACACTTTCGGCGACCAGCGCGTACATGAACAAAGAGAGGCGGCACCAGCACCGCCAGGGTGAGGAGCTGCGAGGAGGAAGGGGGGTCTCTCCCCGGTGGTGTGCTCCCCCCCCCTCGTGCGAGACGTCCCAAGCCTCCAGCTCGGGGAGGCATCGTGGACCTCCTCGCTGGAGGTTGCCCCCCTGGTGGTAGAGGAGGAGGAGGAGGAGGAGGAGGGGAGGAGGAGGAGGAGGAGGAGGAGGAGGAGGAGGAGGAGGAGGAGGAGGAGGAGGAGGGAGGAGGAGGAGGAGGAGGAGGGGTGGCCCCACCTGTCGCTCGGAGGGCCGGGCAGACCTCAGGGCCCCCTCCTCCTCCTCCTCCTCCCCCTCCTCCTCCTCCTCCTCCTCCTCCTCCTCCTCCTCCTCCTCCTCCGGGGCCCACGCTCTGGACAGACGCCTCGGCGGCCGGGGTCGGGGTCCCTGCCCACGTCCCGCCCTCCCCCCTCGCAGGTTGGTGCCATCGCTGCGAAGGCTGGCATCTGAGCGGCGAAGGGTGGGTCGGGCGAAAGGGGGGGATAGCAAAGGGGGGGGTTGAGAAGAATCAGCTCACGTAGCTGATTTTCCCGGCGCCTCCCGGCGCCGGAGGCGCCCATGTATCGAGGAATGGGCCCCTCGGTGAGGCCGAAACCAGCTGCATGCAGCAAATTTCGTAACCCCCCCTTTCCCAATCCCCCCCTTTCGCCCGGCCCGAGAAGGGTGGGAGCCAATAAAAGTACGGGCAACCCGTGTGATAAGGATGCGCGAGTTCAGGATGCGAGGGCCTCGGCTAGCCACGTCGGCACTCGGCGAGCGGGGCGCGGCGAGCGGGGCGCGGCCAGCGGAAGCGGCCAAGGATGGGCCCAAGGGGGGAGGATGCGAGGGCACCGGTGGAAAAGCCGCTCGTCCGTACTATGCGGGTCGACTGTACCCCTGATCCTTTGGGAGGGAACCAAAGTTAGGAGGGCCAGAAGCACGAGGGATAAGGCACATGTTAAGGATATCCCCAAAAAACCGAAGGCCCAACTCAGGCCACAAGCTCATTGGTAATAGGGTTCGGGGTTGGAGTAATGCTCGATGACGCAAAAGGGAAGGGCCCTGCGCGAGATGGCCTAACGACCTGATGCCGCGGCTGACGTGGGCCGCCAGTGCGGCCCGCCACAGTGGAGACGTGGGCGCTCACGCGCGCCCTTGCGCGGGAAGCTTACGCACGACTGTCGGCACAGGCGGCCCCGTGTGCTTTCGTCGCTCATTTGTTCGAGTGCGAGTGGCGCCATCAAAGACTGCAGGGGTGTACTTATTGGCCAGCCGCTTGCGTGCATTCGGGGGGCCGTTTGAGCACCGATGGCAGTGATCATGATGGGGGCGATGGACGCTGTGGGCAAGCTTGCGACACACAGGAAGCTTCTCGGTCCAATTCTGGCACTGCGAAACGATGTGTACCCATCCGTTCCAAATGAGATGGACCCCTCCCTTCCCCTCCCCAGATGGTCTGGTACCGGAAATTTTCGGTAGCGATTTCGACGCACCCCGAATTTCGGTAGCGACCGGATCTTCGTTTGAGGGCGTTGAAAAAGCGGATTTCAGAACGCTCTGATACCGGTATTGGGCGCTACATTTCGGTATTTCGGTACCGACCGATCTCTGCGGAGCGCTACCGGAAATTTTCGGTAGCGGACCATCGGGGTCCCCTCCAAGTCCACCCCTCCTCAGATTGGTAATCTCAAGCTGGGCGAGAAGCCTGCTCTCGCCGCCCACGTTGATCCAGAAGACGGCGCCGTGGCCGAGGATGGGCGCACCACCCTTGGCCGTCGGCGCCATCACAGAGGGCCTCGCGACGAGGAGGAGGAGGAGGAGGACGACGAGGGAGAAGTGTAGGACGACAAGGGAGGGAGGTAAAGGGAGGAGTGCGAGGGAGACGGGGCAGAGGAAGAGCGAGGTGGACGAGGAGGGAGGAGGGACGAAGAGTAGGCAGATGAGGATGCGGACAGGCAGAGGCGATTTAGTTGTAGAAGGCGTAGGAGGACGAAACACGGGGGACGAAGGTAGGAAGAGGTGGCCGTGGAGGGAAGAGGGCGAGTAGGAGTGGGGGGGGAAGGGGTGGCCGTGCAGGGAAGAGGGCGAGTAGTGAGGGAGCAGCGCGAGCAGGAGGAGCGAGCAGGAGGGGCGAGCAGGAGGAGCAGCAGGACGCAGGAGAAGGCGGCACGACACGATCGAGGAAGCGTCAAGAGGATGAGGCTGGGCTGCAGGAGCACAAGGGAGGATCTGGAGGCCGAGGAGGCGGAGAACCCGGCGCGGGAGGAAAGACAGGTGGTGGCGGCTCGGGCACTCTGGATTTCTTAATAACCGTGGGGGGATACCCCCCCCCGGCGGGGGTCGACCTCGCCACGTCGCCGCGCCGCGACGGGGGTCGGAGCGCCTTCGGCGCGCGGTGGCTGCCCGCCACGGGGGTCGACGTGGGGCTGTCGGCGGGGGTGACGCCCCCCCCCCGACGCTTGTTAAGCAGCTCGGGGCAAGCACCGCGTGGGGCCGCGGGCACAGCCCCTTCGGCGGCACCTCCCGCTCAGGGACGGCTGGGGGGGGGGGGAGGGGCAACTCGCCACCTGTCGCGGGGGCCCAGCACCGCGCCACCGCGCCCCTCGGCCCGAGAGACTACAGTTGGGTCGGGCGTGTCCCCCTACAGGGGGATGTTGGACGACAAATGAAAATTATTCAACAAATACCCCCAACAAAAACCCAAACAGTGATCAAAACATCGACCCCATACTATGTTTGGACTATTTTTGGATATCCCCCCTATAGAGGGACATGCCCGACTTAAGCCTACAGTGGGGCCGCTGAAATAAGAAACGCTGAATAAGGAACGAAGCCCTTTTAGGCCCCCAAACCGCCTGTGTTCACGAGGGCGGCCAGAGGAACAGCCATAGAAAGACGGAAACCTGAAACCTTCTGACCCGGGTCAATCCAGAGCGGATCAGTCGGGCCTTGCAGGCTCGCGACAAATCCTGCAGGCTCCTGCACCCAAGCCTGGCTCTGCAGGATCCTGCGAGATCCGGCGCTCTGACTGACCCCCGTGTGCACGGACCCCCGTCTCTCTTGGGGAGGGCCCAGCGTACCCCCAGGACGACGTGCCCCCAGTGAGGTGCCGCAGCGGCCACGGTTCCGGCCACGGTGGGCGCCGAAACGCAGCTGTTGCGCGCCCCGAGGTGGGCCCTGAGGCCCCCTCTCCAGGGTACGTCTGTTCTGGGGCGCGATTCGGTCGGGCATGTCCCCCTACAGGCGGACTTTGGACGAATAATTAGAACTAGCCAGAAAATTATTCAACCAAAACTCAAAATACTAGAGAAATCGTTACCGTACGATTTTCCTACGATTGTCGCATATATTCCTCCTGTAGAGGGACACGCCCGACCCAAGGGCACGCTTAGCCCTCCCCTGACCCTCGAGCTCCGACTCCTCTCGGCAGCTCCACGGCACCGAGGTCGGAGGGAGGAGAAGCGATACCAACACCACCAGGGGGCCCACCTCCAGCGAGGAGGTCCACGATGCCCCCCCGAGCTGGATGCTGGGGATGTCTCGAGCGAGAGGGGGGGGCCACACCACCAGGGAGACTCCCCGTGCCTCCTCGCACCTCCTCGCCCTGCTGGTGTTGGTGTCGCCTTTCCTTGTTCCCACGAGGGGGAGGGGCTCCCCGGCACGCAGCGCAGCGGCGGCGCGGGGCGGCGCAGGAGCCACTGGCGCGAGGGGGCGGCCCCGCCCCCCAAGGCCTGGCGCCGGCCTCCGCGGGCGCCGGCGCCCGCGCGGCCGCCGCCTCGCCGCGCGCGGCGGGCGGCAGCGGCCGCGAGGGCGGCGCGGGCGCAGCCGCCGGTGGCCGCCGGGGCCCGCCCCCCGCCGCGCCCGCGGCGCAGCGCCCGGCCGGCGGCGCCCCCGCGCCGTGCGCCGCCGCCTCGCCGCCGCGCGCGGCCGGCGGCGGCGGGGCCGGCGGTGGCGGGCGCCGCCGCGGGGGCGGCCTGCGGCTCTCCCAGGGGAGGCGGTGCCCACGGCCCTCGGGGAGAAGTGGCTATAGAGGGCAGAAGATCCGGCCCATCAGAGGCACCCCGACACGCGAAGCCGTCCAGGAAGCGCACCCAGAGAAGGAATCGAACAGGGCAGGGCTGTTTAGTCAAACGCCCAGGGCCGTGCGGCAAACGCCAATTGTCGGGTCGGGGTGGTTTTTCTCGGGGGAGGCCAAAGGGGGGGCGTCCAAGAGCGGGGGGCGCAAATCATAGCCAGCGGCATGCGCGCGGCCCAGGGGGGGTGCCGAGGACGTAGTGAAACAAGCAGAGGCGCCAAGAAATCTGGGGAGATATCGTAGCCTCTAGTCATCACCCGCCCCTTGGCCGCCCGCGACTTTCCTCCCTTGATTCCAGGGGACGCGGGGGGGGCCCCGGCCCCCGGGGCGAAAGGGGAGAGAGGAGGAGGAGGAGGAGGAGGAGGAGGAGGAGGGAGGAGGAGGAGGAGGAGGAGGAGGAGGAGGGAGGAGGAGGAGCAGCAGGAGGAGGAGGAGGAGGAGGGGGAGGAGGAGGAGGAGGAGGAGGAGGGCGGAGGGAGGAGGGAGGAGGGAGGAGGGAGGAGGAGCGCGGAGGTGGGGATCGGGTCGGCTCGGCGGGGAGGAGGCGTCGTGCGCCTCTGGGGGCCCCGAGTCTCGGCCGTGTTCGTGCCCCGCCCTGCCCAGCGGCCAGAGAGCCACCGCGGCCCCAACCCGGGGATCTTCTGACCCGGGTCAGCCCAGACCCAGGTCAGTCGGGCCTTGCACGGCTGCAAGGTCCTGCAGGCTCCTGCACCCAAACCCGGGTCGATGCGACCCTGCCACTGCAGGATCCTGCAAAATCGGGCGCTCCGTTTGCACTGACCCCCGTCTCAAGGCTCCCGACCAACCGTCCACCCACCCGCCGGGGGCTCGAGAGCAGCGAGGAGGGATAGGGTAAAGAAGAATGACATAAACGTAAAAACTCGGAAGTCCGCGCGGATTTCTCGGATCCGTGCTGGACCGCCCTGGCGGCGCCTCCGGCGCCTCCCCTGGCGCGCTCCGCGCGCCCAGGAGGGGGGGGGGGTCCATCGCGGATCCAAGAAATCCGCGCGGACCTCCGAGTTGTTATGTTTATGTCATTCTTCGTTCCCTAAGGGAGGAGGCGCCGCCATCCCAGAAGGCTTCGACCCAATTCTGCCTGCAGAGAGGGGGGGAACGGCTACGCGGGGAAGAGGTCGGGGTCCTCCCTGGCGTCCCTCCAGCAGGGACGCGAGGGGAGGAGCGAAAAATGGGGGAAGATACGAGAGAGTGGAGCTGGGGATGGAGGGGGATGCAGAGGGAGGACGAGAAGCAAGGGCCCGGGAGGGAGTGTGGAGCTCCGTGCTGGTCGAGTTCCTCATCCAGCTCCTCCAGCTTCATCCTCCTTCTCCTCGGCCTCCTCCTACTTTCTCAGCCTCTTCCTGCACAACCCATATTCGTGTTCCTCTCTCGTCGCCCTCCAGATAAGCCCTGCTCCACCTCAGGTCATCGTCCTCAAAAACGCTCTCTCTCTCTATACCCTCGTCCGTCGTCCTCAGTGAGACTCGGTAATGTAGGAGGCGCAAGTCGTACAAAGCAAACCAAGGGTCCATCTGATGCCGTTCCTCCTCCTTCTCCTCGCCCTCCTCCTCCTCAGCATCATCATCATCATCATCATCATCATCATCATCATCATCATCATCATCATCATCATCATCATCATCAGCATCATCATCATCAGCAGCAGCATAATCAGAGCCCACTTTTGAAAACGAGCCGCCCCAGATCCGCCAAATTGTTTGCAAGTTTATACCTCTAGTCAGTGTTCAACTTCAAGAAGACAACGCCAAATCTTATTTTGAACAGGAGCCGCACTCCAGCCGCGTAGCTAATACACACTTTCAAGTTCCAGGCCGTCCAATGTGAAGAATGTTCGGGCGAGATCACCCTTTTGGGGAACAAGTGGCACGTGCGCTATGGCT
This sequence comes from Prorocentrum cordatum, assembly GCA_963575745.1. Classification (NCBI taxonomy): domain Eukaryota; class Dinophyceae; order Prorocentrales; family Prorocentraceae; genus Prorocentrum; species Prorocentrum cordatum. The sequence goes on along the minus strand of CAUYUJ010015473.1, from coordinate 297,151 downwards.
CTTGCAAAAAAAGGAAGGGGGAGGAGGAGGAGGTGGAGGAGAGGAGGGGGGAAGAGGGGGCAAGACATCGCCCCATCGGGGCCCAGCAACGGGGCCCAAATCCCAAGTGGGCATAGGGGGGGGAGGTGGCGTGCGTCGCGACGCGGAATAAAGTGCTCGGAGCGGAGGGGGCACGGGGCGGAGGTCCCACTGGGGCGCTGGGGGCGCGGAGAGGAGGGGGGGGAGGTGGTGTGCGTCGCGACGCGGAACAAAATGGTCGGGGCGGAGGGGGCATTGGGCGGGGCTTGGGGCAGAGGGCCACGGGGCGGGGGTCCAACTGGGGCGCTGGGGACGGGGGGGGAGGTGGTGTGCGTCGCGACGCGGAATAAAATTGTCGGGGCGGAGGGGGCACGGGGCGGAGCCCCCACTGGGGCGCTGGGGACGCGGGGAGGGAGGTGGGGGAGGTGGTGTGCGTCGCGACGCGGAATAAAGCGTTCGTGGCGGAGGGGGCAGTGGGCGGGGCTCCCGCTGGGGCGCTGGGGGCGCGGGGGGGCTCGGGGCAGAGAGCCACGGCGCGGGGGTCCCACTCTGGCGCTGGGGACGCGGGACGGGGGGGGATGTGCGACGAGGAATACGTTCGTGGACGAGGGGGCGGTAGGCGGGCTCCCGCTGGGGCGCTGGGGCGGGGGAGCTCGGGGCAGAGAGCCACGGCGCGGGGGTCCCACTCTGGCGCTGGGGACGCGGGGGCGGGGGGGGTGCGACGCGGAGTAGAGTGGTCGGAGCGCCAGACACCCTGTGCAAGAATATAACCTCCCCATACCCGCATAATCGCTGAAAGATAACACATGTCACCCTATATATATGTATATATATATATACATATACATATACATATACATATACATATATGACTTGGGAATCCCGAGCGAAAACCATAGCATGAAAACAAACCCGCCCACCATCCGTGAAACAGCTGCAAGCTTCTGAAACGAACGTACGCGGCGCGAAGAAAAGGGTCTCCTTTTGACAGGCGCCCACCCTCCGCCCGGCTAGCTGTGTAGCTCAGAATGAAGGGGGGCGAACGGCCATTCACTGTCCATGGGAACTTTGCTGAAGTGGGATTCCGCGATGCTGATTATTGTTGTTGCTGGCGGTGCTGCTATTGGTGCTGTTATGGTGTTGTTGTTGGTGGTGTTGCTGCTGGTGTGATTGGCGTTGCTGCTGGTGTTGTTATTAGTGCTGTGTATGGTGTTGGTGATGTTTGGATTGTGTTATGTGTTTGTTTGTTATTGGTGTTTGGCGTCGTCTCCCCCGCGACCCACCCCGCCACCCGCCCGCGACCCACCCGCGACCAACCCGCGACCCATCCACACTGCTTGAACGAAAAATCGACGCCTGCGGCGGGCTCGTGGTACACCTTGTACAAATTGGGCGCCTGCGGCGGGCTTCTTCAGAGCCTCGCAGACTGCAGACGTCTCCGCCGCCCCCTCGCTCTTGTCCGCGACTGACGGGTGCTATGACATTGTAGACGGCGCTGGGCGAGACCCCCCGTCCACCCGTGCAGCTCCTGCAATCCGTAGACTCCAGGACGGTGATCTGTCCAGGCGGCTCACACCAGACGCAAGGCCTGGCTTCTGGACATCTGTGTGAAGGGGCCAAGGGACACACGAATATTTCAGCACAAGCCCAAGGATCCCCCATATCTCCTATATTCCATGGGCGTTCGTCTTCCCATTTCACCTCCCAGCTCGTCCATCTATTCTCAAGGGGATGCAAGATCATCTGTGTCTGTCCTTGAGTTCGCTCCTGAGTGTGGTGCGACAAGGGTTCGGTCGGGCATGTCCTCCTACAGGCGGATCACCTGCTCCAGAAAGGTGGCAACAAAAATACTCGAACCATCGTCCCCAGACGAGCTCTCTACGATGCTTGGATACCCCTCCTGTGGAGGGACATGCCTGACTTAAGACAAGGGGGGATGCTGCACCAGGCGAGGGGGCAGGGACACAGAGCAGGGGCCCACGCGGGCCGCCGCGCGCCACGCAGCACGGCGGGCGCGGTCGCGCGCCGCGCGGCCGCTCGAATCGGGGGGGGGGGCTGGGAGGGGGCGAAGGGGGTACAGTCGGGGCGTTGACCTGAGGAACCCTAACTAAGGAACGAGGCCCCTTTTTTCCATACATTGAACTTCGATTTCGTATCGAAAACCTAAGGGAAATCCAGGGCAAGCTGCGAAACAATTCAGGAACACGGAGCCCCTCCCCAACGAAAAGGGTTCCTTCTTCAGGGCCCCAACTGTACAGTGCAGTCGGCCCGGATTAGTAGGTCGACCCTGCCGAATCAAGGGTACTCCCGTGTCCCATGCATCGCGCGTCGTGTCCTCTGCAGTCCCGGGGCAAGGTGCCCTTGCTGAGGCCATGCTGCCGTCTGAAGAGGCTTCTGTCCAGTCGCGTGCCCTGTGCAATCAGTTCTGCCCGCATGGGGCCCGACCACGACGAAGCGTCCACAAGAAACCCAACCCCTGAGGACCCAGGACGTCCATAGATTGTTTGGCGTGGGAACGCCACGCTTCCCATCGCGAAGCCATCGAAACCCAAGAAGCCCGGGGCACCCTGCAGGCGAGCAGGGTGTTGTGAAGGGGCCCCAGGACACACAAATAAATAGACACACATAAAAATATACCCCATATGTTCCCATATTTTCTGGGTTTCTGTCTTCCCCCCCCACTTCCCATATTTTCCCATATTTTCTGGGGAATCGAGGATTAATTGTGTCTGTGTGTTTTTTCCCCTCCTGAAGGATGGCAGAGGTCAGGGTAGAGAATCGACTCGCGCGGCCGGGCCTTCCCGGAGCCTGGCCTCCCCGCGCCTGGAGGGGCCAAGGTATCGACGCATGGCCCAGGGCGGAGGGGCCGAAACCAGCTGCATGCAGCAGATCTCGCCCCCCCCCTCCCCATTCTCTTTCCCCCCCGTAGGTTCGGCCCCTGACTCTAACCCCTGGAGAGCCATGATGCACGACACTCTCCCGATGGGCCAGGGCACTCTGAGAACAAGAGAGCAACAACAGAGAATATCGCGCCTGAGGGGGGAGGATCAAAGAGACAGCTGCCCGAGCGGCGGCCTGCTGATGATGCTGCTGATGCTGCTACTGCTGATGATGATAATAATGATGCTGCTGAAGCAGCTGCTGCTGATGCTGCTGCTGATGATGGTGATGATGATGATGATGATGCTGATGATGCTGATGTTGCTGACGATGCTGATACCGATGCCGATGCCGATGATGATGATGATGATGATGATGATGATGATGATGACGATGATGATGATGATGATGCTGATGATGATGTTGATGATGCATCAGCATCAGCATCAGCATCAGCATCAGCATCAGCATCGGCATCATCATCAGCATCAGCATCAGCATCGGCATCATCATCAGCCTCAGCATCAGCATCAGCATCAGCATCAGCATCAGCATCATCCTCATCCTCATCCTCATCCTCATCCTCATCCTCATCCTCATCAGCATCATCATCGTCATCATCATCATCGTCCTCATCATCATCATCATCATCATCGTCATCATCATCATCCTCATCATCATCACCATCATCATCATCATCAGCATCATTATTGTCATCATTGTCATCATTGTCATCATTGTCATCATTGTCATCAGTGTCATCATTGTCATCATTGTCATCATTGTCATCATTGTCATCATCATCATCATCATCATCATCATCATCATCATCATCATCATCATCATCATCATCATCAGCATCATCATTGTCATCATTGTCATCATTGTCATTATTGTCATCATTGTCATCATTGTCACGACGGGGCAATGGGAGCACGAAGGGCCGCGGACGCCGACGGGAGCCGGGGGGTCTCCTCCTCCGCCTTCGTCTCATCCTCCTCCTCCTCCACCTCCTCCTCCTCCTCCTCCTCCTCCGCATCCTCCTGCTCACCTTCCTCCTCCTCCTCCTCCTCCTCCTCCTCCTCCTCCTCCTCCTCCTCCTCCTCCTCTCCTCCTTCTCCTCCTCCTCCTCTTTCTCCACCTCCTCCGCCTCCTCATCATCCTCCTCACGCCCGCCGAAGACAGCCCCTCACGGTCCGCCACCGAGAAGAACCCCAACAGGCCCGGATGCACGCGCCACCCCGGACGAGATGCTGGGGTGCCTGCGCCGAGCGAGGAGGGAGGGGGCCCGCAATGGGCGAGGGCGGCGGCTCGGGCAGGAGGAGCAGGGGCGGGAGGGGCGGGAAGGGGCGGGAGCGCGGACGGGAGGGAGCACGGTCCGATGCGCTCCGCGGAGGCCCGAGGCGCGACCGGGGGGGGGGGTACAACAGAGAAGGCCCGCGCCTTCTGAGAAGCAGGGGTGCCTCGAAGGCGCCGCCCCCCCTCCCCCTGGCCCCCTCGACGCGTGGCCGAGTCTAGAGGAGGTCTAGACCAAGTCCCTGGAGCCGGTTTTTTGCCACGAGTCGATTTGTTGATGGTCCCCCCCCAGCCCCCTCTGCGCGTGGCTGCGGAGGGGCCTCCCTGGGCAGCTCCGCGAGCGGCTGCGCTCGGCGAGCGCGCGGGGCGCGCTCCGCCTGCGGCGCCCGCCGCCGCCGCTGCGACTGCGACTGCGGGCGCGGCCGCGGCGCGCGCCGCTGCGGCTGCGACTGCGGCCGCGGCTGCGGCCGCGGCTGCGGCTGCGGCTGCGGCTGCGACTGCGGCCGCGGCCGCGGCTGCGGCTGCGGCTGTAGCCGCGGCCGTGGCCGCGGCTTCGACCGCGGCTGCAGCTGCGGCTGCGGCTGCTGCTTGGGCTTCTGCCGGAGCCGGGGCTGGGCCTGCTGCGAGGCGCCGCCTGCACCTGGCGCCGGGGGCAGGACTCATGCGCCGGGCGGGGAGCGGAGGGGAGGGCTCGGGGAAGTGGGGGGGGGAGGACGTCTTGCAGAAGTCGCCAGTCGTGTGAGGATGGTTCCCAGGGCAACTCGGTCGGCCAAGCAGACCATGTCCGAGAGCACGCAGCGCAAGCGCCAAACGGTCAAACAACTACCGAGGAGGGCATGGGAAGGTCGGAGCAGGGGAGAAGGGGGGCAGGAGTAGAAGAACAAACAACCACAACAAACATCGACGTCTCGACAGTCCGCGCGGAGTTCTTGGATCTGCGTTGGACCCCCCTCCTGGCGCGCGGATCGCGTCAGTGGCGGCGCCGGAAGCGCCGCCAACTGGGCCCCAGCGCAGATCCAAGACATCCGCGTGGACCGCCGTGCTGTTTTCTGCTCCGATGCCGGGGAAAGAAGCCGGGGGCAGGGGAGCAGGGGGCAGGAGGGCGCCCTCGGGCCGCTCCTCCCCCGGACGGGGACCGCGCAGCGGCACCGGCGGACGGAAGCTCGGCACGGCACGGGGGCCAGAGGCGAGGCGCGAGCGCTGGGGAGGTCGGGGCAGGGGAGAAGGCGGCAGGTCGGCGATGGACAAACCTCCCTTCAGTGAACCTCCCTTCAGTGAGATCGGCCTGGGGCCGAAGCCGACGGGCCTGGACCCGCAAGAATGACGGCCGCGACGCCCTCTCGCGAACCGAAAACGGCCAATTCGCTCATCGGCGTGTCCGAGCAGGGGGCGTCGTCGGGCCGCGCTTTTCCAGACGGGGCCGCCGCGGGGAGGAGACCCAGCGAAGGGGAGCCGACGCCGCGCGATAGGGCCGCGGGCGAGGCGCGAGGGCGCGCCCTCGCCCAGCCAGGCCTGGCCTCTTTTGAAGGGGCCCTGGGACACACAAGCGCGAGAACGCCCGTGACCAGCACCCAGCCCCTGAGCACGCCACGATTTGCGCTGGACCCGTCTGTAGAGGCCTCCCAGATGGGGTCGGAGTAGGTGGGGTCGAAGGTTCGCGCCACATCTGCGATGCATCGGCGATGCGTCCGCGATACGCGGGCGATGTCGGCGATGCATCAGCGACGCCAACGTGTAGAACATCGGGATCCACATCGAGCCGCATCGCCGATGCATCGGCGATGCGGTACGATCCTCCGACCCCATCTACTCCGATTCCATCTAAGAGACCTAGACCCGAGCACGCCACGGCTTGCGCTGGCCCCGTGTGGGGATGCAGCACTCTCAAGCCTTCCCAAGGGCGGCCCAGGGCGAACCGCGCAGTGACCAGACCGCCCATCCTCGAGGGCGTCCATCGGGTCGGGCGAAAGGGGGGGATAGCAAAGGGGGGGTTTGAGAAGAATCAGCTCTCGTAGCTGATTTTCCCGGCGCCTCCCGGCGCCGGGAGGCGCCCATGTATCGAGGAATGGGCCTCTCGGTGAGGCCGAAACCAGCTGCATGCAGCAAATTTCGTAATCCCCCTCATCGAGGGCGTCCAAGAGGGGGGCGTCCAAGAGGGGGGAGGAGGAGGAGGAGGAGGAGGAGGAGGAGGAGGAGGAGGAGGAGGAGGAGGAGGAGGAGGAGGAGGAGGAGGAGGAGGAGGAGGAGGAGGAGGAGGAGGAGGAGGGGGAGGAGGAGGAGGAGGAGGAGGGGGAGGAGGAGGGGGCGTCCAAGAGGGGGGGGGCGCAGATCATGACCCGCGGCACGTGCGCGGCCCAGGGTGGGGCCGGGGACGTGCTGGATCAGAAGGAGGCCCCGCGAGATCTGGGGAGAGAGCACGGCGCCCGCCATTGTCCACCCTCCCCCTAAGTCATTCCCCCCTCATTGGCCTCCCCCGAAATCGAGCCATAGCCCCGGACACGCGAATTGCCACGAACGGCCGACAAAACGTTGTATGGCAGGCAGCAAGCAACGAAGCCGAGCAAAATCGCCGGCCCCACGGGCCAGAAGCGTGCGAAAGTCTGCGGCAAGAGCTTCAGAATCTTTGTCGTTGGAGCGCGCGCGGCGGCCCTCATTTCGGGGATGGACAGACCTCCCTTTAGTACAACGTGGTTTCGTGAAAACGACCTGAGGCCCAAACCTGGCGGGCGCAGGCCTGGAAAATAACGGCCACGGCGCCCTCTCCAGAACCGAAAACGGACAATTCACGAATCGACGTGTCACTGTTGGGGGATCTGTCCACCCCCGATCATTGGCCTCCCCCGACCCACCCCTCCTCCGCCTCACCCCCCCGCGGTCGCGCCAGGTATCGCCAGTGGAGGAAAAAGCAATACAACACTGTCTCCTGGCAGCACTGTGTATGGGGAGGCTGGAAGCACCAAGGGCGGGAATCCCTGAAAGATAAGAGTAGGGACCTCGCGCTCGCGTGGGCCTGCAGCACAAAGCACAAAGGGAGCGAACGTCTCGACCAGGGACAAAAAGAGAAGACATCATGGTAGCCTTAAGTCGGGCATGTCCCTCTACAGAAGGAATATTCCAGAATTGTGCAAAAATAATCGGTGACGATTCCTCGCGCTCATTTGACTATGTTTGAAGATGTTCCTGACCACGCAATATTTTCTTTCATAAACCCGCCTGTCGGAGGACATACAAGACCTAATGGTAGCCCGAAATGGCGCACTACCCTTCTCCAAGTCTGGCGCGGCCCTGCGAAAGAGATCCTCCTCCTCCTCCTCCTCCTCCTCCTCCTCCTCCTCCTCCATTCTCCGACGCGCCCAAAGGCATGAAGCACCACCGAGCGCCCGGCCCGCGGCCTTCCCGTAAAAATAGCCCCGGCAGCTCCCCAGAGACGTCCGGCCGCTCCAGATATTTCCGATGCGTGGGCCCCGCGGAAGTCTATTGGCGACGCGCAGGGGGGGATGGGGGGAGGGGGGAGAGCTTCTTGGGAGGCTGCCTCGTAGCATTCGCCGGCCTGACCTCTATAGAGTGAAGGCCCGCGCCTTCTGAGAAGCGGGGGGGGCCTCGAAGAAGCCTTCCCCCCTCCCCCTGGCCCCCTCGACGCGTGGCCGAGTCTAGAGGAGGTCTAGACCAAGTCCCTGGAGCCGGTTTTTGCCACGAGTCGATTTGTTGATGGTCCCGGGGCTGGGCGAGTGCCCCCTGAGGCCAGACTGGCAAAAACAGGCCGCTCCAAGATCCTCGGAGCACTGGACCTCTCGGCAGGAACTGCAACCCAAGCCGGGCCAAACCGGGTTGGGGTCCCGAGCCGTCTTTTTGGACGCCCGAAACGGATACGGCAAGATGGGCACGATTCCCGACAACAACGCTTGCCCAAAACCGACAGCTGTTGGGCAGGCGGCGTCCTGCCTCAAATGGGCAAGGCCCGCGGCGACACCGATAGCAGATCCTGTTTCCCCTTTGCTCTTTGAGAACTGGCGTCGGCCTTCGTACAGTCGGGGCCTTGACCTAAGGAACACTAAATAAGGAACGAAGCCTCTTTTTTCCATAAGTTAAACTTCGATTTCCGATTGAAAACAGAAGGAGAACCTGAGGCAATATGTGAAACACTTAAGGAACACGGAGCCCCTCCCCAACGAAAAGGGTTCCTTCTTCAGGGCACGACTGTATCCATTCCTGGCGGCGCGCACAAGGGGGTGGGGGAATGGGGAAGGCTTCTCAGATGGAGGCTGCATTCCGCACCTAAGAAGAGGGGGTGCTTCTGAAAGCCATCCCCCCTCCCCCTACCCCCCCCATGCGCGTGGCTGATGTCGGTCTTCGCACGGCTGACTCATGTCATGTCGACACCAGCGCTAAATCCTGACCTCGCGGGGATCGTTTAACCTTAAACGATCGGCCGTCTCCGAAAAGTCAGATCGTTCAACATCGACCACTTCTGGGTCGCCAGGGCTATGGGCGAGCCAAGACGCTCCGCCACCGCTTGAGTCTTCCTCCTGTGGAGGGACACGCCCGACGGAAAAAACAAAAAAAACATAAAAAACAGTAGGGCATGGCTTCCGGGCTGCAGCTCTCCCGGGCCTCCGGCGGCCGACGGGGACGAAATCCCCAGGGGGCCCCACGGGGGAGCGCTCCTCCGCGCGGGGCGGCGCCTCCCGCGGCGAGACGACGCTCGCGAGCCGACGATCGGAGACGAAGCACCCGACATTGAGAAAAGGACGGCCCTCCCGGCCGGCCCAGGCCACCGCTGGTGGCAGTGGTGGTGGGGGAGGAGGAGGAGGGAGGAGGGAGGAGGAGGAGGATAGGGAGGAGGAGGAGGAGGAGGACGAGGAGGAGGAGGAGGAGGAGGAGGAGGATAGGGAGGAGGAGGAGGAGGAGAACGAGGATAGGGAGGAGGAGGAGGAAAACGAGGAGAAGGAGGAGAAAGAGGAGGATAAGGAGGGAGGGAGGGAGGGAGGAGGGGGGAGGACTCCCCCAGACCTCTCCTGGAGTCCGTCCCGACCAGGGTCCCGAGGAGAATGCAGCGGTGGCGACGAGGGCCTCCCGGCCGGCCCATGCAGCAGGGGCCCGACCACAAAAAAACTTCCGCAAGAAACCCAACCATGAGACCCCAGGGCGTCCATTGATTGTGGTGTGGGAGGGTCACGCTTCCCATAGCAAAACCATCGAAGCCCTAGAGAAACCCAGGGCGCCCTGGAGGCGAGCAGGGTGTTTCTTGGCATGGGTCTCCACTGCACCACCGCTACTCCCCTGTGCCTCTCCCGGGGCCCGTCCCGACCAGGATCTCCAGCGGTTGCGACGAGGGCCTCCCAGGAGGCCCACAAATGCAACAACACGAGGCGAGGGGAGCGGCATAGGCATTTGTTGTTTAACATAAACTTTTGGCGCTCCTTGCTGATTTCTTGGATCCGCGCTGGACCCCCCTCCATGGCGCGCGGAGCGCGCCAGGGGCGGCGCCGGAGGCGCCGCCATGGGGGCCCAGCGCAGATCAAAGAAATCCGCGCGGAGTGCAAAAGTGTATGTTCATGGCGTTCTTTCTTCCTCGAGGTATGGGTCCCTTGTTTCCTCCTCTGAGCTGGGGCGACGCCGACCAGACTTCGTGCCCCTTCTTCCGTATTCCGACTTTCTGAATCAGCGTCGGGGGGGGGCGTCACCCCCGCCGACAGCCCCACATCGACCCCCGTCGCGGGCAGCCACCGCCGCACGCCCAAGGCGCTCCGAGCCCCGTCGCGGCGCAACGGCGAGGCGAGGTTGACCCCCGTCCGGGGGGGTACACCTCCACGCTTACTTAGAAACCCAGACAGGCCTGGGAAACAAATAGAGAACGCTCATGCCACATTCGTCTGTCCACGCCTCCCCCTCGCCCAAGTGTTCAAAGTTGGCGGCGGGCCTGGTGAGCTGCACCTCGACCGCAGCCTCCCCCAAGCGTGCCAGCTTTGAGTTTGGGGGGCAAGGGCAGGGGGGTCACTAATTGTTTCCCTCTACCGTAGGGGGGGGACTGGCATAGGCCCTGGAAACATCGCCCTGGAATCGACGGTATGAATCGCCCGTGGATCGTCGACAGGCCCCCGATGGCGAATCCGAACGTTACTGGGCGAGCTGGGGCTATCGGCGAGCGGGACCCTGTATCGGCGATCCGTGGGCGAGGAGGGGGGTGCTCACAAAGTTGTCTCCCGCTGCCGCAGTACCCGTCCCGCTGGCGTGCGGAGTCCTGGCCCAAGCGTTCAGAGTTGGCGGTGGGCCTGCTGAGCTGCACCTCGACCGCAGCCTCCCCCGCGCGTGCCAGCTTCGAGTTTGGGGGGACACGGGGCGGGGGGGCCACTAGAGCTGTCCCCCCTCTGCCCTGAGTACTCCAGATTTCGTAATAAAGAGGGGGTCTGGACCCTCCAAGACAAGCCATTTCGGACACTCCCCCGTGGGAGAACCCTCCAAAACATCGCCCCCAGACCCCCCCCCAGGCCCTCCAAGATAGCCTGGAAGAGACCCCCCCCGAAATGAGACCCCCCTCCCTTTACTACGAAATCTGGAGCAGGGCTTGCGTGTGGTTGCCCATCAGACCGGGCGGGCGACGCCTTGCCAAGGTCTGGGACGGCGGAGAGCGGCGTGGTCTGCTACATCGGTGAGCGCGGGGCAGCTGCCGCTCTGGGGTGGGGCGGGGCGGCGGTCGCTCCACCTCCCCCTCCTCCTCCTCCTCCCCCTCCTCCTCCTCCTCCTCCTCCTCCCGCTGGCGTGCGGAGCCCTGGCCTGCAGCCCCCGGCCAGGGCTGGGGCCCGCGTCGCCGCCCCGGGGAGGCCGCCGGGGCGAGGCGCTGCGCCCGCGCGTGGCCTGCGGGGGGGGGGGCAAGGGCGGCCGCGCAGGAGCGGCCTGGGAGCGGCGACGGCGACGACGACGACGACGACGACGACGACGACGACGACGACGACGACGACGACGGACGACGACGAGGACGAGGACGAGGACAACGACGAGGACGAGGACGACGAGGACGACCACAACGACGAGGACGCGGACGACGACGAGGAGGAGGACGGTGACCTCCTGCTGCTCCTCTCTCTTCTCCTCCTCCTCTCCTCTCCCCCTCTCTCTCCTCCTCTCCTCCTCCCCCTCCTGCTCCTCCTCCTTCTCCTCCTCCTCTCCTCCTCCACCCTCCCCCTCCTGCTCCTCCTCCTCTCCCCTCCTTCTCCTCCTCCCCCTCCTCCCCCTCGGAGGGGTAAGGGGAAGCGGAGGAAGAGTGAGGGAGGGGAGGAGGGCCACGAGGAGAGCGGGCGACGGAGGATAGGGAGGAGGAGGAGGAGGAGGAGGCGGAGGAGGGGGAGGGGAGGAGGAGGAGGAGGCGGAGGAGGAGGAGGAGGAGGAGATGGGGGAGGAGGAGGAGGAGGAGGAGGAGGAGGAGGAGGAGGAGGGGGAGGAGGAGGAGGGGGAGGAGGAGGAGGAGGAGGAGGAGGAGGAGGGGAGGAGGAGGAGGAGGAGGAGGAGGAGGAGGAGGAGGAGGAGGAGGAGGAGGAGGGGAGGAGGAGGAGGAGGAGGAGGAGGAGGAGGAGCGATAGGAGGAGGGAGGAGCGATAGGAGGAGGCGGAGGAGGGGGAAGAAGAGGAGGCGACACGGCAACAGGAGACGGAGAAGGAGAGTAAGACGAAGCTGGAGAGGACGACGGGGGTGGGGGGAGGATGAGGAGCGGAAACAGGGGCGGGAGGAAGAGCGGGAGGAGGAAAACGAGGAGGAGGAAGAGGAGGACGGCGAGGACGAGCAGGAAGACGATTGGGAGGTGGAAAAGCAGCAGAGGAGCGCCCCCGTCCAATGTGTCTCTGGCTCCCCTGCGCAATGCGCGAGTCAGCAGGCCGCACAACTCATTGTGCCGCTTGGCAGACTGCAACGCGGGCAGCTTCGGGCTCCCGTACCCCCCATGGGTCCGTGCACAGTGCTTCACCTGGCAGACACACACACACACAATAATGCTCCAGAAACAGACTGTGGGGTTCATCCACACGGGATCGTGCCAGCCAGACTCGTACAAACCATGCGCCGAAAACGGGCGCAGACGAGCACTAATGGGAAGAGACTTTGAATCCGAGAAGGCAATGGCGAGAAGAGGGCCGAGCAAAAACCACACAAAGACGCCGGGTCGCCCATCCCCAGGGAGCGACAGCCGGCCCTGCATATGTCGCCCCTCCTGGCGGAAGCGGCGGGAAGTGCCCCGTGCATCGCACGCATTCCCCAGGAACTCAATGCCAACACATGGAACGAACTTCTGATAGCCATGCTCAAGCTCAGGGAACAAGATCATGAACGGGAGGAAGGCCCTCAGCAGAAGCACTGGCCACGCCTGAGAAATTAAGGATCATCGGAGGAGGAGCTTCGACGCATCAGGAGTGCGTTTGTGCGCACACCCTACTCTGAGGGCCCTAGCAATCGAACCCCCGAGCTCCAGGGAATCAGCTGCCCTGAACATGGCCGCCTTCAAAGCACACAAGCGACTCCCAGCCCCAGCTTGATGCCAATGGTGGAGATGTTCCGAAGCAGGCTACTGCGGACAGCAGGTCAAGGAGAAGCAATCATAGACGAGCGCGTTCCACGACTCGCAAAGTGGCTGCTCGCAAATGGCCCGGATCCGCCGCGGGGGCTCTACGAGACATTACATTGAGGCAGACATGTGCCTGTCGGGCGTTTGCGAGTGGGCACTTTGCGAGCAGTGGAGCGCGCTCGGCGAAACCGACCGCTGCAGGGCGGCCCGCCGAGCGCGCTCGCCGTGCCGGGTCGCGCGACGGCCTCGCCGAGCGTGCGCGGCAGGAGAGGAGCGGCAGCGAAGAGCAGGAGGAGAACCGCAGCAGCTGCCGCAGCGCGCGGGAGCGGGAGCGACGGGGGGGGGGGGGAAGCGCATGCGCCCCCGACGGTCGTGCCTCTTTGTTCACGACGTCGACCCCCAGAGGTCGGCCGCACGCAAGAGCGACCCTTGATGGGCCTGTTTCCCACCACCACCACCATAAGTTGGAGGGGGAGGGGGTCCTCCTCCGCCTCCTCCTCATCCTCCTCCTCATCCTCCTCCTCATCCTCCACCTCCCTCCCCCCCCCCAACTTATGGTGGTGGTGGTGGAAAACAGGCTCATCAACCCTGGGCGAGAGTGACCTTCGGTGCGCGGCGTCGTGGGGGCCGCGGGGGGGCCAAAGCTGGGCGCGCAAGCCGCTGCTGCCGCTTCGACTTCGGCCATCTGAGGGCCCATCTGTGCCCGCACCAAAGGTCACTCCCCGGCGAAAGGTCACTCTTCCGTGCAGTCGAAGGAACGAGGGGGGACACTCGGGCCCCCGATGGTCGTGCATTTTCCTTCACGGCGTCGACCCCCAGAGGTCTCGACCCATTCCCAGGACCGGTTGTTCGTCCTGAATCGTGTTTTTGACGGAGGCCGAACACGGGAAAAAGCCTGCCGTCTTGGCTTCGTCTTACTCGGCGGCGGGCCCCCAGGTCGGCCGTCATCGTCGCGGGGCCCTTGCAGCGGACCCCCGAGGCCAGAACTTCCAGCACAGGCCAAGCGGCGTGCTTTTGTCCCGCAGCGCGAGGGGGGTCTGGGGACGCAGGATCCGGCGGCGCAGAGCGGGCAACCAATCCGAGGAGCGTGGGACGAGGGGGGGCACTCTTCCCGAGGCTCGAGGCTCGAGGTTCGAGGCTCGAGGTTCGAGGCTCGAGGTTCGAGGTTCGAGGCGAGGATCAGCGGTTCCCCCGAGGTTCGATGCTCGAGGTTCGATGCGCTCCCGCCCGCGGGCTGGTCCGTGCGAGACCTCTCGGTCAGAGGTGCTTGGCACCGTGTGTACGCACAGCAGCTCTGGGCGGACGTGGCCAGCACGAGCACCACGCAGACCTCCCGAGGCCTCCTACATAGGTGTCCGAGCAGATGGGTCGAAGGATCGCGCCGCATCGGCGATGCATCAGCGATGCATCGGCGACGCATCGGCGATGTCGGCGATGCATTGGCGACGCCAGCGTGGAGACAATCGGGCTCCACATCGAGACGCATGGCCGATGCATCGGCGATGCGGCGCGATCCTCCGACCCCATCGACTCCGACCACATGTAGGAGGCCCAGACTTAGGTCGGGCATGTCCTCCTACAGGCGGAGTTTGGAAGAAAAACGAAGAATCATCAAAAACAACACAGAGATTATCAAACATAGTCGAAACCACGTCACCCGACTGTTCCTCCTGTGCCGGGACATGCCCGACTGAAGCCCAGACTTCTATAGCTCCCATCGCACTTCAGGACCACATCCAAGAAATAATTTCGAGCACCCGGAAAAGTGTCGAAACAGTGTCGAACGAGTGTCTCCCAGGGCCCGACACGTGAAAACCCCCGAGCTTCGGGATTTGTTTGGTGCTCGAAGTTCATTCTGGTGACCAAGGCTCAAGCAGGCTGGAACATCATGATTTGGAGTCCCGAGACGGTGCGGTGACGGACCGTGCGATGACCTCGAACCCCCCCCCCAGACCTCACCGCACGGTCCGTCACCGCACGGTCCTGGGACCCCAGGAGGCGCCCGTCGCCCGAGACGTCCTCGGAGGGGGACTCGAGCCCCGACACCGTGCCAAGACCCCCGACGTCATGGTTTTTTCATGACGTCGACCCCCAGAGGTCTGGACCTATTCGCCGGGACCGGTTTTTCGTCCCGAGTCGTTTTTTGACGGTCCCGAGGGCCGGTAAGGGCCCCCGGAGGCCGAAAACATAGAAAATCCTCCCGTCGTGATTTTTTCATGACTCGAGGGGGTCTGGGTGCGGCGACCCCGCATCCCCACCGCCTCACCGCACGGTGTGGCCACCGCCCCGTCTGGGCGCCCCCAGGCGTTTCCCTGAAATGTCGGCCTCCTGGGGCCCTCTGTCGGGCGTCGGGGGCACCAGGACCGGATGCGGGGGCAGGAGGAGGAGGAGGAGGAGGAGGAGGAGGAGGAGGAGGAGGAGGAGGAGGAGGCGGAGGAGGAGGAGGAGGAGGAGGAGGAGGAGGAGGAGGACAAGCCCCGACCCGAGCCGCGAGAGTGCGGGCCCGGAGCGGGGGCAGCAGCCGCGGGAGGCGGCGGGGCGCCTGTGCGAGGCGCGCGGCCTCCGCCGCGCCGCGCGCGGCCTCCGCAAAGGGGTCCAGGGCGAGGCACTCGGCCTCCGCCGCACGCCCGGGCTCCTTTCGGCGGCGAGCCCCGGCGGAGGAGGAAGAGGAGGATGAGGAGGAAGTTGGAGGGGGAGGAGGAAAAGGAGGAGGAGGAGGAGGAGGAGGAGGAGGAGAGGGAGGAGAACGAGGAGGACGAGGAGGAGGAGGAGGAGGAGGAGGAGGAGGAGGAGGAGGACGAGGAGGAGGAGGAGGAGGACGAGGAGGAGGAGGAGGTACCGAAAAAATGGGTACTATGCCCAACAGCAAATGTTGTCCCAAACCAACAGCGGCCGCTGTTGGGCAGGCGGCCTCCTGTCTCGAATGGACACAGGCCGCGGCGGCGCGGGCAGCGAGTCCTGTTCAGAATGAAGAAAATCCGCTGTTGGGCATTGTACCCAGTCTTTCAGTACCCACTTCGGGCGTGCAGGGAGGAGGAGGCAGGGCAGGTCGGGCGGCTCCCGGCTGTCTCCTCCACGACACAGCAGGGGCTCCCCACTTCGCGCTCTTCGCGCTGCGCGAGAGCGCGAGGCGCGAACGACGTCGCGCTCTCGCGCCGCCTCCCGGGAAGGAGAAGAGGAGGACGAGGAGGAATCGGAGCCGGAGCGCGAAGCGCGAAGCGCGAATAACTCCGCGCCCTCGAGGGCGCCCTTGCTACCGAGGAGGTCCTTGCCCCCAGGGGCCCGCCGCCGATCCTCCGCCCTCGTGTTCCGAGGCTCGGCCACGGGCGCCTCCTTGAAGCTGGCATCCTCCGTGGCTGTATATGCGCTTGTCTATCTAGTGCGTACATCCGCCACCGTGCCACGATGCGCTGAGCGGAGTGTCATCCGGTCAGGTGGCGTCCTGTGTATGAGATCATACTCTCGAAGGGCCCACGGCCCCGAGTTCCGGGCGCAGTCGTGCGTTTCTGGGGTTGGGCGCGTGTTGCCCCGTGACTTCTCCGGAGGTCAAAGGTCACAAGACAGGCCGGGACGGCCCCAGAGAGGCCTCCAAGACAGCCCAAGAGGGCCTCGACTCATCAAAATATCGCCCCAAAACTGAAAGATGGCTCCAAGACTGCCCAATAATGATTAACCAGTAAAGGACCACCAACCCTTTGGGAGTGGACCTAAGCGAGGGGGGCCAACAAAAACTAGGGACAAGGGAGTCCTTTCTTCAGATGTGCCGAAACACACCGCCCAGAATCATGATCCCGAATGCGAAGACGGAAACCTCAGTGAGGCCACGTCTTCATCGTGTTATGATCGGGGCCGTCCAAGAGGAAGGCGTCCAAGAGGGGGGGGGAGCAAATCATGGCCCGAGGCACGTGCGCGGCCCAGGGGGCGGCTGCGGACGCTTTGAAACACGAAGACAGGCCATGACAGCTGGGGAGATCTCGTGGCCCCCACCACGATGTCCCCCCCCCCCCTGCTCATGCCCCCGCCTCTTGGCCGCCCCCGATATCAGGGTTAGGGTCAAGTCGGGCGTGTCCCCCTACAGAGGGATTTTGGACGACAGATAAAGAAAACCCAAACGTACCGAAAACAAACCAAAAAAGAATACTAAAACATCGTCCCTGGATTATGTGTTGACTACTTTTTGAATATCCCCCCTGTAGAGGGACAGGCCCGACCCAGGGTCAGGGGCAAGACGTCCCCAAGACGCCCCGAAAGAGCTCCAAGGCTCCCCGAGAGGAGGGGCCCCGAGAGGGGGCCTACGGCCGCCGCCCGCGCAGGCCCCCTCTCGGGGCACTCCCTCCTCGAGCCCTCTCCGGGAGGGCGCGCCGCAGCGGTGACCCTTCCCACCCACCCCCGCCGTTCAGCTCCAGCCAACCTCCTCTAGAGAGCAGACAATCTCCACCCTCACTATATTCTCACCACGACACGATGTTTACGACGATGATGATGATGCTGATGATGATGATGATGACGATGACGATGCCGATGATGATGATGATGTTGCTGATGATGATGCCGATGGCGATGATGATATGATGATGATGATGATGATGATGATGATGATGATGACGATGATGATGACGCTGCTGTTGCTGATGATGGTGATGATGACGATGACGATGCCGGTGATGATGATCACGATGAGGATGATGATGATGACGATGGCGATGGTGATGATGATGATGATGCTGATGCTGATTATGCTGCTGATGATGAGGATTATTTGTTTTTTGTTCGCTCTGGCGAGGACCTGCGAACATGGTATATGGTATTTTAAGCATCCTCGCCACTGGCGCGCAAGCTCGCAGGCCGAGAAGCCGACCACACCTCGCACTTCAAATGCGACACCGGGTAGGCATGCTCAAAAAAAAAAAAAAAAAAAAAAAAAAAAAAAAACGCGAGATGCAAGCATCACCCTGTACAGCGGCGTGCACGGTGGACCCTCGGCCTTGGACAGCGTGGCTCCAGTGCTCCCTGCCCGTCCCGTGGGCTGGCTGATACATCCAATGACCACGACCGCCAGAGACGAGGGCGGAGGAACTGCACACCAAGTGCGCTGGCGCTGCCAACGCGCGCCCACGAAGGCGGCCTCAGGAGCAGCTGCCGCCACGCCTCCTGGGGACTTGCTCGTCGCCTCTTGCTCTTGCCCAAACCGTTCATTTTGTTTAAAGAAGCCCCCGATCCCCTGGTGGCGACTCCATTGTTTCTAAGTTCCGTCCAGGCCTTGCAGATGGCAGCGTGCCGCCTCGAATGGAGCCTCAGGCGTGCGTGAAACGCCTGCTCCACATCGGCACTGCTGCCAGTTCGCACAGCCGAGCGTGCGTGAACGAACGCATCACAGCAGCTTGCATACACCATGTTCGCGCACATCCTCTTCGCCTGTCTGTTCACCTCCTTCTGGCCCTCCACGGCCTGCTTCAGCAGGACCCTGACCTCCCGGCTCTGCGGGTCCACCCCGGCAGCGCGCCTGCAGTCCCCGAGGCACTCCTCGAAATGGCGGGGCGCGTGCTCGCACCGGGCCCGCCTGTAGGGGGCCTTCACGCTGCCGCTGTCGTCTCGCAGCACGCTGCTGCAGGCAGCCTTGGCCTCGTCGAGGTCGTTCACTCTCAGACAACACATAGCCTTATTCAGCTCGCATGCCTGCTTCGATTCCCGTGCCTTTGCTTTGACGTCTTCCGGGTAATTGTCGATGCATGTGGATACATCACCGACCCTCTTGTAGCGCCCGAGGGCCAGGTCCAGCCTGTCCGCCTTGAAGAGCGAAGTCCCAACGGCCTTGCGCTCGCCGCAGAACTTCAGCTTCTCCTCGTCCGACATGTCCCACGTCTCCTTACTGTTCTCGAACTCTTTCATCTCGAGCTTGAGGACGATCGACTCGCCACCAGCGCCAACGTCCCTCAAGCCCAGTCTGGCCTCCGCGGCCAGCGCTGGGCGCGCCACGGTCAGCGTCGCCCGCTCGAGCCTCTTCATATGCGCGGCCGCGCACTCGAGCGCGTCGCATACCTCCCCGTTGCCGAGGGTAAACTCCAGCACCTGGCTCGCAAAGCCCGGGACCAGCGCGTCAGCTTGCCGCGCGTCATCCACACTAAGTGTCACCTTCGAAGCCTCCGTCGGTGTGGAATGACCCTCGCCTTCTCGAGTTCGCTTCTTGAGGACGGCACCGTCTTTCCTGAAGGAGATGTCGCTCGTCTCGCAAATCTCCTGCAACTTGATGGTCACCTCCACGCCATCGGACCAATCTGCACATGAATAATCTTTGGTGCACCTCAGCAGGGCCTCCTCGCCCTTCTTCATGCCCTTCAGGGCGGCGTCGCAGGCCCTGCCCAGCGGCCCGAGGGCGCTGGAGCCCAGCCTGTACTCCAGGCCGGCCCAGCCCTTCGCGGGCCCCCCCGCCGCCTTGGTGGCCTGCACAGCAATGAGCACCTCATCGTCGAGTCTAGGCTGCTTCCACCCGGTGCCCTCCACTAACACTGTCTTGATCACGCAACCATCCCCGAAGAGGTCGTCCCTGGCGACGAAGGACAGCAGCTCGATCTCAAAGAGTAAGGTGGCATCCTCCGGGATCTTGGGGGGCTGGCCTGTGGCCCCGTAGGCGAACTCTGGGGAAATCCTGAACGTGGCGAGCTCGCCCTTCCTGATCGTGGCGAGGGCCTTGTCCCAGCCTGAGATCACGTCGCCCTTGCCAAGGGTAAAGACGAACGGCGTCTGCCTGGCTCTCGACGAGTCAAACATCGATCCGTCGGACGCCAATTTGCCGACGTAGTGGACCGTCACCTCGTCGCCAGACTTCGGCATCTTCCAATTGTCGGGAGCTGCCTCGTTGATGATCTCCTTCTGAATTCCATCTGGGAACACTGGGCCCCGGGGCAGCCCCATGTCGTCATCGGAGACGTCCTCCGCAGGGCCGCCGGGCGGCGACATGAGGTCACCAGATATCGCCGGGCAGGATTCGCGCGACACCCCTTGAGCCAAAATGGCTCATCATCAGCAGCATCATCATCATCACCATCATCATCATAATCACCACCACCCACATCATCATCATCATCATCATCATCATCATCATCATCATCATCATCATCATCATCATCATCATCATCATCATCATCATCATCATCATCGTCGTCGTCGTCGTCGTCGTCGTCGTCGTCGTCGTCGTCGTCATCATCACCAGCATGATGGCCATCATCATCATCAGCATCGTCGTCATCAAAAGCATGATCATCATCAGCAGCATCATCAGCATTAGCATCGTCATCAGCATCAGCATCAGCAGCAGCAGCATCAGCATCATCATCAGCATCATCATCATATTCAGGATCAGCATCATCATTTTCAGCAGCATCATCAGCAGCAGCATCATCCTCATCATCAGCATCATCATCATCATCGTCATCGACGTCGTTTAGTAAACGCATCCACAGAATAACATCGAACAGGGCAGGGCTGCTCAATACACGCCCGTGGCCTCTGTTAGGAATAACCGCCAGGTATCGGGTCCGTGTGCCGGGGGCAACGATAGGGGGGGATAGGCATAGGGGGGGATGCATCGACCCCCAATCGCCCATTGATCGCCGATAGGGGCCCGATAGCCCAACCCCGCCCAGGAAGGTGCGGATTCACTATCGGGGCATATCGCTGATCTATCGACGATGTATCGCCGATTCCAGGTCGATGCATCCCCCCCCACATGCCTACCCCCCCCTATCGTTGCCCCTCAAGGTGGCTTCCCCTCCCTGGATCCTCCGCTTCGGCCGCGCCCTCGAGGTCGCGGCCAAAGGGCCCCAAGGGCTCCTCCCCCCGGGCGGCTCCTCCTGGCGAGGCCGGCCCTGTACGGGTGCCCCTGTGGCTGCTGCGTGGGGCTCTGCGGTGCTCGCCCCTGCGGCCCTCCGGCGCTCGAGAGGGCGCCCCGAGGCGGCCCCCGAGACCGCCCCGAGGAGGCCGCGAAGCGCGCCCCGAGGCGGCCCAACGGCGCCCAGGGACAACCCGGGACGGCCCCGAGAGGAGGAGCTCGAATCGAGATGTCGCGACCTCCGCCTGAAGATGATCCCCGCGTTCGCCGGCAGGCCCCGAGGAGGCGCCCCGGAAAAGCCCGACGAGGCACCCTGGGAGCCCCAAAGCAGGCCACGAGAGGCCCCCGAAAGGCCCAAGCAAGGCACTCCCCCAAAAACCGAATTCAAGAGGCTTGTGAAAAACGGCGCACTGCGCAGTCCGGGGTGGATGCAAGAACGTGCCGCCAACGCTCCAGTGTCGTAGATGCTTACAGGTGCACATGGCCCTCGCGGCCATGTCATCCTCCCTCATACTCTCCTGACCTCGGGCATCGTTCCTCCAATTCTTCTGCACTTCTTCATCTCCCTCGTCCACCCCATCCTCTTGGGGACCTCGTTTTCCGATATCTCTTGGGGGCCTTGGGACCCCCACTCGGGCATGTAGGAATTGTCTGTGAAAGCCTTCGGAGCCTCGGAGCCTAGGAGCCTTGGAGCCAAGGAGCCTGAGAAGAGTTTCTGAAGCTTCGCTCGCGGTCTCGGCCTCTAGAGCCTGAGCCCTCCTCCTCTGTTCTGTCGGCTCGGGGCAAGGGTCCCAAATCCAACGGACCAGGTCTTCATGATGAGTATTGGGAGTTTGGGAGACATGAGAAAGTGCGACGGGGGGAAACGTGAAAAGCGAAGGGGAAAGAGGAAACAGAAATGACGGGAAGCGGGATGGAGGGACCATGCGGCAGGAAGGAAGGGGAAACATCAGGAAGAAGGCTGTGGAAGCAAGGAAACCATTAGAGAGAACGCGGGTGGGGGGGAAGCAATAAAGTGTCCTCATTGCTGTGGGCGGAACAGGGAGGCAGGACGGAATAAGACAGACAGCGGAATAGCGCACGGCGGCGGCCCAGCGAAGGCCTCTTGAAAGCCGCAGCCCCTTCTGAGAAGACCCCCTCTCCGCCCCCCTCTCCCCGCCACTGTGCTGCGCACCGCCACGGCCCCTCGCGAGCCCAGTGTTGGCCCAGACCTCGTCAAGCTTGAAGGGTACCGCGCGGACGTCGGGCCTGGCAGGGGGTCGACGTCCAACCCACAGCTGGGCCCCCGAGCGCGCCCAGCCGAGGCCCGGTGCCAGTGCGGCGCCGGGCGCTGCTTCGACGGGAGGGAGCGATAACATGGGGGGGCGGCGGGGGGAACGCGCACCCTTCGTGCCCATCTCGGGCCCCCGGGGGCCCTTCAGGGCCCCTTGAGGGCCCAACAGGTGCACCCTTTCTTCGCCCCACTATCTTTCGCCCCCCCCCCCCCCTTACAGTGCCAATCGGTCGGAAGAGGTGGGCAGAGACATGAAGCAGAGGGCGTTGAAATCAGATTGGGTTCCGTCCGCCCCCCTGGGAGGACGGGAAAGGCAGAGCCACTCGATCGTCGAAGCAGGAAGGCGCTTAACGTAAACTGGAACCTGGGAATCCAAGAATACCGAGTGACTACCTACCAGACCACCCCAACCCAACCCGAAGACCCGAATTTCGGGTTGGGGGGGGTAAGGGTTCCACATGTGTTTTTCCAATGTTTCCCGACCCCCCCCCACTGGAAATCGAGGGGCAATCTGAGCCTTCGGGTTGGGTTGGGGTGGTTTGGTGGGCGGTGACCGAGGGGGGCCAGGTGGCCCCCACCTCGGGAGGGGGGGTCTGGCTGCGAGTGCCCAGGCCTCCGACGGAGTGGCTGCGGGGCACGGCGTGGCCCCCGGGGAGCTGCGGGATCCCTGCTCGCCGGGGGGTCGTTGCCCGACGGCCGCGGGCCCCGAAGCTGGCCCCCGAGAGACCGGGAAGGGACGGCAGAGGGCGCAAGGCGAAGACTCGAGAGGGTCAAGCGGGAGGATGGGGAGAGGAAGCAGGGAGGGAGGAACGAGGCGAGAGGAGAGAGAGAGAGAGAGGGAGGGAAATGAGGGAGGGAGGAAGCGAGAGGCACGTCGGGTTACAGTGCCACAGCAAGGCGTCAAGCCGCCGTTCGCCGAGATGAAAAAGGCAGGATCGAGGGGGGACGCAGGAGCGAGGAGTGTTGGTTGTCAGGGAGCAGGGAAGAGAGCGATGGAGCACGAGGAGGTTGGGAGGAACGCCGTATAGCGGATATGGGCAGAACGCAGAGACAGAACGATCGAGCAGACGGGATAGGGCAGGAATTGGTGAGAGCGGACCTGGGGAGCAAAGCAACAAGAGAGTCGAGAGACAGCTGGCAGGAGGGGGTAGGGGCAAGCAGGAGTGGATAATGCAGTGCGTTTGGGCATCCTGAGGTGCCCTCAGAGAATTAGGTGGGCGAGAAGCATGGCGAGGGAACCAGGCTGAAGAGAAAGAGGATGAAGAAGAACTCGAATATCAGAGTGAGGGGGCCGGACGGTCATTCACTGTCCCGCGGTGTGGGTTGTTGATGCTGCTGATGTTGTTGCTGGTGTTATGTTGTTGTTATGTTGTTGTTGGTGGTGTTGTAATTGTTGTTGGTGTTGTTGCTGTTGTTGTTGGTGATGGTGTAAGTGAAGCGGTTGTTGTTACTGTTGCTGTTGTTGCTGTTGTTGCTGCTGTTGTTGGCTAGTGGTGGTGTTGTTACGTTTGTTCGTTGTTGTTTGTTGTCGCCGTCCCGCCTGCGACCCGGCCCGCGACACAGCCGCGAACCACCTGCGACCTGCCCGCACCCCCCGCCGCGACACGCCCGCGACCCACCCGCGACCCGCCGCGCGATCCACCCGCGACCCACCCGAGGCTCGCCCACGACCCACCCCGCGAATCACCCCGCGCCCGCCACCTCGCTCTCATCCGCACCTGCGTGGTGCTGCGTAGCCCTCCTCGAGGTTCTGCAGGCGCGCGCAGCCAGCCAGCCAGCAAACAGCCCGTACCAACTGCCAACCACCTGTTGAGACAACAGCGTTGGGCGAGTCTTGCTGGGAGCTGCGTATGACAGATACAGCCTTGATGAGTGTAGTAGCCTTTAGTAGGCCTCAGCGGCCTTCGGAGTGACATGAGCGGCCTCTAGTGGCCGTGCGTCGCCTTTTAGAAGCCTCCAATGGTCTTCAGCGGCTCTTGCAGGCCTCTAGTGGCATTCCGCGGCCTTCCGTAGCCTCTACAGAAGTGCCAAGAAGTGTATCATGCACGTTGAATTAAACTTGCAGAACGACCCACCTATACAATTCACTCAGCCGAGTTGCCAGCCAACCAACCTTTGCGGCGCACGGGAGGGGGGTATGGGTAACGGGGGGAGGCTTCTCAGAAGGAGGCTGCCTCTCAGAAGGCGCAGGCCCTCATATCTACAGAGGAGGCCCGCGCCTTCTAAGATGCAGAGTGCTTCAAAGAAGCCTTCCCCCCTGCCCCCATACAGCCAACCCGTATCATCAGGATACGCGGTGAGGATGCAAGTGCTTTGGAGGACCAACCCAACGTGCTTCGCACGAGGCTGGCCAAACGATAGTCGCTGAGGCTGGGCCGGACCGGAGGGATGTATGGGCAACCTTGGAAAACCGGTCGTCCTTGCTGTGCAGGTTGGACTGTACCCCACCTCCTCCTCCTCCTTCTCCTCCTCCTCCTCAGTTCTCAGTTCTCAATTGCCGTCTGGTCAGCATGCAAGCACACCTGCCAGAGCGGAAAAGGCGGCAGCCTAGGATTAGTCTGACTCTGACCCCGCGCCATCACCCCCCCCCCAAAACGGGAGAGTGGCTCAGGCGGGAGTCCCAAACTCCTCCCCAAAACGGGAGAGCGGCTCAGGCGGGAGTCCCAAACTCCTCCTCCTCCTCCTCCTCCTCCTCCTCCTCCTCCTCCTCCTCCTCCTCCTCCTCCTCCTCCTCCTCCTCCTCCTCCTCCTCCTCCTCCTCCTATTGCCAGCGGGAGAACCAGCCAACCGACCGACCCCGGGCGCGGCCCGCGCAGAGCGATCCGCAGGGCGCGGGGGCAGTCGGCGCGGGGCAGACGGTGAGTCCCTCCAAGGCAGCCAGCTGTGGGCGCACAAGAGGGCCTCCTCCTCCTCCTCCTCCTCTCCTCCTCCTCCTCCTCCTTTCCCCTCCTCTCCTCCTCCTCCTCCTCCTCCTCCTCCTCCTCCTCCTCCTCCTCCTCCTCCTCCTCCTCCTCCTCCTCCTCCAGCGCTGGCGGGGGTGGCAAGGAGCCAACCAGGCTCCCTCTCCCCTCCCCTTGCCTTGTCCTCCCTGCACGTCACCCCTTCCCCTTTCCCGTCCCCTTCCCTTCCCTTCCCTCCTCTTTCCCTTCCTTGTCCTTTCCCTTCCCTCTTCTTTCCCTTCCTATTTTCGGTCCCTGCCCTCCTCCCTTCCTGCACGTCGCCCCTTCCCTTTCCGTTTTCTTCCGCGTCGAGGCCGCCCCCTCCTTGGGCATGTCGGTGATAGCGTCGGCGACCTCGTCGGCATGCGCTGTCGCAACGCTACCTCAAGGTGGGGAGGGCAAAAACAAAATACGGGAGTGGAGGGGGGCGGGAGGCGGAAACGGAGGGTGGAAAGGGACAGGAACGCAGGAAGCAGGAAGGAAAAAGGAGACGGGAAGAGGCGGGAGGCAGGAAGGAGGAAAGAGGAAGGAAAGGGGGAAGGGAGAGAGGGAGGAAAGTGGACAAAGGAGAACAAAAACGGGTTCCAGCTTGGTCGCAATGCGCAATGCGCAGAACATACGCGGTCGCAATGCGCAGAACATATGCGGCAGGCGGCAGGCCTGGACGAATCTTTCGCTGAGCTTCGTGATATTGTCAAGCTTCTGTTCTGCGCAGTGTCACTCCGATTGGCCACGCAGGGCTGGACGTCGTCCTTCGGGCAGGACCAGGGCGTGCATGTCGGACACTTCCGACCACGTCGGCGATCTCGGACCAGGCATTGTCAGGCAATTGGACAGATATCCGCAACATGCCTAGCGCATCTCCATATGGCACGCAATATTTCACCTGTCCACAAACCCCGTCAAGCGCCCACTGCCGCATCACGGGCGGCCGCTTGGACCGCATGGCCCACGCAGGACGAACCCGGGAAAGGAGCAGAAGTTGTCCAGGATGACAATCGCGTGCGATTTTCCGAGCCAAAGGGGGGGTGGGCCGCGGAAAAGACTTGTTACGCCTTGGGCGTACATCGGCGCCACGGCGGAGAGCTGGCAACCAGTGGCCACTTGCGCGCAGGGACCTGCCACCAGAGGCACGAGTGGCCCGCGGGCTGGCCGCGGGCCTTGGAATCCGAACGCATCGGGCGAGCCGCCGTACTTGATCTCAACATGCTGCCCGGGAATCTGGGGCCTCCTAGAAGCCGATGTTCATAGCACACAGAAGAAGGAAAACTGGGGCGCGCCAAAGGTCCGCGCCCGAGCTCTTCAGACACTATCTTCTGGAAATCTCTGAAACACCAAACGCGCCGGAAACGTAGGCAAGAACACCAATTCCCGGAGCGCCAACGCAGTCTTCCAGTTCCTCACGCAATCGACTTCCCTTCTGGCTACCTATGCGAAAGCGCGCACAACGCTCGACAAAACGACGTTGTGTACTCCAGATTTCGTAATAAAGGGAGGGGGGTCTCATTTCGGGGGGGGGGGTCTCCTCCAGGCTATCTTGGAGGGCCTGGGGGGTCTGGGGACGATGTTTTGGAGGGTTCTCCCACGGTGGAGGTCTGGCATGGCTTGTCTTGGAGGGCCCAGACCCCCGCCCACTTATTACGAAATCTGGAGTATCCCTCTGGAACTCCTTCAGGATCTCTGGCTCCGAGTTGTCCCCTGTCCGGCGCTCGTCGGAGAACGTTGCCACATCCCCGTCGGGCGCCCTCGGGGTGCCCCGGTGCGCTGGGGCATGTGCTCTGCAGAACCGCAGTGCTTGCCCCTTCAGGCAGTGCTGGAAGCGAGGGTTCGCAACAACACAGAACACACACGGAGGAAACAAGAGAGGGCGGGAGGAAGACACAGCGAAGGATGGGATCATGAAAACTGTGCCCCTGCTCCCCCTAGCTCGTCCAACCCCTCGTATCGATCATCGTTCCTGCCTTTTCCCAATTGTCTTCTCCTCCCCGCCCCCTCATACTCCGCTTTCCTCTAAACTCTCCCTGTGTTTTGTTTCCCCACCTCCCTGTATGACCCTTGACCTGGGAGGGTAAGGAAGGGCAGGAGGATGGGTGAAGGCGGAAAGAAGAGACGCAAGGAGGAGTTCGAGGAACGAAGAAGAAGAAAAAGAAGAAGAACACGAGGAGGAGAACAACGGAAAAACCTAGCAAAGGAGGAGGAGAAAGTTCCGTGTTCCCTGTTCCCTGGTCGTTCGTTTCCCAGGCCGTTCTTGTTGAAACGGCATCTCCACGCCCCAACCCCACGCCATAGAGAACACCGCCTGTAACGATCCCGGGCGCCCCTGGGGCGAGCGTTCAAATGGGAGCTGTTACCATAATCGCGCGCAAGGGCTCGACAACCGCCCAACGCCACCAAAACAAGGTTACCATAATCCCACGCTTCTGCGGAAGAAGAAAAGAGAAACAAACAGAGGGGAAAACATGTTTCTGAATGGCCGCAGGGAGAGAACGCGGGAACCAAAGCACGGACGCGACGGCTCTTCACGTCAATGTGTATCACGGGCAGGGGAAAACGGTGCTACAATTCGGAGTCGGGTGCTCGATCTAATCTGCCGTTCCTTCGACTCACCCAGCTCACGGAGCACCCTCCAATGCAACCTTCGTGCCGCCTTTTTAATGCACCCTTGCCTTCTCCAGCGTGTCAAACGTTATGAGTATAGATGGACGTGTGTGTATAACACAAAACCACGTCTTGCGGCAACGCCATTCGGATACGTACTAACACTCGATCGTGCTGCAGGGGGAGCTGGCGCATGCATTCACATGCTCAACATGTCTGTTTATTTTGCGCCTCGCACTGCAAATCTGAATAGCTCGCAAGGGTCAAATAAGCCCCAAGAGGCCCGCAAGGCCCGAAAGAGGCTCCACAACGGGCCCCAAGACGCTTCAGAACTGCACCCAAGAGGCTCCGCCAGGCCCCCTCACAGGTCCCAGGACGCCCACAGGAGTCCCCAAACAGTGCCCGAGAAGCCCACGACGCCTGAATCGCGGATCCCCCGCCTTTTAAGGGGGTCCGCGGAATGGCGAAAGCCTCTTGATTACAGCCTGCCCGTATCACAAGGACGCGCGATACGGATGAAAGGGCCTTGGACGCGCGCACATGTCGAAGCTTCTCGAGCGGGGCGCGGCCGATTAAAGTGGCCAAGGATGGACCGAGGAGGTAAGGAGGCAAGGGTACCCTCAGGAAAATCGCCCATCCTTACCATGCGGATTGATCGGCGGTGGACAAACCACCCTTTAGTAAACCTCCCCTTAATGAAAACGGCCTGGGACCGAAACCGACGGACATGGACCCGCAAAAATGACGGCCGCGACGCCCTCTCGCGAACCGAAAACGGCCAATTCCTTGATCGACGTGTCAGGGTAGGAGGTCTGTCCACCCCCGAGAATAGCTGGCAATGACTCGACTTGCTCGTGCTCCGCAGGCGACGCAGCGACCGCCGCCACTGCGAACCCATCCGGGGGGGTCATGCGGGCGGGGCGGGGGGCGGGGACGCCACCTGGGCGGCGTCGCGCCCGAACGCGCCGGACGACGCTCCGGCGTGCCAGCGGCCAGGGTCTTGGTCCACCCCCTCAGGCGCCCCTACAAGCGAAGTCGTTTACTCAACGCGCTCAAGGGGGGAGTCGAACAGAGCAGGGAGGGCGGTTTACTAGAAGCCCTGGGCTGTTCAGTAACTGCCAATTTTGGGGGTTGGAATTCTTGTTCCCTCCAAAAGTATACGAACTGAAATTGGAATTACTTGAACTGGTGAATTTTGGGGGAGTAGAAGTTCGAAATCACTGGATTTTGGGTGAACAGCTGATCACTGTTTGCTCCCTCCCCCGAAATTCCCAGTTCCCTCACTGGATTAGAAGTATGCGAACAGCTGATTTCATGGGCTCCATCGGCCCTGCTGCCTCGAGGGCAGCGCCGCCGTTCCGCCTGATCGTCGCTCACTCTCGAACATTTGACGACCGTTTGGCATTGTCAGCGATAGCGCCCGCGATTGGCCCCGCCGCCCCCCCCCCTGGTCAGGTCGCGATTCGCTTCGGCGCCGTCTGGAAATTCGCTGGAATAAATACGACAAATCGGACAGCCGATACCTTGGAGGATGGTCCACGGCAGAACGTGCACCGCGCTATGGAGGACATGCTATGCACCTTGCTATGGGGATCGAGGGGGACTCGTCAGGCACGCAGAAAGAAGGTCATCACAACAGGCCAGGCATCGTTCCACAAGCTGACTGCCGAGGAAGAGCTACCAATCGAGAATTGGGTCGGCGGCCAGCGCGGACAAGCAAATACCCCAGATGTCCCCCCGCCCCACGCCACGCGTACTGTCTGTGACCGCATCAAGCACCTCCCCGCCGTAATGTCGGAGCTGAATTGTCAGCATAGAGCGCAGCAACCTCAAGGCACAAATCTTACCAGGAAAGCTCACGTGTAAAGGCGCCATCAGAACCAGGGCAGGTTGGATTGGTAGGAGCGCTGCTCCAATGCAGAATCCGACAGCAGCTGGATGAGGCCAGGTCGCCCCTCAAAGCATCGCGGGGCCCCTCGCGCAAATCAGCCACAGCGATGCTAGCCGCAATCAGTCTGCCCGCCACCCCACCCACCTGGCTCTCGCGCTGAACATGCCCCGATCATCTTCTGAGCGGACGGCCGAAGACCGCAGCAATCCACCTCGCATCCAGATCGCGAAACAAAACGAACAGACAAACAAACAAACAAACAAACAAACAAACAAACAAACAAACAAACAATCCAGGTTGCCCCAAAGCTCCTCGCCGCCACGCAATGCACCCTGCCACTCGGGCCCCTGCTACCGGTTGCAAGCAAGACCCCCATATCCGTCATATCGCCGGGTATCGCGGCGGCGCCGTCAATGAAAACGCCCCACCCGTGCATCCCACGGGGATAGATCGATCCCTGCGCGCCCCTGCCTCGTCGCAAAAGGTCGACCATCCTTCCCAGGTGCCGCGCCGCGCCGCCATTTCACGCGGCGGGGAGCCGCCTGAGTCGAGCGCCCGCGCAGGCCTCCGCCCAGCTGGCGCGCCTTTGGGGCGCGGGCAAAAACGCGGAACATTCTTCCCATTGGGAGCGGCTCTCGGGCGCACGCGTGAACTCCCTTCGCTGGCGCGCAGCAGGTCGCGCGACCATTCCCACCGTCGCCGGCGCAGATCTCCCCGTCAGAACTACGGGCCCCGCGCGTGCCGACCCGTCGCTCGACTCGCTTCCAGGAGGAGCGCAGACGCTGCAGTTTCTGCCGAGCCCTTCCCCGCCCCTCCCCACTCAGACCCCCCCCCGCTCGCCCGCGGGCGCTCCGCTTCCCTCCCCCGCCGAACAAGAACGCCGCAAGCCTGGCTGCCTGAGCGCAGGTGGACGGGCGGCCCAGCGCGACGCACGGCCTCAAATCAAAATGCCGCCCTCCTCCTCCTCCTCCTCCTCCTCCTCCTCTCCCTCCTCCTCCTCCTCCTCCTCCTCCTCCTCCTCCTCCCCCTCCTCCTCCTCCTCCTCCTCCTCCTCCTCCTCCTCCTCCTCCTCCTCCTCCACAAACGCGAGAACGCGCGCGAAATTGCCCGCAGCGAGCCCCGCGGATGGCACGCGCAGCGCAGGAACGTTGGCCCCCGAGCGCCCGGGCAAGGCGGTCCCGAATGGCCCCGCGGATCGTGGCCTTCGCTGTCTGATCTGGATCAATCGCCGCACGCCCCGGGCGAAGGAGACTTTCACCCCGGGTGACCGACACAAGCGGCCCAACTCAAGATCGAAGCACTGAGTGAGCCGGCAGGGCGAGCAAACGGTGATCCGACGGGCACGTCCCGATGGACCCATGGAAACAGGTTGTGACATTGCGACCGGCGAGCACGGCGCTCGGGTTGTCACTGGGCACGCGGTCGAGATGGGAGGAAAGGCGGTCGCTGGCCTCGGCGTCCCAGCCAGGGCGGGCGGGCCCATGCTGAACCTATTCCATCCATCCGCCGCGCACTGCAATGAGAAGATCGCGAGGGTCTCTGTCCCCGCATCCTTCTCTCTCTCTCTCTCTGTTCTCTCTCTCTCTCTCTACATATATATATATATATATATATGTCGGCGCTCCGCCATCTACCCCTCGCCTTGGGGGGTCAATCTTCAATCCCCACGCGTGACATTCAGAGAACGCGTGGAAGAAGTGATGGGTTGGCAGAAATGGCGGAGCACACTGCGGAATATAAGGGCACCATGGAGCAATGGGACAACGCACTTGGCAAACGCCCTTGAACGCCGCATTGGAGGCTGGACCGACCATCTCGCCATCGACAAATCGAGCTCGCGGCGGACCCCGCCGAGAAAAAACAACTCCACGGGAGTAACCCGATGAACAGTTACGCTTGGCTAAGAAACTAGCTAGGGCCTTCCGCGAAGGATCTGAACAGCGCCTGGTAAAACAGACGCATGGACCGGAACGAAACATGTCCAACCTTTGTCCCACAACAACGCACTTGGCCATCGGGGCCAGCACCAAAGTCCAAGACGCGCCTGCAGACCGCGACAAGCTCGTCGAACCCGGATTCCGACTCAATGTAATAAACGAACTGAAAGGGATGAGGAAAAAGCTCGCGTCGAGCGCCCGGGTCGACAAGAACGCCAGAGCGCGCCGAAAGAGGGCCCAGAAACCCGAAGAGCTCCTCGAAGGCGCCCTGGAAGCGGCCGCGGAAGAGGAACTCGGGAACAGGAGGAGAAGAGGACCCTTCAGGACGAAGACGGATCAGAGAGAGGAAAGCGAGGAGGATGAGGAAGAGGAGGAGGAAGCTGTGGAAGCTGTGCGATACGACTACGTTAGACGCACCCGAAGGGTGCACCGTGACGAAAGGGCTTGGCGCCAGCCCACTCGCGGCAATCTTTCTCGAGGTGGTGCGCGACACCGGCGGTGCTGGGGTGATCGAAACGCCCGCCTCTGGAAACGCGCAGGCCATGATACTGCGAACCCCGCGAGCCAGCTACGCACACTCAGGAGGGCAACAACTGCCAAACCTGCGACATTAACACACGGTGCGAGGGAGGTGGGCCCTCCACCGCGGAAAAGAATGGCCGCCATCCTGTTGCCGGCGCCGTGCATCGAGCTCCACGGCGGCGCCCCCGTCGTAAGAGGTGAGAGGATACATAATAGAACGAGGAGGGGGAGCTGCAAGAAGCGACTGGCAAGCAGGCTGAAAAGTGCAAAGCGCGGGGACCTGGAAAATATGAAAGCACTTAAAGAATGGGCTTCGCTGGGAGCACGAACGGAGAAAAGCACAGGGTTTGATGTTGGGGACCATGGCGTGGAAATCCCGATCCCCTGAGACAGCAATGATCATCGCAAAGTCACGCTGGAACTCCAGAACAACCCACCAAGCCGACCGGCACCAAACCTCCAGGCACTTCACTGCCGCACAGGAGCCTCCTTCGACACACCCATGCAAAATGCCAGAACGCCGCGCGGCCCACTGCGCTTGGAACCCTGGGGAACCGAGGGCCCCACAGCGTCTCCATCAGCTGAGACAACAACCGCACCCGAAGCACGCCCCGGTCCAGCCTGCGAAAACGAAGCGGTGCCGACATGAGTCCCAGCCAGACTCTTCAGTGACTGCCACTCGAGACTTGCATGTTCCTGCCCAGGACCCTGATGATGCCCAACATCTCCTGCCTGCCACGACCAGGATGGGCCACCGACTCTGGGTACATCGGAATCCTCGCTGGCGATGTTCTGTTATCCCAGGCGGTCGGTGGTCGGCGGACCCGCGGTGCCACCCTCTCCGCTGGGAACGCCGATGAAAACTCATCCTTCCTGATCCGCGTCGGGGGGGTCGTCGTGCGCCTCGGCGGATCGGTCCTCACCAGAGACGGAGGAGGCGGCGGCAGCGCAGGCCCTGCCTCCGCGTGAAATTTCTCCCCCAGGCGCGACTTCGACTCTGCATCGATCCTCGAGGAAAGCGTCACCTTGAGCGCGTCCTGTCCTGGGGCACAGAAGACGGGCGGGGGCGGCACGGCTAACACCGTGACCCCAATCATCTCCATGCCCTTCCCGTGGCCCTTGGTGTCGTAGCTGTTTTGGTACTGCTCCGAGTCCTGTTTCATGCGCTTGTTCTCCCTGTCTTCCTGCTCTTCCAGGCACGCTTCGACTCCTTGGCCACCACGGTAAAAGTGGGGACCTCGGGCACGAGCGGGAAACATTCCGAGGTGGCGGCGCTGGCAAAAGCGGGTGCGTGTCGATCTTGCCCATCGAGACTCCGATCCGAGTCTTCGGAACCACGATCTGCCGTAAGCCTCCCAGTGGCGGGGGTAATGGCAGAAGAGCTGACGGTACAGCGGGATTCAATTTCGCATCCAAGGGGAAACCTGAAATTGACGTCCGCGAAGCCTTGCATGCCTTCTCCAGACAAGGGCGCAGTACACAACCCCGAACTTCGACTTCACGATATGGCGAGCAGTTCAAGCCAGCACAGAATCTGGCGCAACGTCGGGGCGCTCGGGCGGGGAGCCTCAGCCATGGCCACGCAGCTCGCGCCAAAGAGAGGAGGAGGAGGAGGAGGAGGTCGGGAACAGGAGGAGGAGGAGGAGGAGAAGGAGATGGAGAGGGGGGATCATCCGCCCCCCCTCGCGCGCAGGCGCCTGTCCGCGGGGCGAGCAGCTCGCCAGCGCTGACCTGCACGGCACCGGCGGGCTCGATGGCGCTGGCCTGCACCGCCCCCGCGAGCGCGGATGGCGCGCTCGCGGGCTCCTGCGCGGATTGCGGGCCCGCCCTCTCCCAGCCCGCAAGTGCTAACCTCGTTCTGCTCGCTCGTCGCCCTCAACCTCACCCTCCTCATCCTCATTCTGATCCTCCTCTCTTGCCCGTGAGGTCCTCGTCCCCCTGCTCCTGCTCCTGCTCCTGCTCCACCACCTCCGCCACGCCCTCCTTTCCCCTTGCACTCCTCATGCCGCTGCCGCTTCTGATTCATCATCCCCATCCAATCGTCCATCGTCCCACTCGTTCTCGCTTCTTCCTTCAAACTCCTCCTCCTCCTCCTCATCCTCCTTTCTCCCCTCCCCTCAGCCTCGTCGCCCTCCCTCTGAACCCCTCTCGTCCCCGTGACGCTCCCCGACAGCTCTTCCCCCCTCTAAATCCTCTCACCCATGGCCGCATTTTGCAGTGCCCATCTGGCAACTCTCCTCCATCTCACTCGCCTTCCACATGCACCCCCCCGCATCCCCCCCCCGAGTCCCTGCAGCACCCCCCATCGGCACCCACCCCTCTCCACACCTCGCACTTCTCGTCTTAATCGCCACCGCGACCAGCATCACCATCACCAGAACCGCCGTCATCACCATCCTCTACACCAAAATCCTCATGCTCATCCTCATCATAATCACATCATCCTCCTCCTCCTCCTCCTCCTCCTCCTCCTCATCATCATCATCATCAGCATCAGCATCAGCATCAGCATCAGCATCAGCATCAGCATCAACTTCATCATCATCATCATCATCCTCATCATCCTCATCATCCTCATCATCCTCATCATCCTCATCATCATCATCATCATCATCATCATCATCATCATCATCATCATCATCATCATCGTCATCATCATCATCATCATCATCATCATCATCATCATCATCATCATCATCCCTGCCCTCCCCATCCCACTCGTGGCCTCGTCCCCTTGTTTGTCTGCGCACTACCTCCCTTGCCCCACCGTGGCTCCAGCTGGCCGATTGTCGTCAGCTCGATCATCCCGGCCTGCGCGCCTGTGACAGCGCCACTTTCGACCAAAGCCTCGAGCACGGGGAAAGCAAGAAGCCGTGCACGTCACAAGCGTGCTGGCAATATGGTGAACACGGGAATGGTTGGGTGAAGCAGCGCGCGCGCCAAGCATGGCAAAGGAAGAGGAAGAAGATGAGAAGGGGGAGAAAGAAAAAGGCATACAGCAACTCCTATTCTTGTGCAGGAGCACAGCGGGTCTTGGGAACGAGACCTGAACGCCGACGAATTGTCGGCGGGACCAGAAACGAACACAAGAGGGGGAAGAGGACAGGGAAACACTCGGAAACTTCAAAGCTGAGGTTGCGAACAAAGGACGAGAAATCAGGAGGGGCAGATTGGAGGATGGGGGGAGAACAGGATGTAAGGATGGAGGCAAGAGGGAAGGCAGGAGAGCAAGACGAGTAGCACTGTTATCGCCACGACAACACGTATGCGGAGTTTCAACACGTCAAGCAGTGCGAGGCTTGAAACGTGCTGCCTAGCCTGCAAACCTGGGCATCCCACTCGACCTCTGCTGACAAACCGCTTGCGATACAGACCACAGAAATTCTCGGTTTCGGTAGGGCCGGCGGGGGATGCTCCCAGCGACGACAAGGCAGACCGCTTGTTGGCACGGGACGAATCTTACACCGCCGAAGGTGAGCAGCCCACATATCTATCAGCACGGGCAGGCGCCAGTTGGCAAGCAGCTGGACGTTGTAACGCTGCGCTTTGCACGTCGACCCCCTCGCCTCGTCCACAGAATACCCACCACCACCCAGGGGCTATAAGCAATGGATGATGTTCCACCACCGGAAGGGTTGGGTCGGGCGTGTCCTCCTACAGGCGGACTCTGGACAAATTAACTACTCCGACGTAATCCCACATGAACATCCTTTCGGCGAGTTAGATCTGGGAACGACCTTCACTGTCGTCCTCGCGATTAGTGAGGCGCCCTTATTGTCTTCTCCGCGTCATTATCATTCTGGCCCTGGCGCAGGGCCCTCGCCCGCTCCCCGCGTTGCCCCTGCCTCGCCCTCCTGCTGTTTGTTTCGTCGCCCACCACCTCCTCTCCTGTCTACTGCAGAAGCGCGCGCCGATGTTCCTCGACGCCGTCGCCGCCTCAGCCAGCGCGGGCGCATTCTCGAATGGCCGCGTCGCGCGGCCGTTGGGACAGCCCTGCGGGCCAGGCCGTTGGGGCAACCGCGCGAACCGCTGGGGCGCGGGAGCAAGCCGTTGGGACAAACCCGCAGGCACCAAGCTAGTCACGGCCGCGCTCAGGCGGGAGGCAGCACGAAGCCAACCTCTGCGGCGAGACCGATTCGGCCGAGGGTGGGTTACCACCCCCGGCCTGGACGCAAGGGTTGCCCCGTGCGCCCAATTCGACTGACGATGAAGAGTTACCACCGCCAGCCCGGAAACAAGGTCCCCCCCTGCCCCCGATTCGGCCGACGATGGGTTACCACCGACAGCCCGGAGACAAGAGTTTCCCCCTGCCCCCGTTTCGACCGAAGATGGGTTACCACCCCGTGCCCGGGCGCAAAGACTTCCCCCTGCGCCCGGCCGCCGTCGGCGTCCTCACCTCCTTTTCCTCCTCTTCTTCCTCACCTGATGTGTCGAGCGAATCGCCCTCTGAAGAGCGCATGGGGAGGGGGCTCCCGCCGGAGACCTCCTCACAGTTCACTCACAGACGAGACTCCCCGCCTGATACCCCCTCCATACTCATGCCTCGGGAGCCCCAAAATGACGACAGTTAAAGGGTTGAGGGTGACCCGCTCGGATTAAAAACATTCACTGCGGGCCCCATAGGGAGGGGGCTCCCGCGTGAGACTTCCTCACAATTCTCTCACAGACGAGGCCCCCCCGCCTGATACTCCTCCGTATTCAGGCCTCGGGAGCCCCAAAGTGACGACAGGTACGAGGTTGAGGGCGACCCGCTCGGATTAAAAAACATCAAATGTTGGCCCCATAGCGAGGGGGTTCCCGCCTGAGACTTCCTCACAGTTCACTCGCAGACGAGGCTCCCCACCTGATGCTTCCTCCATATTCAGGCCTCGTTAGCCCCAAAGTGACGATAGTTAAAAGGCTGAGGGTGACCCGCTCGGATTAAAACCATGAACTACGGGTCCGATAGGGAGGAGGCTCCCGCCTGAGACTTCCTCGCAGTTCACTCACAAACGAGGCTCCCCGACTGACACTTCCCCCACATTCAGACCTCAGGAGCCCAAAAATGACGACAATTACAGGGTCGAGGATGACCCGCTCGGATTAAAACAATGAAGTGCGGGCCCCATAGGGAGAGGGCTCCCGCCTGTGACTCCCTGGCAATTCACTCACAGACGAGGCCCCCCGCCTGATACTTCCCCCATACTCACTTCTCAGAAGCCCAACAGTGACGACAGTTACAAGTTATGAAGTGCGGGCCCCATTGGGAGAGGACTCCCGCCTGAGACTTCCTCGCAATTCACTCACAAACGAAGCTCCCGCCGGATACCCTCCCCATATTCAGGCCTCAGGAGCCCAAAAATGACGACAATTCCGGGCTCGAGGATGACCCGCTCGGACAAAAAACATGAAGTGCGGGCCCCATAGGGAGAGGGCTCCCGCCTGAGACATCCTCGCAACTCACTCACAGACGAGGCTTCCGCCTGATACCTCCCTCATATTCAAACTAGCGAATGAGTGGGTGAGTGAATGAATGAATGACTGAATGAATGAATGAATGAAAGATGATGATAATGATGATGATGATGACGATGACGATGATGATGATGATGATGGTGATAATGATGATGATGATGATGATGATGATGATGATGATGATGATGATGATGATGATGATGATGACGAGCATGATGCAGATGGTGAGTGAGTGGGTGAGTGAGTGTGTGTGTGTGATCGAATGATGGTCAAAGTGATGAAGATGGTCTGTGTGTGAGTGAGTGTCAGTGTGAGTGAGTGTGTGTTCAGGTTCCTGCGCGGGGTGCCCAGAGAAAACAAAACCCCGGCTTTGGATGTGGGGAAAACGTAATATGTGCTGGCCCCATTGAGAGGGGGCTCCCGCCTTCCTCACAGTTCACACACAGACGAGGCTCCCGCCTGATACCTCCCCCACATTCAGGCCTCAGGAGCCCAAAAATGACGACAATTGCAGGCTCGAGGATGACCCGCTCGGATTAAAACCATGAACTACGGGTCCGATAGGGAGGAGGCTCCCGCCTGAGACTTCCTCGCAGTTCACTCACAAACGAGGCTCCCCGACTGACACTTCCCCCACATTCAGACCTCAGGAGCCCAAAAATGACGACAATTACAGGGTCGAGGATGACCCGCTCGGATTAAAACAATGAAGTGCGGGCCCCATTGGGAGAGGACTCCCGCCTGAGACTTCCTCGCAATTCACTCACAAACGAGGCTCCCGCCGGATACCCTCCCCATATTCAGGCCTCAGGAGCCCAAAAATGACGACAAGTTCGGGCTCGAGGATGACCCGCTCGGATAAAAAACATGAAGTGCGGCCCCCATAGGGAGAGGGCTCCCGCCTGAGACATCCTCGCAACTCACTCACAGACGAGACTCCCCGCCGGATACTTCTCCCATATTCAGGCCTCAGGAGCCCAAAAATGACGACAGTTACAGGTTCGAGGATGACCCGCTCGGATTAAAAACATGAAGTGCGGGACTCTATAGGGAGAGGGCTCCCGCCTGAGACTTCCCCGCAACTCACTCACAAACGAGGCTTCCGCCTGACACTTCCCCGATATCCAAGCTAGCGAATGAGTGGGTGAGTGAGTGAGCGAGTGAATGACTGAATGAGTGATGATGATTATGATGATCATGATGAGGAGGATGATGATGCAGATGGTGGGTGAGTGGGTGAGTGAGTGTGTGATCGAATGGTGAGTGAGTGGGAGTGTGAGTGAGTGTGTGTTCCAGTGTGTTCCTGCGCGGGGTGTTCAGAGAAAACAAGAACTCCACTTTGGATGTGGGGAGGAACATGAAGTGCGGGCCCCGTAGGAAGAGGGCTCCCGACCAAGACTTCCTCGCAATTCACTCACAGACGAGCCTCCCGCCTGATACTTCCCCGATATCCAAGCTAGCGAACGAGTGGGTGAGTGAATGAGTGAATGACTGAATGAGTGATAATGATGAGGATGATGCAGATGGAGGGTGAGTGGGTGAGTGAGTGTGTGATCGAATGATGGATGGTCAAGGTGATGAAAATGGTCTGTGTATAAGTGAGTGTGAGTGTGAGTGAGTGTGCTCCTGTGTGTTCCTGCGCGGGGTGTCCAGAGAAAAGATGGGGCGAGAGGAGGGCGCAGGGATCTGCGCCCCGACAATGTCATGGAAAATATTAAGGCATGGACGGGGATCCCAGCCGCCGGCGCACAGCCTGGATGGCATCGGCACGATCTCTTCTGCCCACCGCCTGCTAACAGTCGAGTGCACCATAACTAAGGCTCAGTCACTGAAGGAGAACAAAAAACAATATAAACATGAACTTCTGGAGGTCCACGAGGACCTCTGAGATCCGCGCTGGGCCCCCCTCCCTGGCGCGCGGAGCGCGCTGGGAGGCGGCGCCGGAGGCGAGGATAGGGGGGGATTCGACGCCGATGCACGAAATTCGCGCGACACTTCCACAGTTCATGTTCACGGCAAGACCTAGGGCAGAAGAGCATCCCTAAAGAACATGAGACCCTCCGCCGGCCCAAACTGACGAGCCTTTCGGGTCGGGCGAAAGGGGGGGATAGCAAAGGGGGGGTTTGAGAATCAGCTCACGTAGCTGATTTTCCCGGCGCCTCCCGGCGCCGGAGGCGGCCATGTATCGAGGAATGGGCCCCTCGGTGGGGCCGAAACCAGCTGCATGCAGCAAACTTCGTAACCTCCCCTTTCCCAATCCCCCCCTTTCGTCCGGCCCGAAACATGAGACCCTCCGCCGGTCCAAACTGACGAACCTTCGAGGGCGCCCTCCCCCGGGACGCACGAGAACATCCCACAGGCACGACGAACACTGGGGCACCCTCCGCGAACCGACCTCGATCTCGTGCACGCCTCGGTCCGACCGTGAGGAGGAGGAGGAGGAGGAGGAGGAGGAGGAGGAGGAGGAGGAGGAGGAGGAGGAGGAGCGAGGAGGAGCGAGGAGCGAGGAGGAGCGAGGAGGAGCGAGGAGGAGCGAGGAGGAGCGAGGAGGAGCGAGGAGGCGGAGGAGGAGGAGGAGGAGGAGGAGGAGCGAGGAGCGAGGAGCGAGGAGGAGCAAGGGGGAGCGTCGGGCGAAGGGCGGAGAGAGGCGCACACGCGGGGGGGGGGGGCGAGCGAGCACAGCGAGGGGCGGAGAGGGGAGGAGGGGACGGCCTCAACAGGTCGATTTATCCTCACACGCCAAACCAACAAAAAAAACAGAAAGGTGCATCAATGTCTAGTCTGTAGAGCGTGGCCCAAGGCCGGACGTATGGGTCCGTCCAGGCCGCCCGCAGGGCGTGCGCACCCGCACTCGCCGATGGCCACTCCTCCTCCTGCTGTTGCATCGCGGAGAAGAACGGTCCGAAGCGCCCACACGTGATATTCAGGACGGGGTCGGCGGGGGGGAACATGAGCAGCGCAAGCCCCCGCATCACCGACCGTCCTCCTCGTGGGTCCCAGGCCGCCTTGTCGCGTCGCTGCGCGAGCTCCCAAAAGGAGTCTCACGGAATATGGAGCTCCTCCGCCTCCGGGGGTACTTTCCACCCTTGCGGCCGCCCGCCGCCCGTTGCTCCTCCTCCTCCTCCTCCTTAACCGATCACCCTGTCCGTCCTCGTCCGCCATCGTCCGTCCCCTTTTGCCCTCTCGCTGCCCTGCCTCCCTTCTCCCCGTTTCCTCCTCCCCTGATCGCCGTCATCGCCGCCGCCATTGTCGTCGTCCTCCTCGTCCTCCTCCTCCTCCTCTCCTCCATCTATCGCTGCTACTGCATCACATACTCCTCAGTCGCGTGCTCTGCACCGCAAAGCATTGCTCCTCCGAGCCCGCGGGGCGCGCGCCGACAACGCGCTCCCCGACTGTCGGCTCGAGGAGCAGGAGCAGGAAAAATGATGGCAAACGGACGCAGCCGCTGGTGGCGTGGCAGGCGCGGGGCAAGGGTTGGAAGGGCGAGGCGAACGGACGCAGGCGCTGGCAACGTTTTGCCCCAAAATGCCTCAGACGGATCTTGAGCATTGCCCCGGCAGATTTGCCGCGCCCCTCGAACAGGAGCGTCCTCGAGGCCGCCGGCCAGGCTCCATGCAGCGCACACGTGATATTCAGGACAGGGTCGGCGGGGGGAGCATGAGCAGCGCAAGCCCCCGCCGCATCACCGACCGTCCTCCTCGTGGGTCCCAGGCCGCCCTGTCGCGTCGCTGCGCGAACTCCCAAAAAGGAGTCTCCTTCTCCTCCTTCTCCTCCTCCTCCGCTTTCGGCTTCTGCTCCCGACAGGTCCGAGTCCTCAGAAGGAAAGCGGGCGGAGCAACGCGCAGAGCAATACACTTAAAGCCGCCCCTGCTGAAGGCGCGCAGGCACCACTTGGCACCATTCATTGGCAGCCGCGCTAAGATGTGGCTACTACACCTCCGCACAACTTTGCCAAGACCGAGACCACGGACCCTCCTCATCCACCCGCTCATCCTTCTCCGCTTTCTTCCCTCTATCTCATCATCCCTATCGGCTCGGTCTCTGGGTGATACGTCTCTGGGCGAGACCCACCAGTCAGAGGCCCAGAGCGCGTCAGATTTTACAGCGCGCCCGCGGGCTCCCCGGGCGAAAAGACAGCGGGCATGCGGACCATGCAAATTAGCACGTTTCGGCACATGCTTGGCGGTGAGCAGAGAGGGGCCGGGATGAGGGGGCCACTTGGAAGCAATCGACATCCAAACAAACTGCGCGCCCCTCACCCTCCCAGAGGAGGGGTGGGGGGCCTTTTAGAAGGCCGCCTTGGCCCTGCCACTTTGCTGCGCGCCGCCGAGCCGACCTTTTTCCCAATCGCTCATCCCCCCTGGCTCATCCACAACAGCCCCTCCCGAAGGACAAATGACGCCGACAAATTGTGGCGACGCGCAGGGCAGAGATGCCTGCTGGTCAACCATTCACGTCGGCGTCGGTGAAGGCGTCGGTGCAGGTGACGGCGCAGGCGTGTCAGTGAGCTGGTACGCGCTCTTGGTCGGAGGGTACCACAGGTCGAAGCTGTCGTCGGTGGTGAAGGTGCAATAGCTGCGCGACGCCTCAGTCGGGCAATACTTGTAGTGCTCAGTGGTCACCCCTGCGGTGGTGACCTCGTAGGTGTCGCTGTACCAACCCTCCACGCATTCCCTTGTGTCGCACATGACGCACTGCCTCAACGTGTTCGTGTAGCTCGTCGTGTAATCGTTAATGTCGTCTATCAGCGGACAGTGGTTGCCACTATCGCCGATGCACACATACCCGATCCAACAGAAGGGGCGCTCCATGGTCTGGCCAGTCAGCGGCTTCCACAAGCTGGCGATGCCGGGGTGCTCGTTGAAGAAGAACCAGAAGGAAATGCTCCCGATGACGAGGATGGCTGCCACGGCCCAGGCCATCGCGGAGCACACGTATTCCCAAACCTTCCAGTGGTCGTTGCGGCCGGTCGTGAAGATGATGAGGAGCCCAGCGACGATGCCACCAATATGCACAGTGTGAGCCGTAGAACTCTCCTCGTCACGCGAAGACCAGAAGGCGGCCGACTCCACACCGGCGACCAGAAGCATAATGAAAATTGTACCAAAGCGCCACTTCTTGTCGCCCCAATTTTGAATCAGGTCTGCGGCGTGCATGCCGAGCAGGGAGTAGCATCCTCCGGAGGCGCCGTACGAGGTGGTGTAGGGGTCGAAGAGCGCCCAGCAGAGGGCTCCGCCTAGAACCCCGATGGTCCACATGACAGCGAACATGCCTGTTCCCTGCCAGCCCTCCAAGGGAATGCCGAGCATGAGCAACATGAAACAGTTGGCGCCAACGTGAGTGATGCTGCCGTGCGTGAACTGGTAGCTCCACCATCTCCACAGGAAGCTGATGTCGTAGCCCTCATGGCAGTAGCTGTAGGCGGTCAGGGTGGTGAACCCGGGCCAGATGGACTCTAGGCCTCCCTTCGTGAAGAACATGTCGAAGGGGGTCCACGTCTTCTTCATGTAGGTACGCCAGCCCCACGCATCTTTCTGGCAGGACAGCAGATATGTGGGATCTGTTTCTGGCAGCGAGCTCAGCAGGAAGCACTCGGGCCACGGCCCATTCTTCCAGCCGATGCCCACGCACGTCTCGTCGGCACCGCTGCACTCTTTCTTGCAATCGTCAAGGAACAGCTGATCGTTCGGATCATCCTTGCGAAACTGTATCAGTTTAAGGTCGTCTGTGATAACCTTGTCCCACTGCAGTAATGAGTAGGCCCTCGTGTTGAACGCGTTCACGCCCCAGAAGCCGAGGCACAAGAGAAACTCAAGGATGGTGAACCAGGGCCAGTACTGCTTTAGGTTGTCCATGATCTCGTCCTCCTGGGCCTCCTCCTCGACGTCAGCGTCGAAGATGCCATCGACCGTGTCACCGATACTGTGACCTGCTCTCTGCCTCCTCTTCGCCTCAACCTTCTTTCGGCGCGCTTCCTTCGCCTTCTTGCTTGTGACTGGCCGCGAGAAGTTGAGGAAGATCGCCGAACTCCCTCTGTTCATCATGGCCTGCACGTCCGCTGCGTCGAAATCACCATCACCGTCCATGTCAAAACGCGCGGCGCCGAACCAGTAGGCGAAGAAGGCAAGGAAGTTGTAGCAGATCTTCGCCCGCATTGAGACATTCTCGGGCGCCACGCCCTCAGGCGCTGGAGGGTCCGAGGAGCCGCGCGGCGGCGGACTTCCGCTGCGCTGCTCCGCTGGCGGCGGACTCGGAGATCTGCCCTTTGCGGCCGGCTCCCCCTTGCTGCCGCCTTTGCCCGTGCCGCCCATGACCCGAACGCCCTGGGCCGCGAGATCGCGGGGACTCTCGCGACTATTTTGCCCGCGGTTTGATCCGAAATGGCTACGGAGACAGCTCGTAGCGATTGTGGGTCTAGCGAGATGCTCGATTACGTACGCGATGAACGTCGATGGCGGGAGTTCGCCGACAACCATGCTTGCGAGCCCTGGCAGGCACGCCCACGAATTAATCAACTCAGTATTCCTCTTGTGTCCGTTTCCCCCATGCTGTCGCTGCTGCTCTTAGGACTCAGGACTCTGCGAAACTGGTCGCGCAAACACAAAGCCACCTTATCAGACTTGATTGAGCCAAAAGGCACCCATAAAAAACCAAAAAGGGGCCACTTTCCCGAACTTGAATTGGGTGCAAGGCGCCTCTCTGGTTGCATGATCATCGACCTGGGATGGAAAAAACACAAGTGGCCATGTTGGAAAATCCTTAACAATTCTTCGTCGGCAAATTATTAATTTTGGGCGGCGCGCCCATCGCCGAGCGGGGGCGGGGCGGAACAGATAGGGGAACGGAAGAACGAAGGGCGCCGCGATGGGATTGCGAGGACTACCGCGTGGAATACGCGAAAACGAATGCCACGATGATGTCTAGAACGTTTCTTCGCTTTGGGGTCGAGGCATGACCCCGCCGACGCGAGCTCTCGGGGCTTAAGACGCGAGCCCTCGCGGCCTGCGACGCCGCGCCTGGGGCCTGCCACGCGGGGCCCTGGGGCCAGTTCGCGACCGCCTGTGGCCTGCGACTTGGATGCTCAGGGCCCTTCACGCGCATCCCTGGGGTGGGGGGGGGGGGGGGGGCGATGCGAATTCCAAGCGCGCCGCGCGACTCCGACGGCCGAAATCGCCAGGGACCGAAGCCCGCGGCGCGAGTTCCTGGGCCCCGCGAAGCGCCACACACACACACACACACACACACACACACACACACACACACACA
Organism: Prorocentrum cordatum; assembly: GCA_963575745.1. NCBI lineage: Eukaryota > Dinophyceae > Prorocentrales > Prorocentraceae > Prorocentrum > Prorocentrum cordatum. The sequence continues at coordinate 252,698 of CAUYUJ010015473.1, read as the reverse complement.
CACACACACACACACACACACACACACCACCACCCCACCCCACCCCACCCCACCCCACCCCACCCCACCCCACCCCAGGGCTTACGGGGCCGTCTTCTCCAGCATGCGACGGGGGCCCTTGGGACATCGGGCCCAAATCTGCCATGGCATTCGAGTTGGCTCAGACTGGGCTGACTCGGCTGAGCTAGGCAGGGATGGCCTAGACCATGGCAGGGTTACACGCAGCATGGGCCTGGTAAGACTTTACCACGAGCCTTTGCATTGCGAGGGGGGGGGGGGGGCTGTCAACGGCGCAACTGTCGCAACTTCTGTAAGCTCCTGGGTAAGCCAGCGGAGTTGTACGCCACGCGATCCAGACGAGATCTCGCGGCTCCCTGGATAATGAAAGTGGGTGGTAGTGGTGGGAGGGGGGGACGTGGTGATGGGGGGGGCGCGGTGGTGGTGGGGAGGAGTGCGCGTGCGTGCGCGCGCGCGTGCGTGCATGCGTTGTGCGCGTGTGTGTGTGTGTGTGTGTGCGTGTGCGTGAGGGGCGCGCGTGTGCGTGCATGCGCGCGCGTGTGTGCGCGCGCGTGTTTGTGCGTGTATGTGCGAGCGTGCATGTGCCAGTGCACGTCCCTGATGTGTGTGTGTGTGTGTGCGTGTGCGTGCGTGTGTGTGCATGCGTGCTTGTGCGGGTGCGTGCGCGCGTGCGCCTCTGTGTGGTGAGTGGGTGGGCGTGTGTGTGTGTGTGCGTGTGTGCGCGTGCGTGGTGGTGGCGGTGTGGTGATGGTGGTGGTGGTGCGCAGGTGTGTGTGTGTGTGTGGTGTGTGTGCGTGCCCGCGTGTGTCCGTGCGTGTGTGTGCGTGCGCGTATTGTGCGGTGGTGTGCACGCGTCGTGCCTGCGTGTGCGCGTGTGCGGGTGTTGTGGGAGCGGTTTTATACACAGACGTACATGTGCGCGCACACACGGTGCAAGCATGCATGCATGTGCGTGTACGCATGTGTGGGTGTTTGTATGTGTGTGCGCACGTACGCACTCGAAGTGGTGGCGGGGGGGGGGGCGGCGGGGGCGCGCGGTTGCGCGCGTGCGCGCGCGCGCGGCGGGGCGGTGGCGGAGCGGGGAGGGGGGGGCGGGGGGGGGGGGGGCAACTGTCGCCGCGCCACGTGTCATCTCGAGTTGGCCAGTCTTTGTTATAGCAGTCATTGCTATAGGACGGGTCGGGCATGCACATGGCGTTTGTCGTGCGCGCGGGGCGGCGCTTGCCAACGCGGCGGTCGCAGATTCCGTTCTGTTCGCTCGCGCTTGCGCGCGGCGCCAAGTGCGGGCGCGATTGCATCGGGCAGATGCCCATCTCTGGCGCCCGTCTCGCGGGAAGGGGAGGTTGCGTTTGGGAAAATGTCTCCCCGCGGGTGCGATTTATTTTCTCTGCGCGCGCGGTGTATTTTCCCCATGGGTGCGATTTATTCTTTCCAAGGGCGCGATGTACTCTCCCCGCGGGCGCGATGCATTTTCCCCAGGGGTGCGTTCTCTCCGTGGGCGCGATTGATTGTCTCCGCGGGCGCGATTTATTTATCAGCAGCTGCGAATCATTTTTTCTTCGTGGTCGCGGTTGATTGCTCCGCCCGCGCGGATTTCCCCCACCCCACCCCCCGCGGGCGCGGATTTATTTTACTTCGCGCGCGCGATAAATTAATTGATCGAAGGCGCGATTAATGTGTCGTTTTCTCCGCGGGAGCGATTTTTCCCCGCGGGCGCGAATGTCATTTTCCCTGGGCGCTAGTGGGTTTTACCCCTGCGGGCGCGGTTGTTTTTAACCGCGTGCGCGAATTATTCTCTCCATGGACGCGATTTATTTTCCCCGTGGACGCGATTGATTTTCTCCGCGGGCGCGATTCCATTTTCCGCGAATGCGTTTTCTTCGCCGCGGGTGAGATCTAGGTTCTCCCCTCGCGCGATTTTTTCTCCGCGGGCGCGATTTATTTTCCCCGGGGGTGCTATTTATTTTCTCCGCGGGCGTGGTTTATTTTTCCGCGGGCGCGATGCATTTTTTTCCGTGGCCACGATTCATTTCCGCGGGCGCGATTGATTTTCGCAGCGGGTGAGACTCATCTTCTCCATGGGCGCGATTTAGTATCCCCCGTGGGCGAGATTTAATGAGGGGGCGCCTTCCAATCTGATCTCCCCGATGCGGCGGCGACGGGTCCGTCGCGGACGGGTGCGCAACAACGATCTGTCCGCCGCGCGGAACTATTGAGAAATGACTGCGTGAAGTTGTGCGATGTGCGATGGGCGCGCCGTGGACAGTGAAGTTCAACCATGCGTGGCGCGCAATATTTTCGGTGCGACGGCGACGGCGGGTGGCCAGACAGATGCACAGCACGCAACCAGGCACGTTCGCCGACGGTGCGACAGCGGCCGCCGAGGCCGCGACAGATAGACAGTTCGTTTGTTTCCGGAACTCCCCGCGCGGTGCGACGGCGACGGGGGGGTGGCCAGACGCATGGATTGCACGTAGCTGCGCCTGTCGGCCTGGCCAACGGTGCGACAGCGACCGGCGGGGCCGCGACAGATACACAGCCCGTTCCCCACCCCCGCGCGCGGCGCGACGGCGTCGGAGGGCGGCCCGACAGATGGGCCCAGCCTGCTATGGACCTCCGACACGCGCGCGCGAGTTCTGTAGCGCCCACAATAGAAAAGTCGACGCGCCCGTCGGCCTCCTTAAAGAGCCACAGAAATTTAGAATTCGGTTTTTAAACTTCCATGTCGACTTTTCGATTGTGGACAACAAACACAGAACTCCGACGCGCGCGCGCGCGTCGGGGGTCTGTAGCGCCCACAACAGAGAAGTCGACGCGCCCGTCGGCCTCCTGAAAGAGCCACAAGATTCTAGATTTCAGTTCTAAGAATTGCATATCGACTTTTCCCTTGTGGACAACAGAGAACTCCGACGCGCGCGCGCGCGGCGCGTCGGGGGTCTGTAAGTTCAACTAAGCGCTCGCAAATAGAGATAGTCGACGCGCCCGTCCGGGGGGGTGGCCCCTTTTCAATTTTTGTTAAAAAAAAAGAAGCCACAGAAATGTAGATTCAGTTTTCAGACGAAAGCACCCGCAAGCGCGGATAAGAGTGAGGGGGGCGGGAGGGGTGGGCGGGGTCGTCGAGCCGGCGGACCTCGTGGCCCCCACCTTCCCTGTCGATGGGGATCATCCTCCTCCTCCTCCTCCTCCTCCCCCTCCCCCCCCTCCTCTTCCTCGTCCTCGTCCTCATCGTCGTCGTCCTCCTCCTCCTCCTCCCTCCTCCTCCTCCTGTTCTTCCTCGTCCTCCCTCTCCCCCCCCTCGTCCTTTCATCGTCGTCCTCCCATCGTCGTCCTCCCCCTCATCGGCCTCCACCATCGCCCTCCCATTGTCGTCCATCACCATCATCCTCCCCCTCCTCCCCCTCCTCGTCCCCCCCCTTCCCGCCCACCCCCTCCTCGTCCTCCTGCTCCTCCTCCTTTTCTCTCTCCACATTATCCTGACATCCTCTCTTCTGCCGCGTTCCCCTCGTCCCCTGTTCACTCCTCCTGCCTCCCCCTCCTTTCCCCTGATAACTACAACGCAGTCCTTTTTTCTACTTTATGCTTCCTGCCTTCTCTGATCAAGGCAACTCGCCAGGGCAAAGTTGCTGGGCGGGCTGGCGCGCATGCGCGGGGCTTGAAGAGGCCCTTGCGGGCTCAGACGGCATGCGAAAATCCGCCGCCGCGCTTGCGCGGCATTGGTTTGTTCAGTGAACGTGGTTTAGGTCGCGGGTGGGTCGCGGGCTCCCCACCTGCACCTGGAAGGAATGCAAAAGCAACCCGCCGCAGGCGCCAACAAACATTCGTTTGCACACTGAACGTGGTTTGGGTCGCCACCCGCGGGCTCTCCACCGGGAACGGATGCAAAAGATACCCGCCGCAGGCGCCGAAACATGCAGTTTGCACCCTGAACGTGGTCGCGGATGGCCCGCGGGCTCTTCACCTGAAACGAATGCAAAACATGCCCGCCGCAGGCGCCGAAAAATATGGTCTGCACCGTGAACGTGGTTTGGATCGCGGGTTGGTCGTGGGTTGGTCACGGGGTGGGTCGCGGGCTCTCCACCTGGAAGGAATGCAAAAAAAACCCGCCGCAGGCGCCGAAAATTGTGGTTTGTACCTTCAACGTGGTTAGGGTCGAAGGTGGGTCGCGGGTGGGTCGCGGGGTGGGTTCGCGGGTTGGGTCGCGGGTGGGTCGCGGTGGGGTCGCCGGTTGGTCGCGGGTGGTCCACGGTGTGGGTCCGCGGGTTTGTCGCGGGTGGTCGCGGGGTGGGTCCCCGTGGGGGGGTCGCGGGGTGGGTCGCGGGGTGGGTCGCGGGTGGGTCGCGGGTGGGTCGCGGGCGGGTCGCGGGGTGGGTTGCGGGGTGGGTCGCGGGGCGGGTCGCGGGGTGGGTCGCGGGGTGGGTCGCGGGGCGGGTCGCGGGGTGGGTCGCGGGCTGGGTCGCGGGCGGGTCGCGGAGCGGGTTGCGGGCGGGGCGCCGACAAACAACAACAACAACAAACAACAACAAACAACACCAACAAACAACAACAACAACAAACAACAACAACGAGAATCCGCGCCGCGGAATTCCACATCAGCCACGCACCCAGGGACAGTGAATGACCGCTCGGCCCCCTCAGTCTGATTTCCATATCGACTTTTCTCTCGTGGACAACACAGAAATCCGACGCGCGCGCGGGGGGGGGCTGTGGCGCCCACAATAGAGAAGCCGACGCGCCCGTCGGCCCCCTTAAAGAGCCGCAGGATTTTAGAATTCAGTTTTTAGATTTGCAAATCGGCTTTCTTTTGTGCACAACGCAGAACTCCGACGCGCGCGCGCGCGTCGGGGGTCTGTAGCGCCCGCAATAGAGAAGTCGACGCGCCCGACGGCCTCCTTTTCTCTTGTGGACAACACAGAAATCTGACGCGCGCGCGGCGGGAGTCTGTAGTGCCCACAATAGAGAAGTCGACGCGCCCGTCGGCCTCCTTACAGAGCCACAGAAATTTAGAATTCGGTTTTTGAAATTGCATGTCGACTTTTCCATGGTGGACAACGCAGAACTCCGACGCGCGCGCGCCGGGGGTCTGCAGCGCCCACAATAGAGAAGTCGACGCGCCCGTCGGCCTCCTGAAAGAGCCACAGAAATGTAGAATTCAGTTTTTAGGTTTGCATATACATTTTTCTCTTGTGGACAACGCAGAAATCCGACGCGCGCGCGTCGGGGTCTGTAGTGCCCACAATACAGCAGTCGACGCGCTCGTCGGCCTCCTTAAAGAGCCACAGAATTTTAGAATTCAGTTTGTAGAACTGCATATCGACTTTTCCATTGTGGACAACAAAGAACTCCGGCGCGCGCGCGCGCGCGCGCGTCGGGAGTCTGCAGCGCCCACAATAGAGAAGTCGACGCGCCCGTCGGCCTCCTGAAAGAGCCACAGAATTTTCGAACTCAGTTTGTAGAACTGCATGCCGACTCTTCTATTGTGGACGGCACAGAACCCCGACGCGCGCGCGCGCGTCGGGGGTCTGTAGCGCCCACAATAGAGAAGTCGACGCGCCCGTCGGCCTCCTTACAGAGCCACAGAATTTTAGAATTCAGTTTGTAGAACTGCATATCGACTTTTCTTTCGTGGACAACACAGAACTCCGACGCGCGCGCGCGTCGGGGGTCTCTAATGCCCACAAAAGAGAAGTCGACGCGCCCGTCGGTCCTCAAAGAGCCACAGAATTTTAGAATTCAGTTTTTAGATTTGCATATCGGCTTTTCTTTTGTGGACAACACAGAACTCCGAGGCGCGCGTCGGGGGTCTGCAGCGCCCACAATAGAGAAGTCGACGCGCCCGACGGCCTCCTTAAAAGGCCACAGAAATTTAGAATTCAGTTTTTAGAGTGGCATATCGACTTTTCTATTGTGGACAACACAGAACTCCGACGCGCGCGCGCGCGCCGGGTGTCTGTAGCGCGCCCCCCCTCCTCCGCCGCGTCGGAAGAACTCCATGCCAGTTGCCCAGAGATCCAAACCGCATGTTCCAACTCAGTCCAAGCCCAAACATTCCCACTACAGTCAGGACATTGCGTGCGGAGGGAACCAGCGGCGCCACTGGGAATCACCCAGAGCTCGGCCTCGATCTGCCCAGCGATTGCCCCGACCGACCTTGAGCGTCGGCCACGATGGCCGCCTGCGACCACCGTGCTACCCAGGCTGACAGCACGAAGCTGGGTCTCAAACCTCCCCCGGGGCCGTTCAATTTGCGATCGCACTTGCACCCATCGCCAAGGCCCCCTACGGCTCAAGCTGGCGGCGCGGGGGACGGGGGCGGCACGACGAGGCGGCCGAGGAGACGAGGGTGTTCATGGAAAGTGGCGGCCCTCCTACGAGCACTGCGCCTTCTTTGTCCCAGCGCAATCATCGTGAAGAGAACATAAAAAGAAGGAGGGCTCCGTTTGATCGGCGTTGGCTCCGTTTGTGCGGTGTTGGCTCCGTTCGTGCGGTGTTGGCTCCGCTTGTGCGGTGTTGGCTCCGTTCGTGCGGCGTTGGCTTCGTTTGTGCGGTGTTGGCTCCGTTTGTGCGGTGTTGGCTTCGCTTGTGCGGTGTTGGCCCCGTTCGTGCGGTGGTGGCTGCGTCTGTGCGGTGTTGGCTCCGTTTGTGCGGTGCTGTCTCCGTTTGTGCGACGTTGGCTTCGTTTGTGCGGTGTTGGCTCCGTTTGTGCGGCGTTGGCTCCGTTTGTGCGGTGTTGGCTCCGTTTGTGCGGTGTTGGGATCCCTCGGGGCTCTTCGGGGCGTTTGGGGATTCGTACTGGGGCCTTGGAGGCTTTTCCCCCGCCTGGGAATTCGGGTCCGCCCCCCCCTCCGCGCGCCGCCGCGCGTGCCCCCCGCGCGCTGGGGGGACGGCTTCTCGACGACGTCGTCGCCGCCGCTGTTGCCCCCCCCGTCACATTGACATTCTCTGGGGCTAACCTTTGGTCCTAACGTGCTCCGCGCGCCCGGCCCGCGAGAGCGCAATCCCACTGTACTAAAAATGCCTCTTCCGCTTGTCTAACGTGGGATTTCCGCTTTACTAAAGTGGGCTTGTCCGCTTTACCAAAAAGGCTTTCCCGCTTTACTAAAGTGGCGTGCCCGCTTTAGTAAAGTGTCCTGTCCGCTTTAGTAAAGTGTCGCTGCCGCTTTACTAAAGTGGCGCCGCTTGGCATTTTACAGCAAACGAACCCTTTTCGTCCACTTTACTAAAGTGGCGTGCCCGCTTTAGTAAAGTGGCGCGCCCGCTTTACTAAAGTGGTTCGTCTGCCAAACACAAGTTATTTTCGGTCCGAGAATTGTCAATTCTGGTACCGAGAATTGATAATAATCGGGCCCTGGATTCATCAGAGTGTGGGGGGGCGGCCTGGGGGGACGGTGTCGTGGGCCCCAGAAGTCCCACATGACGCACAGGCCCCCCAGGCCCCAGAAACCACGCAGGATCCCACAAGACCCCGAGGACCCACAAGCCACACAGGCTCCGCAAACCCCACAGGCCCCACAGGCCCCACAGGTTCCACAAACACCATGGACCGCACACGCCCCGCAGGTCCCAGAATCACACGTGGTCCCACATGTCGCACCAGCGCCGCACATCGAGTGCGCCCCACCGGCGCCACAGGCCCGACAATTCGCAAAAGCACCACAGGTCTCACAGGCCACCCAAATCATACGCAGCACCCCGCCATTGCGGACAAGAGTGAGGGGGCGGGCGCGGGCGACGCGGGCGTCGTCGAGCCGGCGGACCTCGTGGCCCCCACCCTCCCTGTCGATGGCGATATTCTCCTCCTCCTCCTCCTCGTCCTCCTCCTCCTCCTCTTCCTCGTCCTCTTCATCGTCCTCGTCCTCATCGTCGTCGTCGTCCTCGTCCTCCTCCTCCCTCCTCCTCCTCCTGTTTTTCCTCGTCCTCCCTCTCCCCCCCTCGTCCTTTCATCATCGTCCTCCCATTGTCGTTTTCCCCCTCATCGGCCTCCATCATCGTCCTCCCATTGTCGTCCATCATCATCATCCTCCCCCTCCTCCCCCTCTTCGTCCTCCTCCTTCCCCTCCTCCCCCTCCTCCCCCTCCTCGTCCTCCTGCTCCTCCTCCTTTTCTCTCTCCACATTATCCTTACATCCTCTCTTCTGCCGCGTTCTCCTCGTCCCCTATTTACGCCTCGTGCCTCCCCCTCCTTTCCCAAGATAACTGCAACGCAGTCCTCTTTTCCACTTGATGTTTCCCGCCTTCTCTGATCAAGGCAACTCGCCAGGGCAAAGTTACTGGACGGGTTGGCGTGGATGCGCGGGGCTTGAAGAGGTCCTTGCGGGCTCAGACGGCATGCGAAAATCCGCCGCCGCGTTTGTGCGGAATTGGTTTGTTCAGTGAACGTGGTTTAAGTCGCGGGTGGGTCGCGGGCTCTCCACCTACACCTGGAAGGAATGCAAGAAGCAACCCGCCGCAGGCGCCAACAAACATTGGTTTGTACACTGAACGTGGTTTGGGTCGCGGGTGGGCCGCGGGTTCTCCACCGGGAACGGATGCAAAAGATGCCCGCCGCAGGCGCCGAAAAATGTGGTTTGTACCCTGAACGTGGTTTGGGTCGCGGGTTGGTCGCGAGTTGGTCACGGGGTGGGTCGCGGGCTCTCCACCTGGAAGGAATGTAAAAAAAGCCCGCCGCAGGCGCCGAAAATGGTGGTTTGTACCTTCAACATGGTTTGGGTCGAAGGTGGGTCGCGGGTGGGTCGCGGGGTAGGTCGCGGGTGGGTCGCGGGTGGGTCGCGGGTGGGTCGCGGGTGGGTCGCGGGTTGGTCGCGGGGTGGGCCGCGGGGGGGTCGCGGGTTGGGTCGCGGGTTGGGTCGCGGGGTGGGTCGCGGGGTGGGTCGCGGGGTGTGTCGCGGGGTGGGTCGCGGGGTGGGTCGCGGGTGGGTCGCGGGTGGGTCGCGGGTGGGTCGCGGGGTGGGTCGCGGGGTGGGTCGCGGGTGGGTCGCGGGTGGGTCGCGGGTGGGTCGCGGGGTGGGTCGCGGGGTGGGTCGCGGGAGGGTCGCGGGGCGGGTTGCGGGTGGGTCGCGGGTGGGGTCCCGCGGGTGGGTCGCGGGGCGGGTCGCGGGGGGGGTCGCGGGGCGGGTTGCGGGTGGGACGACGGCAACAAACAACAACACCAAACAACAACAAACAACAACACACAACAACAACAACAACAACAACAACAACAACAACAAACAAACAAACAAACAAACAAACAAACAAACAAACAAACAACAACAACAACAAACAGCACACAACAACAAACATCAACAAACAACAACAAACAACAACAAACAACAACAAACAACAACAAACAAACAACAACAAACAACAACAAACAACAACAACAACAACAACAACAACAACAACAACAACAACAACATCAACAACAACAACAACAACGAGAATCCGCACCGCGGAATTTCACTTCAGCCACGCACCCAGGGACAGTGAATGACCGCTCGGCCCCCTCACTCTGACATGCCCCATGAATCCCACAGGCCCCTGAGGCCCACGAGACCCACAGGTCGCGCTGACCTTGGGCTCCGACGCGCGAGATTGCCAAACTAAGGATTCACGGGCTATGGATGCATCAACCTTGAACCCAAGACGATAAACTCCAGGGGTTCGGGCCCCTCGGCCCCGGACCCCTTGGCCCCGGATTTCAAAGCCGCCGACCGGGACATTCAACGCGAGTGGGCCGCCAGGTCCAAAGCCAAGGGCCCTACGCTTCAGAGCTATGGAATCCAAGGGCCCCGTCCCTTCTACTCGCCATCCTCTCCCTTCGTCCGCCCATTCCCCCTCCTCCTCCTCGTCCTCCTCCTCCTCGCCCCCCCGTCCCCCCATCCCTCCTCCCTCCTCCCTCTTCCTCCCTCCTACTCCCTCCTCCTCCACCTTCCTCCCCGTTCCTCCTCCCTTTTCGTCCCTCCTCCTCCCTCCTCCTCCCCCCTCCAGCCTCTCCCCCCTGTCCTCCTCCCTCCCCCTCCCTGCCGCCCCCGCTTCCTCCCCCCATCCTTTTCACTCCTCCTCCCGCCTCCTCCCTCCCCTCCCCTTCCTTCCCCGCCCCCCTCCTCCTCCCCCCCCTCCCCGCCTCCCTCCTCCGCCCCCCTCCGCGTTCCCCTCATTTCCTTCCTCCCACCGCCTCCCCCGTTTCCTCCTCCTCCTTCATCATGCCCCTCCAACGCCTCCTACTCCTCGCCCCCCTCCCCCCTCTTCGAAAGAGAACGGCTGCCCCGATATATGATCCCACCCCCTCTGCTTGCCTGCTCGCTGTTCACTTGCCTCGGCGTCGTTTCTGGATGGCCCGGCGGGGGTGCGCCAAGAGGCAAGTTGCTCATGCAACTTAATATTAAAAAATGCGTGTAGCTGCCCCTCTGGCCCGCCCCCCCCCCCCCCCGCGCCCGCCGGAGCGCCGCCGCTCGATGCCCCGCGTGCGCCGCGGAACAGGCCTGAGACGCCCCCACGCAAGAGCGACCTCTGGCAGGAGCGACCTTTGGTGCGCACATTTTCGTTCAAAATCGGCCCCCGTACCCCTCCGGGGGCCCAAAGTGACTCGTTTCTCGAGCTGCGCCCGGCCGTGGCGACGAGGGCCCCCCACCGAGGACCAGAAAACCGCTCGCAAAAGGCCACCAGCGAAAAGTCACTCTCACGCGTCGTGTCTCGCGCAAGCCTCGAATCTCGCTCGGGCCGCAGAAACGCCCATGCGAACGCCCAGATACGTCGCTCAGGCCGCGCGTACTTGAAAAACTGGGTACGGCTCCACGACGGACCCCCAGGAAAGGCTCAAGGCAACGCAGTGCAATGCGGAGCGACGCGGCGCAATGTAACGTAATGCTGTATTTTGTGATGTTTTAAATATGTCATGACGCGAAATACTGTTATCCGCCACTGTGCCTGCACGGATTGTGCGTATTGGAGTGGCCCTCTGTTGAACAGCTGGTGTTAAATTTTGTGGTTAAGCCGACCCTCTCGTTTCACGCGTGCTTGCAAAACCACCCCCATCGGACTGCGCCCCCCGGCGCCCTCTTCGGCCTCCAATCTGCCCCAAAAGAAGCATATGCCGCCCGAGCATAACGAAGCTCGCCCCAAGACGGCCCCAAAAGCCCCCAAGACGGCCGCAAGACTGCCCGAGAAAACCTCGGGACGACACAAAAAGGCCACAAGATGGCCGAAAATGGCGCCCGCCCGAGAAGGCTGCAAGGGGCGCCCATGAGGCCCCCGAGTGCAAAACAAACATCGATGGTCCAATTAGTTTCACAAGCTGCTTCTTGACGAGCTTCCGAAAACTTGACGCGGCCCTTCCTCCTGAAAGTATATTGGATACTACCTCTTGGGGGCGTCCCGGGGCCCCCTAGGGGCAATGAAAGGGGGCCTCTAGCGGTCGGTTGGGAACCTCTCGGGAACTCTTCTGGCGTCTCCTGGGAGGACTTTGGGAGATCTGGAAGACAAGTTGGAAGGAAAAGCTTCCGAATCTTGCTCAAATCACTTCTCGCGGGCTGCATCTTCGGGCTTTCGTGCGCCGTCGTGGGGGCGTCTTGGGCCGTGTTGGGGCCTTCCTGGGCCGTCTTGGGGCTCGCTTGGGGGCCCCCTCGTGGGCCTCGGGCGGTTTTCGCGCCCCCCCCCCCCCGAAGGGGGGCATGTTGGATGACATCGATCAGAAGATGGAGTCCGTATCTCCTCCTCATTCTCCCCATCTTCCCTCCTTTTTTTTCCGGGGTCGACGGGGGGCGGGCGGGGGCGTGGGCGGACGAGGGGCAGCTGCGGCAGCGGCGCAGCAAAGGGAAATACCACGCCCCCAGTTCGCGGGCTCTTTCTTACAGGGCAGTCGAACGACACACAACGGTTCCGTCGACGATTCATTGCACGCGCCGTAGTGGCCAAGAGAGAACCAGCCGCCCCTCCAAACGAGCGCAAGGTTGCGAAGTCCCACGAGCCCTCTGGGAGTGACTGGTTTAAGGCATTTCCTCTCCCAGCTTCCCCTCCTACCCCTCGGTGAGGGGTTCACAACTCCCCCAAACACTTCCCCCCTGGACCTGGACTCGCGACCCACTGGAGCTTCCAAGATGGCCCAGGATAGCTCTCAGAGCGCCTCAGGGAGCTCAAGATGACTTCCAAGATGGCTCAAGATAGCCCGCGATAGCTCAACATGGCTCCCAACATGCTCCAAGAGGCCCCCATATCGCCCCAAGACTGATCCAAATGACCACGAAGCCCCTCCCCTCCAGGACGCCCCAGGGCGCCAGCATCAAGCACCTACCGAAAATCTACGCGTTGTTTGCCTTCCCGCTCTTTTGCTTTCGATTGCCTCCCGCGGCCCAAGATGACTCCTGGAGGGCCCAAGAGAGCGCCAAAAGAAGCCCGAGAGGGCTCCAAGAGCGCTCCAAAGCGCCCGCAAAAGTGGCCCCAGAGGCGGGCTATCCATGAGGCAGCGATAATTTAGGACCCCCCCCCCCCCCTTCCTTCGATCCATCTCTTCCAAGATTGCCCGACCAGGCGCCCAGGGAGGCCCGAAGATGCCCCGAAGAGGCCCCCGAGAGACCCCCAAGAGACCCCGAAAGGGCCCCCCAAGAGGCCCCCAAGAAACTTCCACAAGGTTCCCCGAGGCACCCAAGCCCCTGGGCCGCCAAGAGGCCCCCCAAGATGCCCCAAAAGGCCCCCGGGGAGCTCCCAAGAGACATCCGAAGACACCCCGAAAAGGCATCCAAAGGGCCTTTGGCCCTTTTGCTCGCCCCCCGCTTCCTCGATGCTGTCCTACCGATTCCTCCTCCTCCTCCTCATCCTCCTCCTCCTCCTCCTCCTCCTCCTCCTCCCCCCCCATCCTCCTCCTCCTCTCTGGTCGTTTGGCAACCCCTGCATCTCTTGCACTCTGGAGTTTGGTCGGCAGCGGCGCACTGGAAAAACAAATCCTCTCTGGTCGTTCACCCCCCTACCCCTCCTCGCCCCCCTCCACTTCCCCGCCCCCCCCCCCCCTTCCCTTCCCCCCCTCATCCCTGCCTCCTCCATCTCGTCCTTCCCCGATCCCCTTCCCCCCTTTCTAAGGGGCACGGCGGTCCTTTGGTTCTTCTGCGCGCCCCCCTCTTTCCCTAACCAGTGCAACTCGCCTGGGCATCGTTGCTGGATGAGCTGGTGGCGTCGCGCGAAGCGTTTAGAATTCCCTGCTCGTCGCCCGCGTCGCCCCCATCCCCATCCCGCTCGGCGCTGTCGCTGTCATTCCCGCTGTCTTTCGCCCCTGGCGTCGCCCTGTCTCCCTGCTCGACCTCCCCCCTTCCACATCATCCCTTGCCTCGTCCTCGCTGTCATCGCCCCCCGCCCTGCGCCGCCGCCCCCCCCCCCCCCCCCTCGCCCCGACCCTTTCTCCTCATCCTCACCCCGAGGCGGAGTCGGGAAGGGAAAAGGGGGGCGGTGCATTTTTTATGAAACTCCGGGCGCCTCGAGCGCCAAAGCGCAGAGGCGGCGTCCCCGCGCGGGGGCGGGAAGCGCGAAAGCAAACCGGGACGCGGGCAATGACTCTCGCGCCCAACCCCGCCCGCCCCCGCCCCCGCAATCGCAGGCGGCACAGGGGTGGAGGGGCACATGCAGAGGAAGTGGGGGCGAGGAACATGCGCCAAATGCGGTTGGGCACTGAACAGGGGGAGGGGGGAGGGCGCCGAACGAAACCGGCGCGCGACCAAACCTGTCATGGGCGACTTCAGGTCGACCCACAAGAGCCTCGGGTGCCGACATAGACTGAACATGTCCACGTGGACGTTCTGCGACGCCCGCATGCCAGAGCCCCGCGTCCCGCGCGCAAGGGAGAAATCGGCGACCCCTGATTTCACTGGCGATCCCCCCCCTTCCACCCGCCCGCCCCGCCCACCCGCCCGCCCCCCCTGCCCCCCCCCCCCCCCCTTCGGACCCATGGAAGCACCGGAAGCAGCGAACATGATAGTTCGAGCCGGGGCGAACGCACGACGACCATGAGCATGAAGTTTTGTTTGTTTTCTGAAGGGGGGAAAGAAGGGGGGGCGGGGGGCGAGGGTCAAGACATGCGGCTCGAGCGAGCAGGCGCCCCCCCCATTGCCCCACGAACCATTTGCATTGGAAAAGGGACGCGGCACAATGGGCAGTTTGCCACATGCACGGGGGGGTGCGCCCTTGACGCGCGCCTTCCGCTCGAAACGATCGTTCGCCGCGGCGCGATTGCCCGGCGGTGCCCGGCCGCGACGTCGAGCACCCTTCTCGCCATTCCCCCCCAATACACACACACACACACAAACACACACACACAAACACACACGCACGCGCACACACACACACACACACACACACACACACACACACACACACACACACACACACACACACACACACACACACACACGCACGCGCGCACGCACGCACATACACGCACGCACCACCCCACCCCACCCCGCCCCGCCCCACCCCACCCCACCCCACCTCCCCCCCATCCCCACCGCCCCCGCATCCCCGGCACGTCCTCAACCAAACGAACGCGCGATGTCGCGCGTTCCAGGGCGCCGCCAAGGGCCGCAGACTCCCGCCGCGCCCCGCGCGCGCGTTGCACGGCGGGGGTTGCCGATGAATAACAAACGCCGCCCCCCCGCGCGAACCCTAACGCCGGCGCCCGCCCTTGACAAAAACATCGCCCCTGTTTCGCGGCCGCTGCGCCTGGACCGCGACCGCCTGCGCTGGAACGACGAAGCCTGCTCGGATTGCCCGCGGCGCCTGGGCGCCAGCGCCCCGCGCGCGAAGCGGGATTTGGCGACCCCTGTTTGCCAGGGGTGGCATGCGCGGAGGGCGATTTCACTGCCCCTACCTATTGCGGACTCTTCGGGGCGCCGGGGGCAGCGCGCGAAATAATTGAGCCTGGCGGGGGGGGGGCGGAGCGGGGGACGCGACGAGCATGAGAAGGGGGCTTTCGTGGGGGGCCGGGCAGGGCCCGAGGCGGACAGCTCGAACGAGCGAGCGCGACCCAATTGCCCTGCGCCCCTGTTGCGCTGGAAGCACCAGCTGCGCAACGCAGCGGGTGGCGGGTCGCGCAGGGCGCTGCCACTCTGGCGCGCGAGTTCCACTCGAAGCGAACGCATCCTGGGGCGCACTTGCCAGACTGTGAATGGCTGGGGCGCCGACCATCATAACCCTCATCACCGCCTTCACACGCCCTCTTCACCCCCCCCCAATCCCTCGCGCCCTCACTTCAAAAGCGGCGGGGGGAGCCCGATGACTCCCGCTGTGCCCCACGTGCTCTACATGGTGAGGATTGCCAATGAACCGGACAACGGCCGAATGACCCGCCGCGCGACTCCTGGCAGCCATGTCCCTCCTTAACAAAAACCTGCCCCCTTTTTGTGGCCGCCGCGCTCGCCGCCGCGAACGCCCGGACCCCTCTGGTTATCCCATCCCAGGTCGATGATCTTGCAACGATTCTCCTCCTCCTCCTCCTCCTCCTCCTCGTCCTCGTTCTCGTCCTTGTCCTCGTCCTCGTCCTCGTCCTCGCCCTCGTCCTCGTCCTCGTCCTCGTCCTCCTCCTCGTCCTCCTCCTCCTCGTCCTCCTCCTCGTCCTCCTCCTCCTCCTCCTCCTCGTCCTCGTCCTCCTCCTCCTCCTCCTCCTCCTCCTCCTCCTCCTCCTCCTCCTCCTCCGCATCGTCCTCGTCCTCGTCCTCCTCCTCCTCCTCCTCGTCCTCCTCCTCCTCCTCCTGCTCGTTGCCACCCGCCGCCTTTCTCTGTCGCGGTCCCGGTCGCGGTCCCGGTCGCGTTTCCTCGGGCTCTCCTTCGCCTGGCGGCGGGGGGAGGCTCGAGGGCGGGGCACGAGGCCGCGGCCGGCGGAGGGTGCAGCGGCATCCACCGAAGCGACGGCGGCGGGGGTCGGGGAGTTGAGCAAGGACCGACCGTCTCGGCATTCCCATAGGCCTACCACGACATGTTCTTGGGACCCACAAGTGTTCTAAAAACAAAAACACGGTTTTTAGAACAGAGCACCGACGCGTTGAAACGAGGCAGTCCCAGCCAGAAATGTTCTAAGACCAGTTCGTCGAAACCACACAAGGAGGCTCGAGGGCGGGGCACGAGGCCACGGCCGGTCGAGGGCGCAGCGGCAGCCACCGGAGCGACGGCGACGCCAATGCGGGCAAGCTTGTCACCCATATCTGCGTCTTCTCGGAGCTCCTGGGAGGGGGCGCCAAAAGGTCGAGGCGCACTGGACATGGATACAACTCTGGCCTCTGGTGGCCGAACCTCTGTTCAGATTCAGGGCGTCCCCGTGTTTCTGGGGAAGGTTGGCTGCCCATCGTCGAACTCTTCGGCGTCTGAGCGTCCCTTCCTCCTCTCGGCTGTCCCCCCCCTCCTCTTTGCTCGCCGGCCAATTCGCTAGTTGGTGCCCCTACCGAACTTCTTGCTGGAGCGGATTTCGCCGCCTCGCCGCTGACGGAAAAATGCTTCTGGGGATGGGAGCCCGCAGCTCCAAGCTGCAGCAGATGCGCATGCAAAAAAACCTTGCCCGCACGACGAGCGGCTGCGGCGAGGACGACAGGCGAACGAGCGCGGGGGGGGGGGGCGGGGGGCGGGATGGAGCCAGGGGGTGAAACAAAACCAAAACAAGGCGAAATCCGAAAATGCGGCGCCGAACCCGAAATCGAGAAAATCGGATCACACCTCCCTGCGGTTTCGGGTGCACCCCATCTCGTGATCTCGGGTTTCCAACCCCGCCGAGGGTGTTCGGGCTTCGCCCCATCCGCGGGTTTCGGGTAAAAACCCTCCGTCTTCGGGCTCGGCGGCGACTTCCGGGTGCAAGCTTCTTCCGGCGGGATGGAGCCAGGACTTCCAGCTTCTTGTCCGGGGGGGGGGGGGAGCATCGCGACGGGACGAGCGCAGGAGACCGTGCGTGTTCCGCCCCCGGGAGCCCGCCCGCGCCCCTATGAGGGCACGGCGGGAATAGGCCTTCAGCCTCCGTAAGATGGGGGTGCGGGTGTGGCCAGGAGGTGGAGCAGGAGGGAGGAGGGGAGTGGAGAAGAGAGGATGACAGAAGAAGGCGGCGGAGAGTCTGGGTTGTGAGAGAGAGTGGCGAAGAGAGGATAACGGAGTGGCGACACAGTGGAGGGCGGAGAGTCTGGGCTGTGAGAGGATAACAATGGAAGGCGGAGAGTCTGGGTTGTGAGAGAAGAGGAGTGGCGAAGAGAGGATAACAGGATGGGGAAGACGGAGAGGGAGGCGGGGGAATGCGGAGGGTCTGGGCTGTCTCAGACCCTCGACGGCAACATACGGAAGTGGGAGGAGGAGAAAAGAATGGAGGGCCAGAGTGAGAAGGAGGATTTGACGGAGGGAGGGACACGGGGGTGATGAGGGAGAAGAAGGGAGGGAGGGTGAGGAGGAAGGAAAACGACGACGACGACGACGACGACGACGAGGCAGATGGGGACATTGAGGGGAAGGGGGGAGATAAGGAGGATGAATCGGAGAACGGCAGGAGGAAGAGGGGGGGGATGTACGATGGTGAAAGATGGGGTGGGTAGTGAATTGGAGGAGTGAGCGGGGAGAGGGAGGGAGCAGAGACGGGAGAGGCGCAAGGAGGGATGAGGAAAGAGGGGTGGAGAACGGGAGGGAGGGGAAAGAGGATGGAAGGGGGAAAGGGGGGAGAGAGATAGAGAGAGAGAGAAGGGAGATCGGCTCGCCCACGAAGGAAGAATGTAAGCAGTGAGCTGCGCAAGCAGGGATCACGTGTGCACCCAGTGCACATCGACGAGGTCGCCCACGCAGATCAGCTAGCAATCCACTGAAGAAGCCGAACAAACTCATGATGATACGATGATGCGTACGTGGGCCAGCCGCTGCTGGCCGTTGCGCACGCGCAAGCCATGTTGCATGTGACATCGCACGCCCTGGGAAAGCCCGGCCACGCTCCCGTGCGATCTGGAGCACGAGGACGAGGCGCGGTACCGTCGGATCAGCTCGACTCCGAGGCGGGGCATTCGAGAGCCGCCGCCTGTGGGATCGATCTTCGGACCAAGGAATGCTGAATCAGGTGCGAAGGGCTAGGTCGGGCATGTCCACCCACAGGAGGGTTTTGGGAGACAGTGCTTTTAAAAAGTCCACAGATCCTCTCGAACAGCCAAGAGTAGTCAAACAATCGTCCCCAGACTATTGGTTGACCATCTTTGAATATTCCTCCTGTAGGAAGGCACGCCTGCTCGACCATTTTTGAATATTCCTCCTGCAGAGAGACACGCCCGACTTAAGGCTTCCCTCGCCACGGCTATAGCCCCGGCCAAGGATCGGTTCACCGACCTCGCTCTCAGGAGCGGCCCCGAAACCGGGCACCCCCTGGGCCCCCAGCGGTCTTAGTGTCAATGCCTCGACTGCGGTAGAGAACAAACACTCCACCCCCACGAGAACCACCCCGACGCGCGAGGTCGTTCCGGAAACGCACCCGAAGAAAGGATCAAACGGGGCAGGTCGGGGATCTTCTGACCCGGGTCAATCCAGACCCGGGTCAGTCAGGCCTGCAGAATCCTGCAAGCTTCTGCAAGATCCTGCACCCAAGCCCGGGTCAATGCGACGGATCCTGCAGGATCCTGCACTCAAACCCGGGTCAATGCGATCCTGGCCCTGCAGGATCCTGCAAGATCGGGCGCTCTGGCTGACCCCCGTTTGCATTGACCCCCGTCTCAAGGCTCCCGAGCAGGGCCGCTTAGTATACGCCCGGGGCCGTTAGTCGACGCCGATCACCGGGTCCGGGTGGTTTCTCCTCCCCTGATGCGTGCCAGCACTCCCGGGGCCCGCATGCATCCCGCTCCGCCGCCCACCGAGGCCTCCGGAAGGTCCATCCCCCAGGTGGAGGCTACAGCGGAGTCCCCGCCTCGGGCCGACCAGACGTCGAGTCGAGGCGCCGGTCCCCAGCGGCGCGGCCTCCTCCTCCTCCTCCTCCTCCTCCTCCTCCGCCTCCTCCTCCTCCTCCTCCACCTCCTCCTCCTCCTCCTCCTCCTCCCCTCCTCCTCCTCCTCCTCCTCCTCCACCACCTCCTCCTCCTCCTCCTCCTCCTCCTCCTCCTCCTCCTCCTCCTCCTCCTCCTCGCCGCAAGCAGGGGAAGAGAGGGCTGCAGAGGCCCGAGGCAGAGGGCGGAGGGGCGGCCCCCGCAGGTGCCCGGGCGGAGGCCCCTCGCGAGGCCTGCGGGAGCCTGGGAAGGGCGTGTGAGGGAGAGCATAGCTGACTACCTACCAGACCACCCCAACCCAACCCGAAGACCCCAATTTCGGGTTGGGGGGGGTACGGGTTCCATATGTGTTTTTTCATATGTTCCCCGACCCCCCCCCACTGGAAATCGAGGATAAATTGGGGCCTTCGGGTTGGGTTGGGGTGGTTTGGTGGGTGGTGAATACCTGGATCCAAACCCTGACCTTCCAGGAGGGCTAAACAAATAGCGCCCGACGTAAAAACCTATCCCAGAGCTATTTTAAGTCTTGGTCTTGGGCTGTTTCGTCTCGTTGTTTTAGGTTTTTAGGTTTCCAGTGCTAAAAAATAGCTCTCTGGAAGGTCAGGGAAGAGGGCATCCTACCCGGAGCCCCTCGCGTCGTGACAAAAAACAGCGGCCGCTCTTTCGCTGTGCAGTTTCGGCCGCCGGGGGCCCCGGCCAGGCCTCGGGACTGTCGACGAGCTACGCAGGGGACAACCGGTCTCGAGACATGGGTCGAGATATACCTGTGGGTTGGCGACTCCCACAGAGGGCACCCATTGGTGCAGACTGACCACAGGAAGCGGCCTAGAAACCAATGGGCGAGCTCCAGGAGGAGGAGGAGGCGGAGGAGGAGGAGGAGGAGGCGGAGGAGGAGGAGGCGGAGGAGGAGGAGGCGGCATAGAAACCATGGGTCGAGACCTCTGGGGGTCGACGTCCTGAAGAATCAGGGCGGCGGAGGTCTGGGTCTCCCTATATCTCACAGCCTGGCGCGGCCATCCCTCTCCACCGCGGCGCCGCTCAACGCGCGGGCGCGGGGCTAGTACTGTGGCGGTACTGCGACGGTAAGTTCCGAAGAGGGAGAGCAAGGGGAGGACCAGACACTGTTACCATACACATCCTCTTCTTTTTACCTTGCACTGGCTACGATCGTAGGACCGCAGCGCCAGGGTAAATTAGAAAGACACGAAAACAGATTTCGGCGAAGCAGCCTAGGACATCTGAAGATTTGAAGTACGCCGCAAGAGAGAGAGAGAGAGAGAGAGAAAGAGAGAGAGAGAGAGATACGATAGGCCCGTTGGGGCGCAGGGTAGGCGTACAGCAAATCGAGTAGATGAGGAACAACCGAACATGTAAGCGCAACTATAACCGCAGTCGGGGGGAGGAATCCTCAATCGTGGGAGTCTACATACTGTTGCAACGCGACAGCACGAGGGCGGCAGCTGTAGATGAATTCTCCTCCTCCTCCTCCTCCTCCCCCTCCTCCTCCTCCTCTTCCTCCTCCTCATCATCATCCTCCTTCTTCTCCTACTCTTTTCTCGTATCGCCATCGGGCGTCCCCTGCCCGCGCCGCCGTCCTACCTCGCGCGCCGCGGGCGGAAGGCGCGGGGGCCCCCCAGACCACCAGGGGGCCCTACGTATCCCCGAGGAGGGGGGAGGGAGAGGGGGGTGTGCAAGCCACCTGGCCGTCCTACATCCCGAGGCTCCACCTCCTCCTCCTCCTCCTCCTCCTCCTCCTCCTCCTCCTCTCCTCCTCCTCCTCCCTCCTCCTCCTCCTTCTCCTCCTCCTCCTCCTCCTCCCCCCTTCTCTTCCCTCCCTCCCTCCCTCCCCCCCTCCCTCCTCCTCTCGACCATCGTCGATGCACGTCCTCCCCCCCGGGCGGGGGGCACCGCGCGGGCGGGGAGGCACCTCTCTGTCCTTGTCGTCGCGAGCCCTGGACTCTCTGTCCTTGCCGTCGCGCGCCCTGGACTCCTGGAGGCTGAAAGCGCAGGCGCCGAAGGCGGGGGCGGGCTGGGAGCGAGCGACGTCGTCGTCGCCCTCGGAGCTGCCGAGCGTAGCGTGAACAATTTGGTCAGGGCATTTTTTTTGTTTTTGGCATTCGCATCGCGAGGCGAGCTTGGAAGAAGGGGAAACGAACAGACATGCAACTGTTCCTCGTCCGCGATCCGTGGCCAGGGCATATAAATTTGTGAGCGGCTTCGATCGCTGGAGCCGCGTCTTTCGGGGGCGCGCAAACATGGATTAGCGATCCATGGGTTTGGCGCGCGGTCGCCAAATCCATGGATCGGGGAGGTGCCGTCCCGAAAATGCGGCCGGTGCCGCCTCGTTCGGCGGCGGAAATCCGCGACTTCCCATGGAAACGGGACGCGTCGCTAATCCACGCCCCCTTGATCCATGTTTGCGATCGCCTGAGTCTTTCGACATGACAAGAATCATAGCAGGCAGCAAAAGCTGAAACGCCAGCTGGGGGTCACAGTGCCGAGGGTGAAGTAACTATGAAGCTTTCGCCGCTGGGTGCGCTGTCCCCCCCCCCGACGAGAGGACGCTGGGGGGCCCTATCATTAGGTCGGGCATGTCACCCATACAGAGGATTGTTGGATAGTCAAACAGATTCACCAAGTGTCAAAAAATATTAGAAAAATCGTCACCGTATCATGTTTGACTATTTTTGAACATTCCGCCTGTAAGGGGACGCGCCTGACTTCACACCATCACTCCTGGGCTAGCATATCTTGGGAGAGCTCGATAGAACCACAGTCGGCGGTGGTCAAAGCTCCTTCTAGTAAAACTCCCTTTAGTGAAAACGGCCTGGGACCGAAACCGACGGACCTGGACCCGCAAAAATGACGGCCGCGACGCCCTCTCGCGAACCGAAAACGGCCAATTCGCTAATCGACGCGTCAGGGTAGGAGGTCTGTCCACCCCCGACACAGCCCGTCGCACACGAGACGGCCCGAGAAAACCACGGCGGGGGGACCGTCGGGGGCCCCGCGGGAGCCGTGCTCCTGCCGGGGCCCTCGCGGAGGAGAGCTCGGGCGAGGCCGCGTGGCCAAGACAGCCCAAGAGCGTCCCCTCCCCGCCGCTCGGACGTCCATGAAGTGTGCGTTTCCCTGTGTCCATTCCCTGCGTTTTTTGTTCGGTTTCGTGCGTGGCTTTTCCGCAGGATGATTCGGGTCGGGCGAAAGGGGGGGATAGCAAAGGGGGGGTTTGAGAATCAGCTCACATAGCTTATTTTCCCGGCGCCTCCCGGCGCCGGAGGCGACTATGTATCGAGGAATGGGCCCCTCGGTGAGGCCGAAACCAGCTGCATGCAGCCAATTTTGTAACCCCCCCTTTCCCAATCCCCCCCTTTCGTCCGGCCCGAATGATCCAGGGTGCTCCTCAACAGGCCCCGCCGAGAAGAATCGGGGAGACGTAAGACCCGGGTACGGGGGACTCGGGTTGGCCCGACGAGGTCGTCAAAAAAATGACGAGGCCGAGCCTGCATTTTGACGAGGCCTCCCGCTGCAGACATCCCACGAAACTCCTCCTCGTCAAAATCCGAGGCGCGGTCGTCAAAAAACGATGGCGAACCCGAGTCCTGGCAAACCAGGGTCTTACGCTCCCCCGAAAGAAGTGCACACGTCCGAGCCATGCCAGGTGTCCCCGGAGGCCCGCGCAGACCCCGCCGACCCGGGGGCGAAGTGCCCCAGCGGGGGAGGCCGCCAGGCCACCCAGGGAGCAACAGCCAGCGAGCGCGCCGGCGCCCGTCGGGGACCGACACCGACCCGGGTCAGTCCAGACCCCGGCCAGCTCCTCCTCCTCCTCCTCCTCCTCCTCCTCCTCCTCCTCCTCCTCCTCGTCCTCCTCCTCCTCCTCCTCTCCTCCTCCTCCTCCTCCTCCTCCTCCTCCTCCTCCTCCTCCTCCTCCTCCTCCTCCTCCTCCTCCTCCCCCTCCTCCTCCTCCCCCTCCTTCCCCTCCTTCTCCTCCTCCTCCTCCTCCTCCTCCTCTCCTCCTCCTCCTCCTCCTCCTCCTCCTTCCTCCTCCCTCCTCCCCTCCTCCTCCCTTCCTCCTCCTCCTCCTCCTCCTCCTCCTCCTCCTCCTCCCTCCTCCTCCTCCTCCTCCTCCTCCTCCTCCTCCTCCTCCTCCTCCTCCTCCTCCTCCTCCTCCTCCTCCCTGGAGGATCCTGCGCCCAAGCCCGAGTCAATGCGACCCTGGCCCAGCAGGATCCTGCGAGATCCGGCGCTCTGGCTGACCCCCGTTTGCACTGGCCCACGTTTCTTGAGCCCCGGGTCCGCCGAAGGGCGGGGCCTCCGGGGCCAGCGCGAGTGGGCAGGAGCCCTCGGTGAGCGTGGTCGGAGTCTGCGTGTGAAAGTGAGGGAGTGGAGGTTGTATGGGGGATGTGTTCGCGGTGCGGCGGTCGGTGCCCGAGTCGCCTCGGCTTCGCCACTGTGCACGTCGCTCTCTGCGGTCTCGGAGTGGGACGTCGACAGTCCGAGACTGGAATGCGGAGGGAGAGAGGTGGAGGTCAGAGTATGTGCCGGGTGTCGCCCAGGGAGGGGAGGTTGGTAATGCCGAAGATCGAGACGCCTCCCCGCATCGACTTGGCCCAACGATTCTTCGGAAGCTTCTAGGAGGCTGGCCCAGCTTCTTCTGCCCCCCTGCGCGTTCGAGGCTGAGCGAGCATGTCTTGCCCAGCGCTTGTGCGAGGTGGGGCCATCAAGCTGGCCTAACTTTCTCGGGCGATCTTTCTCTGGCCCTGGCTGCAGGCCACGACCACGACGAGGAGCGCAGAGAGGCACGCGACTTGTGGCAGGTTCCTGCTCGTGCCTCCTTCCCCCTTCCCCTCCTTCCCCCTTCCCCGCATCCGCGTCCTTCTCGTCGTACCACAAGGCTTCCTTCGCGCTTGCAAAAACCGTCGTGGCAATTTGCGCGCTGGTTTCTGACACCGCGTGGTTCCTGCAGCCTTGAACGATCATGCCCTCCCGATAGCGCGGATCGCTCGTCAGCGGCCGATTCCCGCAACTGGCGGCGTTCAACCTTGAACGCCCTCGTTAGGGACGCCGTTGCAGCGACACAACACGAACCTGTCGTACGCGCGTAGCGCATAGACTGGGCGCCACGCGGGACTGAAGATGAGGAGAACATGCAAAAGACGTCCTCTCGAAAGCTTTCATGAACCTCAAAAGAACTTCGGACATCTCCTTCTCCTCCTACTCCCCTTGCTCCCGCTCGAAACCAAACCCTCCAGTGGGAATCAGACGGACATATGGTACACAATGCTTACCATATTGAAGGGGCCGAACCGTCATTCACTGTCCCTGGGCGCGTGGCTGAAATGAGTGTCTGCGGTGCGGTATTGTTGTTATTGTTGTTGTTGTTGTTGCTCTTGTTGTCGTTGTTCTTGTTGATGTTATTGTTGTCATCGCTGTTGTGGTGTCCCGCCTCGCGCCCGGCCAACCCCACGGTACATACCGCGGCCGCCAGACCCGAAAATGTCCCGATGATCCACGAGAGTCCCGGGTGACCCGCCTCGCACCTGGCCAACCCCACCCTGCATACCGCGGCCGCTAAACCCCAAATGTCCCGATGATCCCCGAGTCCCGGGTGTCCCACCTCGCGCCCTTGACAAACACGACAAAACACAACATGGCAGAACACAACAAGACATAACGGAACAGAGCATGACAGAACATGGCAGAACAGAGCATATCAATACCATGACTAAGTAGAGCATGACAGAACATCACAGAACATACCAGAGCAGAACAGAAGACGACAGATCACGACAAAACATAACATAGCCGAGCAAAACATAACATACCGTGTCAGAACATATCATATCATGGCACAACAGGACAGAAACACATTACAGTACGGCAGCAGAGCACAGCGACGACGAGCACGACAGAACAAAAACGTGACAAAACATAACATTACATAATAGAACACAAGAATGGCACACCATGACAGAACATAGAATAGCAACGCCATAACAAAATGAAGCATAATATAACACCACAGAACATACCAGAGGAGAGCGTGATATAGCAGAAGATGACAAACCAGCACGTACCATAACATAATCAAACATTCCATAACACACCTTGACATAACATATCCTATCATGACAGAGCATCACAGAGCATACCATGATACGATAGCAGAGCATACCGACGACGAACACGACAGAACACAACATGACACAACATACCATGACATGACAAAACAAGAGCATGACAGAACATGACAGAAGAGGACATAGCGATGCCATGACAAACAGGGCATAACTGAACGTCACAGAACATACCAGAGCAGGGCATGACATAACAAGATGATATAGCAACAAAACATATTATACCAGAATCGAGCATAGCATAACACACCTTGACAGAATATACCGTATCATGGCACAGCATGATCGAGCATATCATATTACGACAGCAGGGTATTGCGACACACACAAGCACAATACATCATGCATAATATACAGAACCGGGCAGTCAGCAAACAACACATCACAGAACATACCAGAGCGGAACATGGCATAACAGAAGACGAGAGACCACGACATAACAGAACAGAGCCGAGTATAACATACCACACCTTGACATAACATATTATGTCATGACACAGCATCACAGAACATATCATAACACGACAACAGAGCGTAGCGACGTCGAACACGGCAGAACACAGCATGAGACAACAGAACATGACAGAACAGAACACGAGCATGACAGAACAGGACAGAACAGGAAATAGCAAAGTCATGACCAACAGGGCATAACAGAACGTCAAAGAACATACCAGAGCAGAGCATGATATAACAGACGGCGGCATAACACCATACAACATATCATAACCGATCATACCATAACACACCTTGACATAATGTACCATAGCATGGCACAGAATTATCGAATAGATCATCATACGACAGCAGAGCATAGCGACACATACTAGCAAAGCAAGTCATACTACACGATACAGAGCCGAAACGTCAATAAACATAACATCACAGAACATGCCAGAGCAGAGCATGCTCCAATAGAAGACGACATAACATAACAAAACATGCTATACCACTCATAACACAATTCACCATGGCAGAACATAGCATATCATATCATGGCAGCATCATTAAGAACATAATCACACTCTAGCAGCCCACAGCGAAACATACTAGCAACGCATTTCATCAGCTACTAAACTGAGCCAGGGTGCCACAAGCGCTTCAGAATACATTGTACTATAGCACAAGCTAACATAACATATCATGTCATAACACTGTTTCGCAGACCATATCATACCAGAGCGTCTCACATCAGATGGTGCCACATATGCACACAACATAACATACCCAATATGAAAGACGCATCAGTGAAGAAGAACATTCCGAACAGACGACGCATCTAACGTCACAGGCGTCACGATGCCACGCCGGCCCGTCGAAAACAGAACAGGACATACTAGAGCACAACATGATAGATCGTGAGTACATGGAACACGGTTGAACCGTTTGTCGACCAACTCGGCGACAACGCGCCGTCAGGAACAAAAGCTTACGATGTGGTTAGGGATCGCTCGAAGCAGAGTAATCGTTGTTGTTGGTGTTGTTGAAGTCGCATTACTGAAGAAAAAACATTGCTGATCCCCCCTCTGGTAACATATGTGTTTGTCCAACTGATGTGCTCTTGCCGGGGCTCGCGCCCTGTTTTAAATAGGGAAAGACATCCTCCAAAAACTGCGTTGTTGGCCCCCGAACTACAACAACAACGGCTCCCGCATGGTATTTCCTCACAATTTATTTCCGAATCCCGCTCTCGCGCGGGACCTCTCCACACATTATTCAAGAATCGCGCTCACCCGTGTGATTTCCTCACGATTTACTCAAGCGCTGCGCCCCCGACGTTCAGGAGTCGCGGTCTCGCTGTGCATATCCTCACGATTGATTTGGGAATCGAGCTGTCGCTCGAGAATTCCTCATGGTTCATGCAGGACGCACACTTCAGCAACCCGCCTGCTCGACCTGGCCGCCTGGGCCCTCCTTCCCGACCCGCCTGGCAGGGGTCTACCCGCCCGATCTGCCCGTCTGGTTCCGCCACGTGTTTTCTGTTCCTAACCCCCCTCATCCTACTCTCTTTCGTGCTCCATCCTCCTCCTGCCCTTTCGGGGATCCTCTGACCCGGGTCAATCCAGACCCGGGTCAGCAGGAAACCAAAAACTGCAATGCAGGAACAAAACAACTGCAACGCAGATCTTCGCAAACCCGGGTCAGCCAATACGCGCGGCCGCCCTGCGGCCACGAGCGGCTCGCCAACCCGGGTCAGCTAGAGGGGGTCTTTGCAGGATCCTGCAGGATCTGGCGCTCTGGCTGACCCCCGTTTGCATTGACCCCCGTCGCCGCCGCCGCCGCCGTCGTCGTCGTCGTCGCCGTCGTCGGCGTTGTTGTCGTCGTCCGTCCTCCGTCGTCCATTCTCCATCGTCCGTCATCGTCGCCGTCAGTCGTTGTCCTCGCCGTCGTCGTCGTCCCTTTGTCCCTTCCTTTCCTCCGTCCTCTCTTCCCCTGCCTCAGAGGCTGCACGACATACACGCTGCGGGTAAGAGAAAAAAAAAACCCAAGCGGGGGCACGGTCGAAGACGAAGAGGGCAGGTATCGAGGGTTCGGGGTACGCGTGTTGCATGGCACGCGAGCAGGTACGAACGAACAATCTTGAAATTATTATTGTTGTCGTCGTCGCCGTCCCCCCCACGACTCGGCCGCGACCCACCCCGCGACCCACTCACGACCCACCTCGCGAACCCCCCGCAACCCAACCGTGACCCACCCCGCGACCCACCCGCGACCTACCCGCGCGCGACCCAGCCCCGACCCACCCGCGAACCCGCCCGCGACCCACCCGCGACACACCCGCGACCCACCCGCGACCCAACCGCGACCCACTTCGCGACCCACCCACATTGCTTCAACGAAAAAATGATCCCAGCAAAGCAACCTAACAGTGATGTGTAGGAGCATATCTGGAAGCATTCCCCTTAAGATTCAGATGAGAATCCTGTTGTAGAATTCTGCTGTTCTCGCAGTCGTAGTCGCATTCGCGATGGCAGTCGCAGTGGCAAGGGCAGTCGCAGTCACAGCCTCAGCCTCAGCCTGCCTCAGCCTCAGCCTCAGCCTCAGCCTCAGCCTCAGCCTGCCTCAGCCCCAGCCTCAGCCTGCTTCAGCCTCAGCATCAGTCTGCCTCAGCCTCGGCCTCAGCCTCAGCCTGCCTCAGCCTCACCCTGCATCAGCCTCAGCCTCAGCCTCAGCCTCAGCCTGCCTCAGCCTCAGCCTCCTCAGCCTCAGCCTCAGCCTCAGCCTCAGCCTCAGCCTCAGCCTCAGCCTCAGCACCTCAGCCTGCCTCAGCCTCAGCCTCAGCCTGCCTCAGCCTCAGCCTCAGCCTGCTTCAGCCTCAGCCTCAGTCTGCCTTCAGCCTCGGCCTCAGCCTCAGCCTGCCTCAGCCTCAGCCTGCATCAGCCTCAGCCTCAGCCTCAGCCTGCCTCAGCATCAGCCTGCCTCAGCCTCCTCAGCCTGCCTCAGCCTCAGCCTCAGCCTCAGCCTGCCTCTCAGCCTCAGCCTCAGCCTGCCTCAGCCTCAGCCTGCCTCAGCCTCAGCCTGCCTCAGCCTCAGCCTGCTTCAGCCTCAGCCTCAGTCTGCCTTCAGCCTCGGCCTCAGCCTCAGCCTGCCTCAGCCTCAGCCTGCATCAGCCTCAGCCTCAGCCTGCCTCAGCTCAGCAGCCTCAGCATCAGCCTGCCTCAGCCTCAGCCTCAGCCTGCCTCTGCCTCAGCCTCAGCCTGCTTCAGCCTCAGCCTCAGCTCAGCCTCAGCCTCAGCCTCATCAGCCTTCAGCCTCATCAGCCAGCCTCAGCCTCAGCCTGCCTCTGCCTCAGCCTCAGCCTGCCTCAGCCTCAGCCTCAATCTGCCTTCAGCCTCAGCCTCAGCCTCAGCCTCAGCCTGCCTCAGCCCTCAGCCTCAGCCTCAGCCTCAGCCTGCCTCAGCATCAGCCTGCCTCAGCCTCAGCCTGCCTCAGCCTCAGCCTCAGCCTGCTTCAGCCTCAGCCTCAGCCTCAGCCTCAGCCTGCCTCAGCATCAGCCTGCCTCAGCCTTAGCCTCAGCCTGCCTCAGCCTCAGCCTCAGCCTGCCTCAGCCTCAGCCTCAGTCTGCCTTCAGCCTCGGCCTCGGCCTCAGCCTGCCTCAGCCTCAGCATCTGCCTGCCTCAGCATTCAAAATGTGGCCCGGGAATGGAGTTCTTGGAACTCGAAGAACACGAAGTGGCCTACAGTTGGCTCCGGGCATTCGAAATCATGCCCAACAATGGAGTTCTGGGAACTCGAATAGCACGAAGTGGCTAACAGTTGGCTCCGGGCATTCAAAATGTGGCCTGGGAACGGAGTTCTGGGAACTCGAAGACCACGAAGTGGCCTACAGTTGGCTCCGGGCATTTAAAATGTGGAGGCCCAGCTACGACGCCAACGGCTCCCACTCGATACTTACTCGCAATTTGCCCCGAGACACCCTGGCCAGATAGGCCCCCGAACTCAGGAACGGCGCTCTGGTTTGACACTTCCTCGCAATTCACTCAAGTTGGAGGAGGCCCAGCCACGACGACAAGGGCTCCAGCTCGATACATCCTCACGGTTTACTCCGAGAACCCCTGGCCAGGAAGGCCCCCGAACTCAGGAGCGGCGCTCTCGCTCCAGATTTTCTCGTGATTCAGTCAAGTTGGTGGAGGCCCAACTACGACGACGAAGGATCTCGTTTGATATTTCCTTAGGATGTATTCGCAAAGGCCCTTGCCGGAGAGGCCCCCGAACACAAGAGTGGCGTTCTCGATCGAGACTGTCTAGTAATTCAAGCAAGTTGGTGGAGGCCCAGACACGGCGACAAGGGCTCCAGCTCGATACTTCCTTCCTCACGATCTACTCCCAGAGCCCCTGGCCAGAGAGGCGTCCGATTTCAGGAACGGCGCTCTCGCTCAACATTTTCTCGTGATTGAGTCAAGTTGGTGGAGGCCCAATTACGACGACAAGGTCTCTCGTTCGACACTTTCTCAAGATGTATTCGCAAAGGCCCTTGCCGGAGAGGCCACCGAACACAAGATGGCGCTCTCGATCGAGACTGTCTCGTAATTCAGGCAAGTTGGTGGGGGCCCAGACACGGCGACAAGGGTTCCTTTTTGATATTTGTCCATATGTATTCCGAGAGCCCCTGGCCAGAGAGGCGTCCAAACTCAGGAACGGCGCTTTCGCTCGAGAGTTCCTCGCACTTCAGTCAGTGGCCGACAAGGAAGATGTTCCCTCCCAAGGGGGTGCAATCGAGGACGATGTGGGCGGGTATCGAGGGTTAGGGTATCCAGAATGCAAGACACGCGTACCTGTAAGAGCGAACAGTGTCAATGTTGTTGTCGGTGTTGGTGCTGTTGTTCTTGTCACTGCTGCTGTTGGACACCCATATTTAAAGAATGCGTATGATTGATCCCCTCTGCCCGGGTAACAGTACGCTTTTCAAGTAGAGTGCCCTGTCCAGGGCCCGAGCGTTGCTTTTGAGAATGGCAGGTCTGCCTCCCCAGGCCGAGCCCTCGGCCCCCGGTTTACAACCGCAGCGGCTCCCGCCGGATATCTGCCCACAACGTATCTCAAAGTCGCGCCTCGGGCGAGACGTCCTCACGATGTATGAAGGAATCACGTTCTCACGTGGGGCTGCCTCGCAATGTATTCAGGCGCCGGGCCCTCGTCGCTCAGTGATCGCGTTCTCGCCCTTGGTTTTTCTCACAACTTACCTGGGGATCGCGCTGTCGCTCAACATCTCTTCGCGATGTATGCATGACTTACGCTTCAGCAGCCCGCCTGCTCGACTTGGCCGCCTGGGCCCAGCTCCCCGACCTGCCCATTACGGTCTACCCGCCCGATCTGCCCGTCTTGTTCTGCCACGTGTTTTCTGTTCCTGGCCTCCCTCTTGCTATTCTCTTTCGTGCTCCATCCTTCTCCCTCCCCCTTGCCCCGTCCCTCCTCCCTTCCTTCCCCTATTTTTAGGGGCCACGCTCACTCACTACACGTGGCAAGTAAGGAAGATATGCCCCCAAGGGATGCACGATCGAAGACAAAGAGGGCAGGTATCTCGGGTTTTTGGATTCACGTGTTGACTGGCACGCGAGCAGGTGGGAAACAACAGTCTTAAACTTCTTGGTGTTGCTGTTGCTGTCGTCATCCCATTCGCGACCCTGCCCGCGACACACCCGCGACCCGACCACGACCCACCCGCGACCCACCCATCCGTGACCCACCCGTGACCCACCAGCGATCCCCCCCCGCGCCCGCCCCCTCCGCCCCCTCACTCTTATCCGCAATTGCGGTGTTGCGGGGCGCAACTGAGGGGGCGGCGAGGACGTCGGCAGTCTGCGAGGCTCTGAAGAAGCCCGCCGCAGGCGCCAAACTTGTACAAATTATGCAGAGAGCCCGCCGCAGGCACCAATTTTTCCGTTGAAGCAATGTGGGTACCTAACAGCGAAGACTGATAGATTTCTAGTAGTGTCAAAAAGAGAGCATCTTGACTCCGCAGGGGGGTCTGGGCGGGTGCCGGGGAGAAGCCGCGGAAGTCGTTTCAAGCCAACAGTTACACACTTCGTGGTCTTCGAGGCCCCAGAACTCCATTCCCGGGCCACATTCTGAATGCCCGGAGCCAACTGTAGGCCACTTCGTGGTCTTCGAGTTCCCAGAACTCCATTTCCGGGCCAAGGGCCCACACTGATACTCAAGCCAACGCTCGAGCGGGAGCCTCGTTTTCAAAGAAAATGTAGCCAGCGTCGAGGCGAGAGCGTTCGGAACCGCTCCCGGATATCAGCAATCATCATTCTTGAAAAACGAATATCCGACAGCAACACCAACAACCACCACCACCACACCACCACGACAACCAACCATCACAACAACGCCACCACCAACAACAATAAAGATTTCAAGACCGTTCGCTCTTACCTGCTCGCATGCCATTCATCACGTATCTCATGAAACCTTGATACCTGTCCTCTTCGTCTTCGATCGTACCTTCGTTGGGGCATACCTTCCATACCTGGCGCGCGTAACTGGTGCAGCCCCTGAACCATGGGAAGCGACGACGGACGGAAGGGGGAGGGAGAAGGATGGAGCACGGGAATCGCAGGAGGGGGGCTAGGACCAGAAAACACGTGGCAGAACCAGACGGACCCATCGGGCGGGTAGAACCTAACGGGCGGGTCGGGAAGGAGGGCCCAGGCGGCCAGGTCGAGAAGGCGTATTGCTGAAGCGTGAATACTGCGTGCATCGCGAGAAGCACTAAACCGATAGCGCGATTCCGAAGTAAATCGCGAGAAAGTCTAAAGCGAGAGAGTGATTCCTGGGTGTCGAGGGCGCGGCGTCTGAATGAATTGTGGGGAAGTCCCACGCGAGAGCGTGATTCCTTCAGACATTGTGAGGAAGTCCTGCGCGAAAGCGCGAGTTTGCAATACATTGTGAGGATCTATCAGGCGGGAGCCGTCGTTGTTGTAGCTCGGGGCCCAACAGCGCAGTTTCATGACCCCTCGCTGTTCCCTGTAAAAAACAAGGTGGGAGCCCCGGGAGAAGCACTCGACTAAAAAATGCAACGGTTGCCCGAGAGGGGGATCAATTATATTTGTGTTTTAGAAACAAGACTTGAACAACAACAGCAGCAACAACACCACCACCAACAACCACAACGTCAACAACGCTAACAACGTCGCCACCAACACCACCACAACCACAACCAGCATCAGCAACAACGACAACGACACCAATAACACCACCAACAACAACAACATCAACAACAGCAACAGCAACAGCAGCAGCAACAACTAGAGTAACGACAACAACAACCACAACAACAACAACGACAACAACAACAACAACACCAACAGCAGCACCAACAACAACAACAGTAACAGCAAAACCAAACAACCAACCAAACAAACAAACACACAGACAACAACAAGCCAGAACGCAACAACTGCCTCCACCGCGGAACCCCACTTCAGCCATGCAACCAAGGACAGCGAAGGACCTTTCGGCCCCCTCACTCGGCCACGTGTGTGGGTGGTGCCGATCTGGGAACGCGTCCTGGCTGGGACTTCGAGGGCACGCCAGCCGTGCCCGCGAGGGACACGAGACGAGGCGAAAGCATAGAGCTGTTCTCAAGCAAGACGCGGGCGCTGCTGCGTGGAGCGTCAGCAGGGCGCCGAACTCTTCCTCTGGGCATCGCTCGGACGTCCATTCCCTGGGTTTTGTTTGGTTTCCTGCGTGGCTGTTGTGCCAAATGATCAAGGATGCTCCTCGATGGTCCTCGCCGAAGGAAACATGCACACGTCCGAGCGATGCCAAGTCCTCCACCTCTTCCCCCGTGGAGGTCTCTCGAGAGGCCCCCCGGCGGCCCTCGCGAGATCCTCCGTTGCCCGGAGGCCACCCGGGGCATCAGCAGGTGGCCTGGAAACGAGCCCGGCCATCGCCGCGCCGCCGCTTCCGCTGCGAAGACCCAGGGCCCAGGACCGAAGCTCGACCACGCTTAGCCACTCCTCCGCCTGCCCCTCTCCTCCTCCGCCTCCTCCTCATCATCATCCACCTCCTCCTCCTCCTCATCCCCTCCAAATCTCAAGGCAATTCCATCTCACAATAGGCTCCTCTCGTCTGGGCGGCAGACCCATGGGGTGTTTTGGTCTTTCACGCGGGCGCATCCCACAATGACAAGGAAGGCCTGGTCTCCCCCTCCCCTTAACAGTTACACGATATGAGTACCACTCCCTATCCACTCCTGACTCTGCATGGAAGGTGTCACGCCCTCTTCGCGCATGGCGTTTTGTTTACTACAGATGTTTGATGTAAGAAGCAAAAAAAGGCCTCATAGTTTGATGTGTCCAGGGGCTTTTACGCTGGCATCATTTCCGCAAGTCCGCTCGTTCCGAATCGTGCTCCCGCTGCAGCGCTGGCCTCATTTCTGCGCTTCCGACCGTTCCGAATTGTGCTCCCGCTGCAGCGCTGGCGTCATTATTTCCAGTGCCATGCCACGGTATGCAATGCAATGCTATTTGGTGTTCCGCTGTGCGATGCCATGCCTTCAGCTGCAACGCGAGGGTATGAAGTGCTTGACTACGCAGTGCCACGCCATGCTATGCCATGCTACGCTTTGGTCTTCAACGCCATGCCATGCCATGTTCAGTTCTGTGCCGCTGTGCGATGCCATCCTTTGCGTTGCAACGCTGTGTGGTACAATTCTTCACTACGCGACGCCACGCCATGCCATGACATACTACGCTCTGCCGTGCTTTTCTACTCCCTAGCATGCCGTGCTCTACGATGCCTCGCGCACTCTCTCGGGATCATTGCCCTGCGCGACATCCGGATGTGCGAATAGCGAGGAGATCTACGCCATGGTAAGAGATGGGAGGGAGGGGGAGGACGTCAGATGTGACGCGAGCGCACCCAGCCTGCCCCCCTCCCCCTCCCCCTCCCCCGGCGGCCCTCCTCGGACGCCCTCTTCTTCTCCTTCTTATCGAGCTTCTCGATCGCCCTGGCACGGTGCTCGAGCACGGCCTCACCCTCGCGCTCGTCGCAGGCGGCCATGCGGGAGAGCTCCAGGTCCTGCCGCGGGGAGCGGCCAAGAGGGGGGAGGAGCATGAGGAGCAGCAGGGCGAGGAGGGGGATTTGGAGGCAACCTCTGCTCGTGAGAACGGTCACTGGCTCACAGGCCAGATTCAGAGGCAGCTGAGCCGGCTCAGCCCGGATGGGGCTCGGGATCATAGGCCAGATTGCGCCAGACTGCCTGGGACTCAGCGGACTGATGCCAGGGTTGGCCTGCTCTCAGCCACGGGAGATACCAGCGCCGATGCTGGAGTGAAGCCCCCAGGAAATGCATACCAAGGGGGGGAAGAGCCGGGGAAGTTCGAGGCTTCGCCCCCCTTGTGAAAGCACTTCGGCGCTCCACTGGAAGGCCACGTCTCGGCCCGCTTCCGCGCGCAGGTGCACGTCCGCACGGGCGCCAACCGGACCGCGCGCTGGCTGCCGGTCGCGCGCTCGCGGACGGACGGAGGCGGGGCGTTCGGAAGAGCGTGGGGGCACCTGCGCCGCCTGGGCCACCCCCGAGGCCTTGGCGGCAAGGGGCCGCCGGCATGCTTTCAGCGAGTGGGCCGGCGGGGAACATACGCGGCGTTGCAACAACGACTCCTGGCCAGTTCGTTGCGCGCCTTCGCTCACATCGGAGCAGGATCGTGTTGCTCAGGAGCCGCAGAGCAGATGCGCACAGTTCAGCCAGCATGCCGCCTTGTGTCCGCTGCATACAGCAGGCACGAACGCTGAAAAGCCTTGCTGTGGTCCAAGGGCACATCCTGCGCCGACCCTGCACATCGTGAGATACCCGAGGGTTTTGCGGGCCTACCTCGAGATCAAAAAATATTATTGTAGGTCACCTGTCCCTGTCGGCATGCAGCTTGTCGGATCCGGCGAGCCTGCTGTTCTCTTCCTTGTGTTACCCAAACAGCGCGTGCACTCAGAGGGGTCGCACGGCGAGGGCATTGGATGAGGAGCCAGTGGACAAGGAGTCCAGGGTCTGGAAGCTGGTGGAACGCCGACCGTGGATCGGCCATGGATCTCACTGCCGACCTCATGAAGAAAGGAATCCTCCAGGGTCTGAAGCCCCCCTGCCCCCCTGGGGACATCCCTTCACGAACGCCCCCACCGTACTGGCTGTTCGTACGCACTTGGTGAGGTACTGTTGAGGGGGCCCTGGGACACACAAATAACTACACACACAAATAAAAATGTTCCCCACATGTTTCCATACTTTCTGTGCTTCTGCCTTCCCCCCCACTTCCCATATTTTCCTATATTTTCTGGGGAATCGAGGATTCATTGTGTCTGTGTGCTTCTTTCCCTCCTGAACTGTGGCCTTCCGGCCGGTGCCCGCTCGTGGGCGCGCGTGGGCGCCTCGTGGGCGCCCGGTGCTCGGGGGTTGCTCTGCCGAGGCTTCGCCCGGCGCCCCGCGCGGGGCGCCCCGCGCGGGGCGCCCCCCGCGCGGGGGGGGCCCGGCAGGCTCGTGTCGTGCTCCGCCTCCTCCTCCTCCTCCTCCTCCTCCTCCTCCTCCTCCCCCTCCTCCTCTTCCTCTTCCTCCTCTTCCTCCCCCTCCCTCCTCCTCCTCCTCCCCCTCCTCCTCCTCCTCTTCCTCTTCCTCCTCTCTCCCCCTCCTCCTCCTCCTCCTCCTCCTCCCCCTCCTCCTCTTCCTCTTCCTCCTCCTCCTCCTCCTCCTCCTCCTCCTCCTCCTCCTTCCCCCTCCTCCTTCCCGCGTTGGCTTCTGACACCGCGGGGATCGTTCGACCTCGAGCGATGGGCCAGTTCCGAGACGTTGGCTCGCTCTACACCGACTGATTCTGGGTCGCCGGCGACGCTCAACCCTGAACGCCGGCGGCGGTGTCGCCGCTGGTCGATACGACGCGGACCTACCGTGTGCTGAGGTTTCAATCGGTGTGCGCCCGTGGGCGCCTCGTGGGCGCCCGAGGGAGGACCGCGCTGGAGGGGCATGCGAAGGTTTCACCTCCTCTTAGGCGCGCGGATAGATTGCACGACACAGCTTGGAACACGGAGCTTCCACCACGTAGCTTGCAAAGCAGTAGCTTGCACCACGTAGCTTGCACCACGTAGCTTGCACCTGGACGGTTGCACCACGCAGCTTGCACAACGTAGCCAGAGAGCGCCTGGTGTGTGGGGTGAAACGGGAGGAGGACGAAGTGGGCAGGCAGCAAGCATTGATGGAGCGCCCTGGATGAGGAAGAGGGGGACGTCGATAATGAGTGCGAGTGGGGGACAAGGGAAGAGGTGGGAAGATCTGGGGAGGAGGGACGACCGACTGGAGGATCGGGGGGGGGGTAGGGGTGGTGGTGACCCGATGGCGGCAGAACCGAGGAGGGCAAACATACTATTGTTCATTCATTCCCCCCGCCTCTCTTGCCCTTCTCTCCCCTCCCATTTTGCCGATCCCCTCCCCTTCCTCCCGTGGCACTGGCTTGACGCTTCCCCTCTCCCGTGAAGCTTGCGCAGGCTCCGTGAGACTTCTGCTGCCGAGGCCGGACCATGGCTTCGCCATGCCAGCTCAATAGGGGGCGCACGTGTACATGTCCATATCGTCCTACCCCCCACGTCTCAATCAGCCCTCTCCAGCTCCCACTCCCGCCCCCTGCCTGGCCCTTGCCCCTCCCCCCACTCCGTCCCCTCTCTCTCCGCCGCCTCGCCTCTGGCGCTCTTCCCTCCCAGCTCCCGAATCTCCCCTCCCCTCGCCCCTGCCCTTCCCCCGCCTCTCCCCCTGACGCCTGCCCCCGCCCGTCTCCCCCGTGCCTCGCGAGGCTCCCTTCCCACGTCCCGCTACCTCCCCCGCCCATCCCTCCATGATTCCTCCCCTCCCCCCCCCTGTCACCTTCCACGTTCCCGCCCCGACCGCCTCCCCCGTTCCACGCCCCAGTACTTCCGCGCCGATCCCTCCATCATTCTCCCTGCCGCGCCCCACCTCTCGACTGACAGGCACTCGAAGAGCCAGCCCGAGCAGTGTGCACACCTGCACGCCCTTTTATGAAGGGGCTCCAGGACACACAAATCCGCCGGCCCCCTAGTGGGGCCACCAGGCTGTAGGCGCGAGGTTCGCAGTTTCCTGTACCAGTTGTAGCTTGTAGTTTCCAGTGTTACAGTTCTGCTTCTTGCTGGTTACTGTAACTAGTTGACTTATTGCTGGTTACTGTAACTAGTTGATTGACCGCGCGAGGGGGGGGAGGCCCAAACAAGCTTTTTTGCCCCCCCTGGGCGCGTTGTCTGAATTGCTGATGGGGCTCGAAATCGACACCCCTCACGCAGATCCGCGGGGTCAGGGTCCAAAAACACATGGGATTTGCCACATTTCTGAAATTCGGTGCCACCCCTCACGCAGATCCGCGGGGTCAGGGTCCAAAAACACAGGGGATTTGCCACATTTCTGAAATTCGGTGCCACCCCTCACGCAGATCCGCGGGGTCAGGGTCCAAAAACATAGGGGATTTGCCACATTTCTGAAATTCGGTGCCACCCCTCACGCAGATCCGCGGGGTCAGGGTCCAAAAACACAAGGGATTTGCTACATTTCTGAAATTCGGTGCCACCCCTCACGCAGATCCGCGGGGTCAGGGTCCAAAAACACATGGGATTTGCCACATTTCTGAAATTCGGTGCCACCCCTCACGCAGATCCGCGGGGTCAGGGTCCAAAAACACAGGGGATTTGCCACATTTCTGAAATTCGGTGCCACCCCTCACGCAGATCCGCGGGGTCAGGGTCCAAAAACACATGGGATTTGCCACATTTCTGAAATTCGGTGCCACCCCTCACGCAGATCCGCGGGGTCAGGGTCCAAAAACACAGGGGATTTGCCACATTTCTGAAATTCGGTGCCACCCCTCACGCAGATCCGCGGGGTCAGGGTCCAAAAACACAGGGGATTTGCCACATTTCTGAAATTCGGTGCCACCCTTCACGCACATCCATCGCAAGGCGTGGTAACCCAAACTGCGAGAACTCCCTCGGCCCTTTAATCGCAAGGTGTGGTAACCAAGCCCGTAAACCATACACGTCTTACCAATCGCCAGGTGTGGTAACCCCTCTTGTGATCAGTTGGTTTTGCTGATTGCGAATCGGCTTCGCATGAAGTTTCGATACTGCTTCACGACAGCGCCAAGGCCTCATGACTTAGCTCTTCCATGGCCCATTCTCCGAGAGAGGGGGCCGGCGGCAGGGGGCGAAACCCTTACGGATAAATACACACAAATAAAAAGATTCCCCATATTTTTCCATAGTTTCGGTGTTTCTGTCTTCCCCCCCACTTCCCATATTTTCCTATATTTTCAGGGGAATCGAGGATTCTTTGTGTCTGTGTGTTTCTTTCCCTCCTGATTTTAGTTTTAGTCGCGGACTTGGCGCCCGCTCACATCGGAAGAACGGGGTGGGGATGCCGAACAACAGACTTGCACAGGGATCGCGGCGAGACGAGGACGCCGTCGGCTGGGCCATTCTCAGGTGAATTTCCGCTTGGCCTAGCAGATGAGTTGACAGAATGGTGGCAATCGCTTGCAGAAAAGCGTGGGACGCGGATGCACGTGGAAAATGCCATAAAGGTCATGCAAATGCAAGGGAGCCGAGCACACAAGGCGGACTGGACGCAGTAGCACGAGGAAAAGATGTGCGGCCAAAGGCAGTGCAGTCGCGCCACGCGCCACCAGCGACGCGCAGTGCGACTGGTGCCGATGCAGCCCGACGGTAAAGGCGTTCCGACAGACTTGAAAATACAGCTGGGTAAAACAGCCGGTCAAGACCCGGGCCGCAAGCCCGCCGAGCCAGCCTCAAACACTGCCCAGCTCCCGGAGCGCGACACAGGCAGACGAACAGGTATAGTAAAGATAACTTTTCACGCCGGCGTCTAGGCAGCGGGTGACTGCGCTGGCGATAAATGGCATGAACGGGGGTACCCTTGGGCCGAATTGCGCCACCATGCAGGAGGAGAGAGGAGGGGGAGGAGGGAGAAGCAAAGATAACACGGGGGCCAACGTTGGCTCCGCCCCCACGCGAGACCGACACCAGCGCAAGGTCGACGGCGCCTGAGCCCGAAGGTGGGAAACTGCCCACCCCGTGGGACATGGCAAGCAGACAAACCTGTCCGGACTGCACGCCGCCTGCGGCGGAAGGCTGTAACCTCTTACCGCGGCGAGCAGAACTCTGACCCAATTAAGCGCAAAAGGCAAATGACGAAGCCCGAGGGTGGGAAAACGAAAGTACCAATACCGCGACTCCACGGACCTCTCCTGGGGGGCGTTCTGACCAGGAGTTTGGAGGGGAATCCAGTCGTGGCGGCGAACACTCTCCACGACGAGCAGCGGCAGCGGTTTCGGGCCCAGGCCCACTGTGCCAGCCACAACATTGCCCGCGGATAGGCCAGCGTCGGCGCCGACCCCACGGGGACGCCGACGCGCACGCAGGGGCGACAGAAAGCTGTGCCTTTCCCGCGGGGGGCCCTCCAAGCTAGGCGCGAGGGAACCGCCAGGCCTGGCCCCCAGGTAGGTGCCAGCCACACACACACACACTCACTCACACGCGCACGCACACGCACAACGCTCGAGGCCGACTGGAGTGAGCCATCCCCATCCTCCTCCGCCCCCTCCCCGCCCCGACCTCCCATCCTGCGGTCCTCCTCAATCTCCTCTCCTCCTCCCCATCCCTTCATGTCCTCCCCGTCTGCCCTCCCCGTCCCCCCGCCACACCCTGACCCCTAATTATCCCTACGCCCCCAAGCCTCCCTGAAGCTCTCTAAAGCCCTCCCGCTTTCCTCTCTATCCCTCTCCCTTCTCCACCTCCCCCCCCCCCTCTTCGCTCTCCCTCCCCACCTCCCTCCCCGAACCCCCGCCGTCATGGATGTTTCACAACGTTGGTCCCCAAAGGTATCGACCCATTCCCCGGGACCGGCTTCTTCATCCTGGGCCGTTCTTCTCTGCCCGCGCCGAGGCTCGGTAAGGGCCCGCAGAGGCCGACGATTAGGAAACACCTTCGCCGCGATTTTCTCGTGACTCGAAGGGGCCTGGGTCCCGTCCTACAGGGGAGGCCCATGCCAAGAAACACCCTGCTTGCCTCCAGGGTGCCCTGGGTTTCTTGGGTTTTGATGGTTCTGCTATGAAGGCGTGACGCTCCCACACCAAAAGCCAGTGGACGTCTTGGGGTCTCAGGGTTGGGGTTCTTGTGGAAGGTTTCTTGTGGTCCTCCGCCCGGATGGCCTGCATGGCGTGCTCTTTCTCATCCTCCTCCTCCTCCTCCTCGTCCTCGTCCTCCTCCTCCTCCTCCTCCTCCTCCTCCTCCTCCTCCTCCGCCTCGTCCTCCTCCTCGTCCTCGTCTTCGTCCTCCTCCTCCTCCTCCTCCTCCTCCTCCTCCTCCTCCTCCTCCTCCCGTCCTGCCTCCTCGTCCCTCCGCGCGCCGCTCGGCTGCGCGCCCGAGGCCCCCCCCCTCCCCGGGGGGAGCCCGCACCTCCAGCGGCCGGTGCCAGGCGGCGATGTGCTCCCACTCGCGCCGCAGCCGCTCGAGCTGAGGGCGGCGGCGGGCGGCCGCGGGGCGGCCAGCACGGCGCCGGGCAGGGCTGGCGCTCGGGGCACGCTCGCCGTATGTTGCCAGTGATCGGCGGCGAGCGAGGGAGGGGGGGAGCGAGAAGGAGGAGTCCTCCTCCCCCTCTTCCTCCTCCTCCTCCTCCTCCTCCTCCTCCTCCTCCTCCTCCTCGTCCTCCTCCTCCTCCTCCTCCTCCTCCTCCTCCTCCTCCTCCTCCTCCTCCTCCTCCTCCTGGAGGCCTTCGCAAAGGCGGCGGGGCTCCTCGGGAGGCCCGGCCCTCTGGAAGGTTTTGAGCGTCTCCGTGGAGGCTCGGAAAACATCTCAGAAGGCCTGGGGACTTCCGGGCCTTCTGAGAAGGCCCGCCCTTTCTCACTCCCCCCTGGGCTCGCCGCCAAACCAATGAGATCAGAAATGGGGGGGTCCAACGGTCTTACACCTTCCCTGGGCGCGTGGCTGTTAAGGCGCTCCGCGGTGCGGAACATAAGCGGCAGAACCAGATGGGCGGATTTGGCGGGTGGTCCCTAACGGGCGG
This sequence comes from Prorocentrum cordatum, assembly GCA_963575745.1. Lineage (NCBI taxonomy): Eukaryota > Dinophyceae > Prorocentrales > Prorocentraceae > Prorocentrum > Prorocentrum cordatum. Next base: position 211,043 of record CAUYUJ010015473.1, on the reverse strand, counting down.
GTCGGGCGGGCGGGCCCAGACGGCCGGGTCGAGCTGGCGGGTCGCTGTAGCGACAGTCCGCATGACTCGCGAGAAAGTCCAGACCGCTAGCGAGATTCCCAAGTAAGTCGTTAGGAAGTCCCAAAGCGAGAGCGTGATTCCTGAGTGTCGAGGGCGCGGCTTTTCAATACATTGCAAGGGAGACCCACGAAAGAGCGCGATTTTGAATAAATGGTGTGGACGTATCAGGCGGGGGCCGTTGCTGTGGTAGTCCAGGGCCCAACACCGCATTCTGAGCCCCGAAACTCATATTTGTTCTGTCTTTTGCCCCAACAGAAAAACATGCGAGCCCCTGGAGACTTACAATAGTTGTTCTTTACGCAGAACTCAGCAACAACGCAATGACACATCGCGGAATCCAACTTAGCCAGGCGCCAAGCGACAACGACTGACAAATTGGCCCACTCAACCTACCATTGCCAACTGGAAACGTGATATCTGCATGGACATGCGGTGTGAAACCCTTGTATTGCCACGTCAAATCATGAAACCGTCTACAGTGCGGGCGCCGCCGCAAGAAACCCTCGCAAGAAACCCAACCCAAAGAACCCGTGCGCGAGGTGCACCTAAGGGGAGACCTGGAGCACCCCGAACGCAGCAGCTCCTTCAACGGCTGCGGGAAGTCGCCGCGCAGCGCGAGGAGCGAAGAAACCCAGGATACCCTGACGAAAAGCACATGGCTTCTTGATGCGCGCCCCCACTGCACCCGATGTCGCACGGTGAAAGAACCCTGAGGGGCAATCTGTATGTTTTATTGGCGTTGGCGATGGGCAAGCAGGGGCGAGGATTAAGTCGGGCCTGTCCTCCTACAGAAGGATTTTGGAGGATAAATAAAAAATGCCCTACAAATGCCCCAACATGGTCAAACACAGTCAAAAAATAGTCCCCCGACTATTGTTTGACTATTTTTGAATATTCGAGGGACAGGCCCGACTAAAGGCGAGGACGAACACGCGCAGGGAGCGCGGCCATGCCCGCCGGGAATTGCCGCGCCATCCCTCGGAGCCCCAGTCGAGCCCCTCGCAAGCCTCTCGGCAGCTTCCCGCGCGCCTCCTTGGCATCGCTCGGACGTCCATTCCCTGTGCTTTTTGTTCGGTTTCGTGCGTGGTTTTTTCGCAAGACGATCCAGGATGCTCCTCGATGCTCCTCGCCGAACGGAAAATGCACACGTCCGAGCGGTGCCAAGAGAAGGGCGAAGACGAACACGCGCAGGGAGCGCGGCCATGCCCGCCAGGAATTGCCGCGCCATCCCTCGGAGCCCCCCTTCGAGCCCCTCGCGAGCATCTCGGCAGCTTCCCGCGCGCCTCCTGGGCATCGCCCGGACGCCACATTCCCTGCGTCTTTGTCTCGGCTTCGTGCGTGGTTTCTTCGCAGGAGGATCCAGGATGCTCCTGGGCATCGCTCGGACGTCCATTACCTGTGTTTTTTTTGCTCGGTTTCGTGCGTGGCTCCTCCGCAGGATGATCCAGGGTGCTTCTTAGAATAATCCCCGCCGAGGCAGAAGTGCACACGTCCCAGCGATGCCGAGCTGGGAGCCGCTCGCAGAGGCCGACCGCAGCAGACCCTGCCTGCCCGCAGCGCGCGGCGCTGCCGAGCGGCGCCGGGTGAGGCCGGCGCTCCCCCTGCGGCGGCAGGGGTCGCAGGCCTAGAGGTTGACACCAACACCAATTTCGGCGGTGTGCCTCCACCGAGGGACGAAGATCCCGATCTCGGTGATGGTGGTCATATTTTGGCTTCCAGGGTGGCCGAACTATTACCACCGACACCGAAATCGAGGATCATCTTCCCCCTGTGAAGGCAACCCCCTGTGTTGGTGTTGGTGCCCATTTCCAGGCCTCAAAGGGGGGGGGTGCGGCTGCTGGATCGCAGGGCGGTCCTCACCCCAGCGGTGTGCGTGCGGGGCGCTTTGTCCAAAAGGAACCCAGGCGCCGGCGACCGAGTCTCAGCGGGCAGCCAATCGCACGCAGTCCGTGTGGGTATCGCAGGCTGGCAGGAGAGCAAGAGCGACGGGGGGTGGGTGGGTAAGAGCCGCCGCAGACTCGGGCGAGTCCTGCACGTGTGCGATCAACGCATCAGGCCAGTGAACAATACACGGTGCTTGCGAGAGCCACGCCATTAGGCTGCAGGCGCCACGATGTGTCTCATAGCACTAGCGTGTCTGCGACCACTGACGTAACAGTTGCAGAACCGTGCGATGCGAGGGCAATCCCAGAGCGGGTGGGGGGGCGGACCCTGCCAGTGCCTCAATAGCCAGCGAGAGCCACAATACTGACGCCTGTGAATTCTGCGCTGCCCCTGTGAGCACCGCAAAAGCTTGCGGGCGCCGACATAGTTCTGAGAGCTCCACTGCGTTTTTTGTGCTGAACATGGGAACGTGTTCGAGTGCACCACAGCACACATAGCGGAGCAAAACCCTGCCAGTAGCACAACGGGTCGCGAGCACCACAAGAGGAGCACGAGCGCAAGCAAGACGCCTGTGATTACCAAAGTGGCCAACGGACGTCACAAGATGTGAGCGAATCGGTTTCCGTCTCCTGCGAGTTCTCTTCCGTCTCCTGCTACTTGTCCGTTTCCAGCCCGCCCTTGAACAACCAAAGAACACCTCATACACAATTATACCATCTTTCGGAGAACCAAGCACAACATACGGAGCACCAGTCCCAAGAATCGGAAAACCAAAAGAAGCCGTGGGAAAACCAGGAAAAGCCAACGGAAAGCCAGAGACAACCTTGTGGACAGCCAGGGAAACCCTAAGGACTAAACCCAATGACCCGTTGCCAACTCCAAGACACCGCAGGAACACCGATTCCGCCAACTCCCGCCTGCCGCGGGCGAAGAGGCGTGCGAAATAGTTGGCTGTCCCCCTCTCCTATTCCCTCTCCCCTGGGGTCCACAATCGAATTCATAGGATGCGGGGAGGGAGAGCCCAGAATCGAATCGATAAGTCGGATCGGCGATCGACATGAACCGGATCGGCCGAAATCGACAGCCGAGTCGGGCAGAGTCCAGCCAGCGGAAATCAGCAGCCCTGTATGCCTCCACTAAGGCATCGGAACCCACATCGGAATCCCAACTCCAATCGAATCGGAATCGGAAGCCATCGAAATCGAATCTAACCGAAGGAATCGAAACGAGCCCTGGTTGGGTGGGAGGGGAGGGGGGAACGAGCTCGCCAACGCACCCCCGCGCTTCCGAAGCCTCCAAGAGCTCCAGGACGGCCCGACGGGGCCCAAGCAGAGCGCCAAGACAGTGGAAGACAGCGTCGAGTGGCGCACGGTAGCCCCACGATGGTCCAAGATCGCTTCAAGATAGCCTCAGGTCGGGCGTGTCCTCCTGCAGGCGAAATGTTGGACGAAAGATCCGCCGGCCCCCTCCAGGGGTGCAAGGCTGCGAAGGTGTGTGCGGTCTGCTGTCATGTGTCACGTGTTGTCACTTGTTGCCTGGCCGTTTGTCTCTCCAGCCCTCTTTCCTGCCTCCTGCTTGCTGTCTGCTATATCTCCTGCCTCCGTTCCTCCCTCTTCCTGCCTGCACATATTCTGCCACCGAACCCCAGACCCCAACCATCACGCGCCGTGGAGGGTCCCACCAAGCCCCACGATCACCACCAACGGCAGCATCGCAGGCAGCATCATCATCATCATCAGCATCAGCATCATCATCATCATCATCATCATCATCATCATCATCATCATCATCATCATCATCATCATCATCATCATCATCATCATCATCATCATCCGCCTCACCACCATAATCATGATAAGTATCAGCATCATCACCATCACCATCAGCAGCAACATCATCATCGTCATCACCATCACCTCCATCACCACCGCCATCATCACCATCATAAACTTCATAAGCATCATCATGATCATCATCACCATGATCATCATCACCCTCAACATCCCGGCCATTCTCCTCATCATTATCATCATCACCATCATCATCACAAATGAACATAATCATCTTCATCAACATCACCACCGTCATCATCACACCACCGTTACCTCCGCGTCATCCCTTACGCTGTCCGCTTCCCTCTGCTCCTGCTCACCTCATCTTGCTGATGGTTCGTCCCCTACCCTCTTGACATCCTCCCCCACCTCCTTCCAATTACCAAACATCCTTCTCCACATCCACTTCTCCCCTCTCCTCTCCCACCGTACTCCCCCCACTCCAAGCATCCCTTCCTGGTGTCTCCAACTCGCTCGGTCCCGTCCCGCTTCCTCTCTGATTCCTCCCCCCTCCCTCCCCCGCCTCTCCCTCCCTCCCACCCCCCCTCCCTCCTCGGTCCATCCTCCCTCCCTCCTCCCTCTCTCCCTCCCTCCTGCCTCCATCGCCTTCCCTTACAGATATAACTCCTCCATCCGAGGACGACGTTCTGCCTCCACCCCCAACCCGTCCCCCGCGGGGGCTCGCCGTCGGCGTCGGCGGCGTCAGCATCGTTTTCGTCAGTCCTCCTCCTCCTCCTCCTCCTCCTCCTCCTCCTCCTCCTCCTCCTCCTCCTCCTCCTCCTCCTCCTCCTCCCCCTCCTCCTCTCTCCGCCTCCTCCTCCTCCTCCTCCTCCTCCTCCTCCTCCTCCTCCTCCTCCTCCTCCTCCTCCTCCTCCTCCTGCTCCTTCCCACACTGACGATCGGACCCGCGGGGCGCGGCGGCTCTGAGGCGGGCCCGCCTCCTCCCGCCGGCGAGCCTGGGGGGCGCGGCGGCGGCATGGCGAGGGGGGGGGCCGCACGGACGTCGTCGGCCAGCTCCTTGCCAGGACCCTCGCTCCCTCCCTCCTCCGCCCTCCTCCCGTTCCCCCCACCCCACCCTTGTTGTCCTTCCTTCTCGTCCTCCCCCTCCTCCTCCTCGTCCTCCTAGTCCTCCTCGTCCTCCTCCTCCTCCTCCTCATCCTCCTCCTCCTCGTCCTCCTCCTTCCTCCTCGTCCGTTTCCTCCTCGTCCTCCTCGTTCATACTCCATTTTGCTTTCCTTCTCCTTCTCGTCCTCCTCCTCCTCCTCGTCCTCCTCCTCCTCCTCTTCCTCCCCCTCATCCTCCCTCTCCTCCTTCACCTCCTCCCGCCACCTCCTCATGCCTCCTCCCTCCTCTTCCTCATCTACCTCCTTCTCCTTCGCCTCCTCCTCCTACCTCCTTCTCCCATGTCCTCTTCCTTTATTCCTCCTCCCCCTCCCTCCTCTTCCTGCTTCTGCTCCTCTTCCTCCTCCTCCTCCTCCTCCCCCACCTTTTCTTCTTCCTCCTCATCCATCCTCCTCCCGTGCCCCACTCCTCATCCTCGTTGTCCCTCTTCCTCCTCCCCCCCATCCTCCTCTTATTTCCTCCCCCGCGCGCGCGTTGGAGAGAAGGAGAGGGGGGGTTAGGGAGGGGGCGGGAGGGATGGAGGAAGGGTGGAGGAGGAAGAGGAGGAGGAGGAGGAGAAGGAGTGGGAGGAGTGGGAGTAAGAGGCGGAAGCGGGGGATAACGGGAAGGGAATGGCAATGATCAGGTTGATGGGGCGCAGCAGGGAGGGCAAGGAACAAACATACAGAGGTGGAATGGAGACATGCAGCGAGGAGGGGCAACGCAGAGACGGACGGGGGAGGAGCGGAAGTGGTAGGATGAAGGAGGTTGTGGGAAGAAGGGGAGCAAGGGAACATGGAGGCCGAGGTCGATCGAAGCTGACGGAGGACGGGGCGATGAGAGACGCGGAGGGGTGGAGGCAAGGCAGGAGGGCCAACGAAGGAGGAACGATGAGGACTCGCGAACAATGACAATTGAAATCAGCTCTACAAACTCTGGCCGCAGGAGCACCAGATGAAAGAGAGGATAAACCAACGTGGAAAGAGAGAGAGAGAGAGACAGAGAGAAGGAGAGATAGAGACACGCATACACGCACTGACACATGCCCGCACGCAAACACCCAGACGCACGCACGCACACGCACACACGCACACACGCACACACACACACACACACACGCACACGCACACGCACCCGCGCACCCGCGCACCCGCGCACCCGCACCCGCACGCGCACGCGCACGCGCACGCGCACGCGCACGCGCACGCGCACGCGCACGCGCACGCACGCACGCACGCGCGCACGCGCGCGCAAGCACGCACGCACGCAAGCACGCACGCACGCACGCACGCACGCACAACAGCACGCACGCACGCACGCGCGGGCGCACGCACGCACGCCCGCACGCACGCACGCACGCACGCACGCACGCACGCACCCATACACACGCACACACACACACACACACACACACACACACACACACACGCAAACACACACACACACACGCGCGCTCACACACACACACACACGCTCACACACACTTGTTTGGCGCCGCGGCCTTGCGCGCAGCGACAGGGCCGAGAAAGTCTGTAGAAGCGGTCGCGCGCGCGGGTCCAGAGCGGGCGCGCCCTCCGAAGCCGCATGATAACACACACACACACACACGCACACACACGTACATACATACACACACCCACACAAACACGCCCGCACCACGCACGCTTTCGCGTGTTAGCGGGCAGGCCGCTCGCCATGCGGTGAACCCTCGCGCGCAGGGCAAGCGCTGCGCGCGGGGACAACGCCAGGGTCTCGGCCCCACGGTTCGGTACGGCATGTCCTCCTACAGGCGGGTTGTGGACGAGAAATCAGAACAACAAAACTACAAAACAACAACAAACTTACATGTATGATTTCTTTTCTGTTAGAGAAAAAAGACAAAAGTACCCAGACTGTTTTGCCGTACTATTTTTGGACATTCCGCCTGTAGAGGGACATGCCCGGCCTAAACCATGCTCTGACTACCTACCAGACCACCCCAACCCAACCCGAAGACCCGAATTTGACCCGAATTTCGGGTTGGGGGGGGGTACGGGTTCCATGTGTTTTTTCAACGTTCCCCGACCCCCCCCCACTGGAAATGGAGGGCAAATCGAAGCCTTCGGGTTGGGTTGGGGTGGTCTGGTAGGTGGTGATGCTCGCTGCCGCGTGTCAACGGGCAGGCGGGCGGCTCGCCATGCCGTCCACCCTCGCGCGCCGCGCCGCGCGCGCCGCGCGCGCTGCGCGCGCGCGGGCAAAGCCCCGGGGCCTCGGCCCGACGGTCGACGCGGGCAGGCACGCTGCGCCCCTGGGGCAGGGACGAGCACAGCGCGACGATGCAGAGCGCCAGCCCTCGACCCCCGCAGCCTCCTCCTCCTCCTCCTCCTCCTCCTCCTCCTCCTCCTCCTTGCCCCCCTCCTCCTCCCCCCCCTCGCGACGATGCAGAGCACAGCGCGACGATGCAGACGGCTCGGGGCCGCAGCCGGCGGGCACGGTGGGAGGCGCGGGGGCCGCAGTCGGCACGCAGAAGAAGAAGGAGGAAGCCATAAGCATCAACTTGTGGCGCTCCGCGCGGATTTCTCGGATCCGCGCTGGGCCCCCTTGGCGGCGCCTCCGGCGCCGCCCCTGGCGCGGGTCCAAGGAATCCGCGCGGAGCGCCAAAAGTTCATGTGCGTGTGTGGGGGGGGCAACGATAGGGGGGGGGGGGGGGGACAAGCATAGGGGGCGATGCATCGACCTGGAATCAGCGATACATCGCCGATAGATTGGTGATAGGCCCCCGGCCCGATAGTGAGTACGCACATTCCTGGGCGGGTTTGGGCTATCGGGCCCTTATCGGCGATCAATGGGCGATTGGGGGTCGATGCGTTCCCCCGTATGCCATTCCCTCCCCTATCGTTGCCCCCGATTGTGCCGTCTGTTCTTCTTCTATCTGCGCGGAACTCGGCGCCGGCCCCCACGAGGGCCTGCGCACCCTCCTCGTTTTCGTCATCATCCATCCCCGGGGCGGGTAGCGACGGAGTCGTCGGACATATCGACTCTGGGGCAGCTGGGCGCCGGTTGCGGGGGAGGCCTCGGTGCCGGCGGCGCCGGGGACGACTCCGAGAACCTGCAGAACCGTGCGGGCCTCCTGCAAAAGCTCGTGGGTGTGCACACGGGGGGCTTGAAGGGCAGCTCGGAGCCCGTGCAGAAGGACGTCCCCGTGGACGTTGTCCTGTTGTCCTCCTGGGCGCGGGACCGCCAAAGGGTTGTCCAAGCGCATATCTCCATGGACGTCGCGTAGGACTCCCCAGGGTTCGTCGCAGAGAACAAGAGGAAGGTCGACAAGGAGCACTCTCAAAGTCAGGTTTGCGCCGACATTAAAAACAGTGTAGTCCCACGAGTGGGCGGACTGCGGCACGCGGGCCCAGCGGCGGAGCGAGGGGTGGCCAAGAAGCCGTCGTCGCGAGGCTGCCCTTGGCCGTGGCGGCCACGGCGAATGGAGAGTACGGGAGGTGGGTGCCGCTCGGTTTCCCTGTGCCGATGGGGAACAAGCCTCACCTGGAGGGGTTCGAGGATCTTGGGGGGTGGGCACCGTGGCCCGCAGAGACACGAGGGGCTCCTTCGGCGGACGCCATGTAGAGAGAGAGGGAGGGGGAGAAAGAGCGAGAGAGAGAGAGAGGGAGACCTAGACACATATATATATATATATATGTATATATTCTCCTAGATTTGGGAACTCCCCCGACCCCCAGAATACCGCGGAGTGGCGACAGCCTCAGGAGACGACGTAGAGGAATGCCTGTCTCTGTACTGTTTTCACCACGATCGCTCGAATCAGAACGTTTTGCACCTGGTCGTATTTCTGGGCGCTCGCCCAGCAAGAAATCGAACAGACAGGCGAGCCGTATGCAATACTCAAGAGCGCTCTGCTAGAGAAAGGGAGTGGCGGGCGGGCCACACAGCTACAGAACAAAGAAGGGGTCGCACCGTTCTATCAAACTTCAGAAGAAACACGTGCTGGCACTGCTTATCTTCTCCTAGGTTTGGGAACTCCCCCGACCCCCAGAATACCGCGGAGTGGCGACAGCCTCAGGAGACGACGTAGAGGAATGCCTGTCTCTGTACTGTTTTCACCACGATCGCTCGAATCAGAACGTTTTGCACCTGGTCGTATTTCTGGGCGCTCGCCCAGCAAGAAATCGAACAGACAGGCGAGCCGTATGCAATACTCAAGAGCATAATGCAATCTGGTACTCTGGGTAGGGTGGGAGGGTCATACCAGCAACTTAGACATATTCTTGGTAAACAACGAACCATTGCTGGCATCGACAGCTGCAGACATTCGGGAACACAACCTCCAGGGATAGGGCTCCGCAATTTTTGTCCAAAAAATCCCCTTCTCATTCTTGCCTTCCAGGGTTTGATGGGCTCGGTGAGTGCGGCAGCATATCCCATTAACTGATGTGCACTGGCGAACCACACGAGATAAATCAATGTGTGTGGTCATGAAACGTGTTCGCTTCCTCCAAGGCTTACCGTCCATGCAAAAGTCTGTGCACTCTGAGCGCACGTCCTCACGTGCGATCAGCTTCACAAATTGAGGAAGGTACCACAAGATAGAAGTGTGCGGATTCTCCAACGAGCATGGGACACGTCGGAGGCGACAACGCTCAAAAACTCGAGCTGAGAGGTCGGCAAGCTGGTTGCCAACCTTCACTTTGTCACTGTCGGCTGCCGATAGAAGGCCGTCAAGCCCTCGGGGGCGGTCCGAGCTGCGCAGAGCCCGGGGGCCGTCACCACGGCCCCGGGCACGAGAGAAAGTACAGCAAGGCGTACCAAGGTGCACGGCCCAGATCGCCCCTGAGTTGAGGAGCTGGAAAAACAACTTGACGAGGTGTGGATTCGTGGCGTCACTTTGGGGCCCATGAATCACATCAACTTCAATCGTCACGTATCCTCTCTTGCGCATTGCTGAAGACCACTTGCCTGAGCCTGAGAAAAACTCTACTGCCACTCGAGGTAGACGACGTTGTCCAGCACTCACGGCAGCTCTAAGGGATTCGAACGCTTCAAGAGGACATCTCCGATTTTCTTCCAGGCGTCGTCGCAGAAGCCCCGCGCCGCTACAGGCAGCGCGGCGATCTGCTCGTTGATGCGGTTCTGCTTGCCGTAGCGCCTGACGGAAGAGTCCGCCGACCAGCGGCCACGAGCCTTGACCTCGGCCAGGCGGCGGATCCGCTGGGCCAGGTCGTAGCTGGGCCCAGCGTGGCGCAGCTGGTGCGCCACTGGCGGCTTGGGCAGACCCAGCCGCTCGCCCGCCATCTTGAAGACCATGAGGAATGAGCGGCCGCCGAGGTCGCCCACCACCAGCTCGTCGAGGCGGGCCTCCCGCTTCGCCTTGGCATGCATTACCGACATCACCTGATTGAGGAAACTGAGATGGCCGTCTGCGTCGATCGATATGTTCTCGTCGAACTCCTCTGCCTTCGACTGGACGCCGTCCTCCCGGGGGTGCAACGTCAGACACCACCCGTCGGTCCCTCCTCTGCCTGCCCCGCACGGCGGGGACCAATGCCTCCACTTCATGCGCATCAACTCCGACGGCCTGAGGTAGAGGTGGAAGGCCAGGAGGCTCCCGAAGGCGGCGAGGGGGAAGCCCAGCGAGCACAGCACCATTGCCAGGCCGAAGACCACCGTCGCTGGGATAGGCAGCCGAGAGGCCGCCGGAGAGAGCTTGCTGAACCCCACCAGCGCTCGGGCAGTCTCGGGCAAGGACTGGCCCCCCTGGCGACCAAACTGTGGGAACTTCCACCGGATAGCCGCCACTAGAGTGTTCGCTACGCCACTCAGCTCCCCCTCGAAGTAGAGGTCGTCGAGGTGGCACTTCAGCTTCTGGTCCAGCACCTTCGGTGTGCGGGCCAGTGCGTGGAGGTCCCTGATACTCTGATCCTTCACGAAGCGGTCGAGCGCTGCCTTGTACTGCTGCTGCACTGTCCGAGAGACACTCCCCTGCTCGAGGAAGGACCGGCCCACGGCCTGGAGACTCCTCCTCTCGAGAGCGTGCAGGGAGCGCCTGGCCTTCTTGCGCTCCTCCGCGTCGGGATGCGACTTGCTGGTCTCGATGGCCGTCCTGCTGGGCTGCGCGGCGGCCGGGCGCTTCCGCGCCGGACGGCGGCGCCGCACGGCGGACGTGGGGGGGTCCCGCACCAGGATCGGGCTCTCGAGCACGTGGGTCCTTGCCATCTCGCGAACGCTGCCACGCGGCGGCGAGGGCGTCGAGGGTGTTGGACCAGGACTCGAGCTCCGACCTGTTCCTCGAGGGAGGATCGCCTGGGTTGAGTTCGGAGACGACCCACCTGAGATCCGCCGTAACATCAGCTCTGAGGGCCACTGCACAAAATTGCCGGACAGGTCGCACGAGGCCTGGTGCCGAGGTGCGGCCCTTGAGCAAAGCTAAAATAGAGACCATGCTGTCACTGATGATCAAGAATCTGTGAGACCTGTTCGATATAGATTTAGTCAGATGACGAATACACCAAACCAATGTGCGGCACTCCAGGGCGGTGATGTGTTCTCGGCGATCCCATTTCTTACGATGTAGAATCCTCCAAGAGCCTCCCAAGAGCCCACGACTTTCGCCTTCCCCAGAGATCGGTAAGTTGGGCACGAGGCCCTCGTCGGCGAAGCTCAGCTCCAAGAACTCACCTGAAGGCAGCGCCCCGCCGAGAGCCTCTTCCAGCGCCCCCGTCCTGGCAGATCCCGAGGTCCCATGATAACGCCAGCGCTCTGAGTACTGCGAGAGGTCCCGAATCGTCCCCACGGAGAGGGACTTGTGAGCAACTCCTTTTCCCCACATCGAGGCGTCACACGCCAGGACCCTGGAACTGAACGGCTTGGCCAGATCATGGACGAGGAGGGGCAACAAAGACTGGATCCAGCGGAGCTCCCTAATGACCGACGGCCAGAACGGAGCAGAGTCCTCGGGGTGCTTAGCCATGAATGCGTAGACCGCGTTGAGGCAGCAAAGGGTTTCTCTTTTCACCAGCGCCATGGAGACAAAGTGTCCGACAAGCCGAGAAAGCTGACGCCCAGTCCCCTGTCGGCGCTCCAGTGCGTGAAACAGTGCGAGCCATAGACGCCATAAACGGCGCCCCTTCGGCACAATACACCTATCATCTCGACGGAACTCCCAACCCAAGGCCTCGAGAACCTCTGGATCAAACCTCTTATCATGGACGATGAGACCCCTCTCCTCCATGATGTTGTTGATTTTTGTTTGGATGGACCTCCCCTTTTCCTCCTGAGTACTTACAGTAATGATGTTGTCCACGTAAGGTATAACCGCCCCCTCCTCCAACTCCGGAATGACCTCCCGATCCGTGATCAGGAAATGGTGCTTATCTGGGATCGCCTCCTGGATCAACGAAGTGACGACATACTGGCATACATTGACAGCGTGCGACCACCCCATAGGTACGGCTCTGAACCGCGGGAAAACAAGAGTAGCAGGATCCACTGGGACGCCAGACACCTCCGAGATCTGTAAGTCCTTGGCACTGAGGGGCTCCATGGTGAAATACCTCCTAAGGGGGTCGGGGAGTTCCATAGTGTAAAAAGCATCCTTCAAATCCGAGGAAAACGTGTGCAACAGACTTTCCCCTTGGAGTCTCAACCTCGAGAAAGCGTTAGCCGTGGGGAGGTCTGGCGACTCTGGGACCTCAAAGCTGCAATTGGAAATCCGAGCGTCCAGGATGAGGCGCTGCTTCACCCCGTCCGACTTCCAAACCGCAAAGATCCCCGTTCGGACTCCATCCGTTAAACTGAACTCGACGAGTCCCGCGGCCTGAAGGCGAGCCACGAGAGACTTGTACAACCTTTTAGAACGCAGACGTGGGTCGCTGTACGGCCTAACTAGACCAGCTTCCTCACGATTCCTTTGCTGCAGCTCCTTAGGCAAAACTATATCATATGAAATCCTCTTGATGAACTCAGCGCCACGGGCCCCCAAAAGGTCGCCCAGGGGCCGCGGCTGGAAACCAGACTGTGGGAGGGACAGCTTGTCCACATCTAGAGGAGCCAGGTGGCACGGAATCCCAGCGTAGTCTTCGACCCCCTGGAGCTCAGTGAAGGCTCCCCGAGGGTCAAGCCCCTTGGGTGGACGGCCCATGCGCCGCACCCGAGAGGTTAAAAATGTATGCTCAACAGGCGAAAGAAGCGAGGCGTGGCCCTCAGCCGGCTCAGGAAGGTCATCACCTCGCTCAAGCTCCGCGAGTGCGCGACCCAGGGCAGCAACCTTCTCACCGACGTGCTCCCTTCTCCTGAAGCGTCGCTGGACAGCTCGGCACCCCCGAGGCCGCGAAGGCCCGAGAGCAGAAACAGCCTCCTTCACTGCCGCGTCACTGGCTGAAATGACGCGGCCCCCCTCCCGTGAAGCCGGCCAGGCGCGAGGGAAAGCCTGGCCAACGCTCATCTTCATCCCCGCCTCCGCAAGGCGCGCTCCTCACGCGCCTTGCGGGATTGTTTGTCAATAGCACTCTGCCGCTCGAGCTCCTTCGACGTGTACGTGATCAGATCGGGAGCGATCATCAGGTTGCCCTGGCTCTGGTGGACTCCCAGCATGACCGTCTGCTCCTCCAAGTCCACTCCCGTCTTGGAGCTGGCTGCGCCCTCCTGCCGGGTACGTTCACGATGATAGTACTCGATCAGCTGGGCGGAGCGCAGCAGATGCTCCATCGATGCCAAGTTGACCAGGTCGAGCTGATCGTACTCCGCGCCTGTCTGCACGGCACGCAGCACAGCCTCGTGGAACGAGACGCCGTAGTCATCACTGTTCAGCTTGGCGGTGGACTTCCACCACTCGTGGTGCGCCAGCGGTCCGTTCCTCCGTCGCAGGAAGTCCAGGCACCAGCGTGTCGTCCTCGGGCCAGGGATGTGAGTCTCCCAGTCCGAGAAAGTCACAAGCTCCATCTTCTCGACCGCATCGCTGAAGTCCCGCTTGCGCTGACCAGCCACACTCTTGATGGGCAGGGTCCGCGCGTCGCCGTCGTCGTCCGTCTCGATGCGGAACTTCTTCTTTACATCGGCCAGCTCAGCAGCTGGGCATCTGACGCAGAAAACTCTTTTCTCCACGCCATCATGAACATACGAGTGAATCGCCCGGTCGCCGCTGATGACTGCCTCCTCATTGAGTCGGACGACACTGCCCGTCTGGATGCCTGGCGCCTCCTCGATAGCATACCATAGATCGGCATTGCCTGCGGGAGCACCTCCACCGCGAGCAGCCTCAGATCGCGCCAAAAGCCTGGCCTCCTCTCGAAGGCCCTGCAGGTGGGCTCCCTCCGGCTCCTGGCGGAACCTATAGACATCCTGCGGGTCAATGCCGTGGGGACCCCCACCACGACGGTCGGACAGACGGAAGCCCTCGATGTCCTCGTTGTGGCGGCTGAAGTCCTCCATATACACATCGCTGTCGGGAGTGGCGATGATCCAGTCAGTCGCCGAATCTCCCACCTTCTCCAGTAAAAGTCTTTCGTGCCAGATGGGATGACCCGCGTACTTCACGAACACTCTCGTGCCCCGCTCCATGATTCTTGACTGGCTTCAGGACCTGAGGCGGCGAACGCACAGGTTGAGCTGGGGCAGATGTCAGCGCTGACGCCGCCTCGTGAGCAGCACGACGGGCAGTCCTCTTCTCGAAAAATCCAGGCAGCTGAAGCCAGATGATCTGGAAGAACGCGGTGGTCACCACTCCGCAGCAGCACCCTGATATGAAGAGCAACGCCGCCCCGAGCGCGAGAATGACTGCAACTAAGATACCCTCTGAGGTGTATGCTCCGTTCAGGCTAGCGGTCCAGCCAAAGCAATAGAATGAGGCCTCGAGGGCCTCTCTCTGACAGGCGCCTGCTGTGGTGAGAGCAGGCCACCAAGAAGACATAAAGTTGCTGCTGAGCCCACACAGCTACAGAACAAAGAAGGGGTCGCACCGTTCTATCAAACTTCAGAAGAAACACGTGCTGGCACTGCTTATGTATTTGTATATACACATGTATACACGTACATGCATGCATGCATGCATACATGTATAACTGTATGCATACACGCATACACACATGTCTACATCTATATACACGCATTCAAACAACCATCCATACATACATACATACATGCATGCATACATATATACATGCATGCATGCATACATACATATGCACATGCATGCATACATTCATGCATGTATGCATGCACACAAACATACGTGCATCAATCCATCCATCCATCCATCCATCCATACATACATACATACATACATACATACATGCCTACATTACTACACATATACATACATGTGTACATGCATGCATCCATACACACCTACCTACCTACCTACCTACCTACCTACCTACCTACCTACCTACATCCATGCATGCATGCATACATACATACATACACACATACATACATACAGAATCATACATACAGACCCACACGCATACATCCATATAAGCATACATACATACAGACATGCAGAACACAACAAATAATAACAGCGTTGTCTTGGAAGCGCAGGCGAAGACAAACACAGGCACGAAGAGCTAGAACCGATACTCAGAGTTAGAGGGCCAAGCGGGGACTCGAAGGAAGGCTCGGGGAGGGATATACCTACCGATATGCATATATATATATATACAGTGAGAGAGGAGAGAGAGAGAGAGAGAGTCATTCAAAACGACAATTACTTCGCCGCCCTCGTTCTGATGTGTGTTCAACTCGGCGTTGCTAAGGTTATCGTTTTGTTGTCTTTGTCGTCGTCGTCCTCTTCGTCGTCGTCCTCGTCGTCATCGTCCTCGTTGTTGCCGCTGTCGTCGTCGTCGGCGTCGTCGTCCTCGTCGTTGCCACGGTTGTCTTCGTCGTCGTCCTCCTCCTCCTCCTTTCTCTCGTGGTCGTCCTTGTCGGTGCCGCGGTCGTGATCGTCGTCGTCGTCGTCGTCGTCGGCGGCGGCGTCGTCGTCGTCGTCAGCGTCGTCGTCAGCGTCGTGGTCGTCGTGGTCGTCGTCCTCGTCGTCGTCCTCGTCGTCGTCGTCGGCGTCGGCCGCCCTCGGGCGGGCAGGCCCGGCCTCCCGAGCCGCCCGCTCGGCCTTCTTCGCCTGCTCCTGCCGGTCCTGGGGCGAGGGCGAGGGCGGGGCACGGAGGGGGGAGGGAGGGAGGAGGAGGGAGGAGGGAGGAGGGAGGGGTAGGAGGAGGGAGGAGGAGAGGAGGAGAGGAGGAGGAGGAGGAGGAGGAGGAGGAGGAGGAGGAGGTGGAGGAGGAGGAGGAGGAGGAGGCAGGAAGGAGAGGAGGAGGAGGTGCTCGGGCGCGCGGGCAGACGCGTCCGCCCCTCGGAGGAGGGGGAGCCGTGAGGGGGGGGTGGGAGCGGCCGGGCGCTTGCGGGGGGGGGGGGAGACATCGAGCCCGAGTCGGCGATGCGTCGCCGAGGGGTCGGCGATGGGACCTCGATGGAGACGCCGCGCGTATCTGGGCGGGCGGGGCGCCCGGGCCGCGATCGGCGAGGCATGGGCGGGTGGGGGTCGAAGCGTTCCTCTTCCTCCCCTGGGCCAGTCCCCCCCCCCCCTCCCGTCGTGGACCCCGAAGCGCTCGCCCTCCCGCTCGGGGAGGATCGGGAACACCCTGCGAGGATTGGGCGGGTGGGGGTCGAAGCTTTGTCTCTCCCTGGGCCAGTCCCCCCCCCCCGTCGCTCGCTCTCCCACTCGGAGGCGATCGGGAACCCCCTGCAGGAAGAACTCACGAACTCAGCCCCCAGTCCTGATCCTCGAGCCTCCCCCGTTCCCTCCACTGCCCGCAGAGTGGGGGCCCAGAGGCAGGGGCGACCTATGGCGCGCAGCCTGTCGGCCGCCGCGCCGGCGGGAGCGGCCCCAAGCGGGATGGGCCTCGAGGCAGGATCCACTCTAGCAAAGAGAGTCACTCCTACGTGCCAGTAGACGTGTTAACCGCAGTGGGCCCCACGCATCGCGCTGTTGCACTGCAAAGGTGAAAGCTATCGTGTGTCAGCTATGTCGTACAACAAACTCCGTGGCGTGGGCTGATGGGGTGAACGCTATGCGGTGTAAGCTGTGGTGTACGCTATTTGGTGTAAAAGGCTAAGCAGTGGAAAATGGAGGTGGAGGCTACGGGGGTTGCGCTATTTGATGTAAGCGATGTTGTGTCAAATAGGCGGTGTAAGCTATGTGGTGAATGCTATGTCGCGTAAGCTCAGAGCACGGGGCGCCCACGAGGCGGCACGGGCGGCACCTTGGCGCACCCTCGGCATACCCCCAGCGAACGAGGCGCTCAAGAGGCGCCCGCGAGGAGACACGGGCCTCAACGTGACGTAACCTCGGCAGACCCCCCCCAAGCGCGGGGCGCCCACGAGGCGCCCACGAGGCGGCACGGGCGTCAACGTGACGTAGCCTCTGCCGACCTCCACGTCGCACAGAGCGCCCACGAGGCGCCCACGAGGCGGCAACGTGGCGCAACCTCGGCATTCCCCCCACAGCGCGGGGCGCCCACGAGGTGGTACGGGTACGGGCGTCAACGTGGCGCCACCTCGGCATACCCCCCCAACGCGGGGCGCCCACGAGGCGTCCACGAGGCGGTACGGGCCGCAACGAGGCGAACATCCAGAATGCCAGCACATCGCCTCCACGAACATGTGTATGCATCTATGTATACATGAACGAATCAGTATTCAACGAACCCTAAGACCAAGGACCGGTTGGGGAGTCTTGGGGCACATCATCCGTCCATTGAAGTTCCCAAGATGCCCAAACATCTTCTCTGAGCGCCTCCTGGGGCCCTGTTGGCACCTGCTGGCAGGCCGATTACTTCTTTGAGGTGCCTTCGCTAGCCTGGCCCCGCGGAGGGCAGACAGAAGGGGAATGGGCCCCGCGTGGCTCCCAAACCCGGGTCAGCCAGAAGAAGTTGGCTGACCCCCGTTGGTGCTGACTCCCGTTACAGTCGGACTTGATCGGAGAGGACACGCGGGAGGACACAAGACCCTTCCGAGGGATACACTGCCGTAGGAATGTCACAGGCACGCCTCTTTGAAGACAGGACACAGGGCTACCCTTGACGACTTAGCAAGGTCGACCTACTAATCAAGGCCGGCTGTACGTGAACCCGCACCCGTTCCCAACAACCCCCCCCCTACGGCAAGCTCGTGCTGTGCCGACTTCGGCGCTGGCTTCTGACACCGCGGGGAGGCCGCGTCGAGCGGCGTTCAGCGTCGAGCGCTGGCGGCGGGGCCGCCGCCTGTCGACACACGGCGCGCTCCTGCCGTACGAGGTCAACGCCCGCGCCCTGGAGACCCCAGGGACCTGATGTCGTGATTTTGCCCATGCGGGGTCCCCAGGAGCCTCGACCCGTTCCCCGGGGCAGGTTCTTCAGCATGAGTCGTTTGCTGACGGCCCTGGGGCCCGGCGAGGGCCTCCGGAGGCTGGCAGCTGCGAAGAACCTTCGCCCTTGCTCTTGTTGTCAGTGCGTCGGATCTCTGGGATCCACCCCCGCCCATCGCCTGCGGAGGCGTGCCTGGGACCGAGCTCGCTCGGGGCGCCGGGGGCAGGCACCACCCGCCCTGGGAGGGCTGGCGCGCACGAGCAGGCGGCCGTGCACGCCAGCGCTCGGCGTGTGGTTCGCGGCGGCGGCCCCGGAGCGACCCGCGCGCGTCGCTCCGCTCCGCGGGGCCGGGGCTCGGAAATCCCAGAGGGCGCGCAGGCTGGCCACCCGAGCGAACGCGTCGAGCTCCCGGCCGCGAGAAGCCCCCAGGAGTCCCCGAGAGGCCCCCACGAGGCCCCCACGAGGCCCCCACGAGGCTCCCAAGGAGCCCCCCCAAGAGACGCTCCCAGAGGCAACAAAAAGCTGCAGCTCGAGGCGAGGACGCTCGGGGGCCGGGACACGGGCCACGCGTGTCGCACCGCAGCGCGGCGGGCCAGAGCCAGCGGAACGACACGCGAGTCCAGGAGCTCCCGACCGCAGCAGGGACCACACTCAGCATTACGTCGGGCCTGTCCCCCTACAGGGGGATTTTGGACGAACCACAAAAAGGCGCAAAAAATATTCAAAAGATGCCCGGTGGGCCTCGTCCGCAGGGGGCACCTTGGCGGCGAGTCCTGCTCGAAGCGGTGAGGGGCTGCTGGCTGGCTAGCGTGCCGCAGCTCTCCGTCCCCGCCTGCGTCCCCCCAGGGGGGGAGGGAAGCTGCAGTCGGACTCGAGTGGACAGGACACGCGAGAGGACACAAGACCTTCCGAGGGCCACACTGCCACAGGGATGTAGGAAGCATGGGTCGCGAAACACAGGACACAAGGGTACCCTTGATCTGGCAGGGTCGACCTACTAGTCCCGGCCGCCTGCATGTCCCAATATGCCGCGCCGCGAGGCATCCTCGGCGACGCGCCTCCAGGCCGGAGGGGTCGAGACAGAACGCACGAGGAGCGGAGGGAGGAGCAGGACGAGGAGGAGGAGGAGGAGGAGGAGGAGGAGGGGGAGAGGAGGGAGAACCAGAAGCGAAGCTGGCGAGGAGGAAGACAAAAAGGGGGCGGGGGCAGAGGCGGAGGAGGAACCGTGCGGAAGCGAATGATGACACAACGAAGCCACCTTCGCCGATATGGACGTTCGAAGGTCCGCTCAACCCTGGCGCGTTGGGCGCCCCGAGGGCGGCGCCAGAGGCGTCGCCAGGGCCGATCCAGCTCCGATCAAGGAAATCGGCGCGCACCTGCGAACACCATCCATGCTCCCAACGTGAGGAACTTCCTCGTCCTCCTCCTCCTCCTCCTCCTCCTCCTCCTCCTTCTCCTTCTCCTCC
>CAUYUJ010015473.1:160422-191272 GCA_963575745.1 Prorocentrum cordatum | reverse complement strand
GGGGGGAGGGGGGACGAGAACGGGGAGCGGACGGTACAGTGGCGCATATTGGGGGGATCGAGAGGGCAGAGGCAGAGGGGCGCGATGAGGAGGCGGAGGAGGAAGCTGAGGGCAGTGAACAGATCATGTTTTCCTTCGCTCGACGTCGTCCGTGGCAATAGTGCCGGCCCCGTTGGGCACCTTCCCTGGGCGGGGCAAGCGGCAGCGCACCCCCACCCGTGGAAGAGCAAACAAGCTGATAGACCCAGCATGACGATGAGGGGGATAGCCTCGGGAAGCAAATGCGTAAACTGAAAGGCGCAACATGAAGACGAGGATGGGAGGAGTCTCGGGAGATGAGGAAGGGGGATGACGACAAGACGGACGATGAGGAAGAGGGGTAGGAAGAACGGGGTATGGGAAATTACGATCAGGCCTTGGGGAAGAACACGGAAGGAGAATGCTCCGGAGTGTGGGCCTACCAGGACAAGTAACAGACTCCAGCAGCGAAATGGCTGCGGCCAAAACACAAAAATGCTAGCTCGTGTGACTTCGAAGAAATTGACTTGCCATGAGAGTCAAGCGCCATTGGGCTGCTGCCCACAGCAGATCGGGTATTGGTCTGAACGGCATGTGTCCCTGTACAGTTCGACAGTGCGCCATACCGCCAGATTGATTGCTCGCTTCCACGTCTGGGCAACGCGTGACATGGATCGAGCGCACAAGCACACGCGGAGAAGCTGCGGCCGCCTCCCAGCCAGAGTACGTGCGACGCGTGGCAAGCCTGCACACTCGAAGCTGACCCTACGCCTTGAGCCCGAACTGCTTGGCGTAGAAGCCCTTCTCCGTCGCGGCCCGCACGGTGATCTCCGGGTCGAAGCCGGTCTTCTTGATCCAGTCGTCGTCCATCATCTTGCTCATGTAGTTCCGGGAGGAATCTGCGAAGAGCACGGCGACGCGCTTGCCCGCGCCGATGCCCTGCTCCTTGATGAAGCGGACCGCGCCAGCCATCGTCGATCCGCAGCTGCTGCCGATGAGCAGGCCCTCGTGCCGAATGATGGCCCTCATTGCTGCGAACGCCTCGTCGTCGTCTGTCTTCACCCAGTAGTCCGCGACGCTGCGGTCCAGCACGGTGGGGATGAAGTCGTAGCCGATACCCTCCACCTGGTAGGCAGACAACTTCTTCTGTCCAGTGCGCGCAGATCCCTCGTTCATCTCGGCAGGCTCAGCCAAGATGCTGCCGTACGGGTCCACCGCCACGATCTTAACCCCAGGGATCTTCTCCTTCAGCTTCTTCGCGGTCCCCGAGACCGTGCCACCAGTGCCCGCGGACATGATCATGTAGTCGAGCTTGCCGCCCGTCTGCTCGACGATCTCCTCGCCGGTGCCATCGTAGTGGGCGAGCGGGTTGCCGGGGTTCAAGTACTGGTCGAGGACGTGCCCGTTCAATTCCTTCGCAAGCCGGGCCGACAAGAATATGTGAGAGTCCTCGGCGTCCCAGGCCGCCTCGGTGGGCGTGCGCAAGATCTCCGCGCCCAGGCACTTCATGGTGTTGACCTTCTCGCCAGACATCTTCTTCGGGAGACAGATGATCATCTTGTAGCCCTTCAACGCCGCGGTCAGCGAGAGGCCGATGCCCGTGTTACCGCTGGTGGCCTCGATCAGCGTGTCCCCAGGCTTGATGCGCCCGCTCTTCTCGGCCTCCTCCACCATGCGCTTCCCTATGCGATCCTTCACAGAGCCACCCGCGTTGAAGAACTCCACCTTTGCGAGCAACTCGCACTCGATGT
This sequence comes from Prorocentrum cordatum, assembly GCA_963575745.1. Taxonomy (NCBI): domain Eukaryota; class Dinophyceae; order Prorocentrales; family Prorocentraceae; genus Prorocentrum; species Prorocentrum cordatum. The sequence goes on along the minus strand of CAUYUJ010015473.1, from coordinate 189,503 downwards.
CGAAGAACTTCGCAAGCCGCGACATGCGGACCATGGGTGTGAAGCCGATCAGGTCGAGCGCGGAGTCGCAGATCTCGGAGTAGGCTCGCGGCTGCTTCTTCCCCGTTGTCAGCTTCTCGACCTGCGCCTGAAGATTGGCGTCCCAGCCGTCGTACGCTGGGGCGACGATCTTTCCCTCCTTGGCCTCGCTGTACGGCGTGGCCTGCATCTCACGAGCTCGCGCCACGATCGGGTCAACGGCAACGGAGAACGCCCGCCCCTGAGCCGCGCAGGCGGAGCGCGTGGCGCGGCATGTGGTGCGAGCCACGGAGAGCATGGCTGGCAGGCGGGCGGCTGCGACTGGCACAGAGATTCTTCTGCGGAACTTCGAGCCAAGCTGGCTTTCAAGGCCGTGTGCGTGTGTGCTCTTGCGCGTGCGCGAGACTATATCAGTGCGTGCGCGTGCGAGCCGGCAACCTCCGCCGCGTCGATGCGCGAGTGGCCAGGACGCCCATCAGTGTGCAAGTGCCTGACCCCCTCCCGCCTGCTCCCCGAATTTCCTCCGATCCTCTGCTCCCTCTTGCATGGCTCATCCTGCTCCTTGCTTTCCTGAAGTGTGCATGCAGAGGCACGAGGGTTCAGCAAGGGGGGGAGGGGGGACGAGAACGGGGAGCGGACGGTACAGTGGCGCATATTGGGGGGATCGAGAGGGCAGAGGCAGAGGGGCGCGATGAGGAGGCGGAGGAGGAAGCTGAGGGCAGTGAACAGATCATGTTTTCCTTCGCTCGACGTCGTCCGTGGCAATAGTGCCGGCCCCGTTGGGCACCTTCCCTGGGCGGGGCAAGCGGCAGCGCACCCCCACCCGTGGAAGAGCAAACAAGCTGATAGACCCAGCATGACGATGAGGGGGATAGCCTCGGGAAGCAAATGCGTAAACTGAAAGGCGCAACATGAAGACGAGGATGGGAGGAGTCTCGGGAGATGAGGAAGGGGGATGACGACAAGACGGACGATGAGGAAGAGGGGTAGGAAGAACGGGGTATGGGAAATTACGATCAGGCCTTGGGGAAGAACACGGAAGGAGAATGCTCCGGAGTGTGGGCCTACCAGGACAAGTAACAGACTCCAGCAGCGAAATGGCTGCGGCCAAAACACAAAAATGCTAGCTCGTGTGACTTCGAAGAAATTGACTTGCCATGAGAGTCAAGCGCCATTGGGCTGCTGCCCACAGCAGATCGGGTATTGGTCTGAACGGCATGTGTCCCTGTACAGTTCGACAGTGCGCCATACCGCCAGATTGATTGCTCGCTTCCACGTCTGGGCAACGCGTGACATGGATCGAGCGCACAAGCACACGCGGAGAAGCTGCGGCCGCCTCCCAGCCAGAGCACGTGCGACGCGTGGCAAGCCTGCACACTCGAAGCTGACCCTACGCCTTGAGCCCGAACTGCTTGGCGTAGAAGCCCTTCTCCGTCGCGGCCCGCACGGTGATCTCCGGGTCGAAGCCGGTCTTCTTGATCCAGTCGTCGTCCATCATCTTGCTCATGTAGTTCCGGGAGGAATCTGCGAAGAGCACGGCGACGCGCTTGCCCGCGCCGATGCCCTGCTCCTTGATGAAGCGGACCGCGCCAGCCATCGTCGATCCGCAGCTGCTGCCGATGAGCAGGCCCTCGTGCCGAATGATGGCCCTCATTGCTGCGAACGCCTCGTCGTCGTCTGTCTTCACCCAGTAGTCCGCGACGCTGCGGTCCAGCACGGTGGGGATGAAGTCGTAGCCGATACCCTCCACCTGGTAGGCAGACAACTTCTTCTGTCCAGTGCGCGCAGATCCCTCGTTCATCTCGGCAGGCTCAGCCAAGATGCTGCCGTACGGGTCCACCGCCACGATCTTAACCCCAGGGATCTTCTCCTTCAGCTTCTTCGCGGTCCCCGAGACCGTGCCACCAGTGCCCGCGGACATGATCATGTAGTCGAGCTTGCCGCCCGTCTGCTCGACGATCTCCTCGCCGGTGCCATCGTAGTGGGCGAGCGGGTTGCCGGGGTTCAAGTACTGGTCGAGGACGTGCCCGTTCAATTCCTTCGCAAGCCGGGCCGACAAGAATATGTGAGAGTCCTCGGCGTCCCAGGCCGCCTCGGTGGGCGTGCGCAAGATCTCCGCGCCCAGGCACTTCATGGTGTTGACCTTCTCGCCAGACATCTTCTTCGGGAGACAGATGATCATCTTGTAGCCCTTCAACGCCGCGGTCAGCGAGAGGCCGATGCCCGTGTTACCGCTGGTGGCCTCGATCAGCGTGTCCCCAGGCTTGATGCGCCCGCTCTTCTCGGCCTCCTCCACCATGCGCTTCCCTATGCGATCCTTCACAGAGCCACCCGCGTTGAAGAACTCCACCTTTGCGAGCAACTCGCACTCGATGTCGAAGAACTTCGCAAGCCGCGACATGCGGACCATGGGTGTGAAGCCGATCAGGTCGAGCGCGGAGTCGCAGATCTCGGAGTAGGCTCGCGGCTGCTTCTTCCCCGTTGTCAGCTTCTCGACCTGCGCCTGAAGATTGGCGTCCCAGCCGTCGTACGCTGGGGCGACGATCTTTCCCTCCTTGGCCTCGCTGTACGGCGTGGCCTGCATCTCACGAGCTCGCGCCACGATCGGGTCAACGGCAACGGAGAACGCCCGCCCCTGAGCCGCGCAGGCGGAGCGCGTGGCGCGGCATGTGGTGCGAGCCACGGAGAGCATGGCTGGCAGGCGGGCGGCTGCGACTGGCCAAACAGACTCTTCTGCGGAACTTCGAGCCACCACAAAAGCTTCTTCAGAAAATGGCGACGATCATGCGCTGGACAACTCAAAAGGAATTCGTTTGGACTGCTCCCGCATGGACCTGTATCCGCCAGATCCCTAGTGGGGCCACCAGGCCGCGAGGGTCGGGCTCTAGCAGTAGACATCACTCCTGAACTCCTCGGTCCAACTTGCAATTCCAAGGCAGTTTCTGGCGTTCCAGTCTCCAGTGGCACAGCTCTGCCCTCTGCCTTCCCTGTCCCTGCGGAAATCCGCTACTGATTCGCAAACGGTGGGGGGGGGGATCCAACGCCGCCCTGGTTGCCGCCGCGGCCTCCTGATGTCCTCACAGCTCCCCAAGGAGGGGCCCGGGTACACGTACCAATCATACGTTAGGCTCGCGCCCCGAGAGCAGAACTCCGAAGTCAGCTGCACCACACCCGTGCTCCCGAGGACACGATCCCATGCACACCGAGCAAGATCCACGCCCCCGAGGCCACGATCTTGCCGCAGGGCCGTGGCCTCGGAGCCTCGGAGCCTGCGCACGCGTGGCCTCCTGCGCATCTCGCACGGGAGTCCCGCTTCCGCGGGCACCCACAGTAAACCACACCAGCTTCGCGCCTCCAAGACCACGATCCCCCACAAAATGCGCCACGATCCCCCGCCCAAGACGCGAGATCTGCGATCCCGGGGCCACGACCCCAGACATATTGCACAAGATCCGCTCCAGAGGCCACGATCCCGAGCAGCTTAGCGTCAGATCTGTGCCCCCGAGAACTGACGTCACGAGTACTGGCCGTCCTTGCATGAGGTTCCAATGTTGCTTCAAGTCGGCGCCCAAGCACCCCAACATTTGAGCAGGGACCGACCGTCCCGGCATTCCCATAGTCCTACCACGAAATTTTCTTAGAACCCCAAAATGTTCAAATAACAAAGACAATGTTCTTATACTATAAACCCGATGTGATAAAACAAGACAGACTCCGACAGAAATGTTCTAATAACATTTCGTGGAAACCACAAAAGGTTCTGAGAACATTGAATGGTAGGGCTATAGGCGAGTCAGGACGCTTCGCCACTGCTTGAAACATAGCTTTAGCATGTCCCATTGTTACAGAGAGGAGGCCGCCGGGAGAGGGCGACGTCCTTACGGCTCCGTATTCACCTGGATTCAGATGGCCATCGGAAAGCATAGCAAGGACAAGTGCTCTTTGGGAGTCATGGCTCGCCCCGGTTGGCCGTGCCAGCTGGCGCGGGCGAGTCTGAACGGAGGACACTCCTATCAGGATGACGGACGGACTGAGCGCATGGGTCATGGCCTGGGCCCTGCACATCCCCATGTGGCCCACGGCTCATGCTCGTAATCTCCAACGCGGCGAGTAGGGGTATGGGGGTCTGGACTGGATGGGATCTCAGAGAATCGAAAATCGCTCAGAAGGGGAGGGGGTACGGGTAAATTCGCTCAAAATCGGTCCCCAAGCCTCTCCCAGGGTCCATCTGGTGCAGTTTTTCACTCCGGAACACTTTTGCACTGTCCTGGGACCCGAAAATGGCCCCCGGAGGCCGAAACTACAAGAGACCTTCCCGAACCCAGAACCTCGAACCTGCCCGCCCTGTCTGCTAACCAGTGCTGGGCCACCTCAGCCCCCCAGCCGGCTCCAAGAGCCATGACATGAGCACTGACACGGACAACCCACACCACCACGATCCGAGCAAGGTTTAGGTCGGGCATGTCCTCCTACCGGCGGATTTTGGAGGAACTGTGAAGAAAGAGTCAGAAATAGCAAACAAATCGTCCCCAGGTTATTTGTTAAAACCATGTTTGAATACTCCTCGCGTAGAGGGGGACCCGCCCGACTTCAAACCGGGTCCATGCTCGCTGGCGGGCCCCCGAGACGCCCTGTCGCGGCCGAGACGCTCGGCAACTGCTGCGGACGCGGGCGAGGCGGCTCGGGGAAGATGGCTCACGTGGAGGCGATGGGGCGCCCGCCCGCGCCGGGAGGGGCAGAGGAAGAGGAGGAGGAGGAGGAGGAGGAGGAGGAGGAGGAGGAGGAGGAGGAGCAGGAGCAGGAGGAGGAGGAGGAGGAAGGAAGGAGGAGGAGGAGGAGGAGGAGGAGGAGGAGGAGGGGGAGGAGGAGGAGGAGGAGGAGGAGGGGGGCCTTCTCGCGCACGAAGTCCCGGCACCTCGCCATCATCTCCTCCATGCGCGCCGCGGCGTCAGCGGGGTCCGCGGCCTCGGGGTGGCGGCAGCCAGCTCGGGGAGGGAAGAGGAGGCGGGGGGGGCAGCGGGCGAGGAGGAGGAGGAGGAGGAGGGAGGCGGAGAAGCCTCGAGGGGGAGGGGAGATGAGGGAGAGGAGCGGGGGTGACTCTGCGAGGATGAGGGCGATGGGTCAGAACAGACACGAGCAAGACGAGAAGGAGGAGAGAGGGGGAGAAGGAAAAGCGGTTAGGTTCTGATAGGGAGAATGAAGAGGAGGGCAAGGATGATGAGTGGTGCAGAGGAGGAGGAGGAGGAGGAGGAGGAGAGGAAGGAGGAGGAGGAGGAGGGAGGAGGCGGAGGGGGAGGAAGGGAGGAGGAGGGGGAGGAGAGGGGAGGAGGAGGAGGAGGAGGAGGAGGAGGAGGAGGAGGAGGAGGAGGGAGGAGGGAGGAGGAGGAGGAGGAGGAGGAGGAGGAAGAGGAGGAGCAAAGTGGTGAGGAAGATACGGAGGATATTGGACCATTATGGACAGTAGTGAGCGAGTAAGTACATGAGTGAGCGAGTGAGTGAGGAAGAGCAGCAGAGATAGACGACAGACGACGAGGAGAGGGATGGGTGAGAATGACGAGGCAGGCGTAGAAGGAGAACGGCGACGCAACAAACACAAGACGGATGACTAAACTCCGACACCATACTGCGAGGCTACGAGTGGAGTTTTCTCATGTCGCTACCAGTCCTTTGAAAACCATGTGGGTGTACGTATTTCTTGGGGCTCACCGCATGGTCCGTGACCACACGGTTTTGGGACCCTGGAGGCCACGATCGCCCGAGATGTCCTCGAAGACCGTGCGGTCACCTTGGTTTGAGGTCGGGCCTGTCCCCCTACAGGGGGATTTTGGGCGAAAAACAAAAACTGCCCCAAACATGCTCCAAAGATGCCCCAACAATACTCAAACAATAGTGTCCCCAGCCTATGTTAAACACTATGTTTGAATCTACCCCCTGTAGAGGAGGGACAGGCCCGACTTAACCTTGGATCCCCCCCTGACGTACGATACGGTTGAAGGGGAACTGGGACACACAAATAGATACACACAAATAAACATATCCCCCATATTTTCCCATATTTTCTGGGTTTCTGTCTTCCCCCCCACTTCCCATATTTTCCCATATTTTCCTGGGAACCGACGATTAATTGTGTCTGTGTTTTTTTCCCTCTTGAACGGTGTGGCCACCGCACATTGTTGGGGATGCCCGAAGTTAGATCCGTCGGGAACCCGAGGTCCGAGGACTTCTGGTCGAGCCGAGGCGCTCCTGGAAGCTTCTCGTGTTCGCCGCATGACGAATCCGAAGGCCTCGGGGGCGTGGCTGGGGGGTTAAATTAGTAGGGGGCAAACAAACCTACCTCGCTTTTGACCACCCTCGCTTCCAAGAGATACCAAGCGATGCCAAACTACGGCCTGTACTGGTCAGGCCGCTTGACGAGGAGGCGCGTGGTATGGCTTTGTTTTGCCTGGAAGCGAAAGCGGGGTAGGTAATTCACGCTCTGATTAAATTAGGGGAACAAAAAAATGACGTGACCATAAAAACTCAGAGGTCCACGCGGATTTCTCGGAACGGCGCTCGACCCCCCTCCCTGGCGCGCGGGAGGCGCCGCCAGGGGCGGCACTGGAGGCGCCGCCAGGGGACCCGAGCGCCGATCCGAGAAATCCGCGCGGACCTCCAAGTTTGTGTGTTTATGTCATTCTTCGTTTCCCAGTAACTATGAAACATGCCGGAAGAAGATCCCACGCGATCTGCGGAGGAGCCCTCTTGGGGACCTCGCAGGCCATCATGGACGCAAAACTTATCGAGAAGCCACGACGGGTTGCATCAGCTTCGGATGCTGGCACTGTCAGTCTTGAGGTTGCCCAAATAGGCCCCAAAGGCCCCTCGGGACCACTCCAAGACTGCCGCCGACTCCCCAAGAGGGGCCCAAGAAGCCTCTCAGCCGGCCCAAGGAGTAGAGGCCTCCCAAATGGGGTCGGAGTAGACGGGGGCAGAGGGAAGCGCCGCATCGCTGATGCATCGACGATGCGCGGGCGAAGCTCGAACTGCACCGGCCCTCATCCACGACGCGTCTGCGATGCTTCTTCGGTGCAGCGCGGATGCATCGTGGACGCACTTCGACCTGCCAAAGGACACAAGGTTCCGCAAATCGATAAGATATTCGGCGGGGCATCATCCACCCGCGGATCGGATAGCAAATCCGCGGATTGACACAGAGTCCGCGGATCAAAAGATGAATCCTCGGATCGAGAAATAAATCCTCCCATCGAAAATTAATTCGCGGATCGAAAGACAAATCCGCAGATTGAAAGCAGGTCGTGCGCTTGTTTGAAATCATGATCTGCGGATCGACAAATGAATCCATGGAACGCCGATCGAAGCCGCTGTCCTCGGATCGGCAACAGGGTCATTGGATCCGCTCGGAGATCCCGCTCCCCCTGGGAATGGGAAGACCGAACGTCTTTCGCGCAAGGCCTCCATGCGTATGGCGCACTGACCATGCATCGATGATGCATGTTTGATGCATCGCCCAGACGTCTCCGTGTGCTCGGTGCGTCGCCGACGCACCGACCATGCACCGGCGATGCGGGGCCTTCCTCCGACACCCTCCCCATCGGACCCCGTCTGGGAGGCCCCAAAAAGAGGGAGAGCTCGGGCCGACCTTCGGAGCCCTCCACCCAAGATGGCCCCCGAGGCCGGCAAAGGGCCCCTCAGAGACGCCGCAAAATCCGCCGACCCTCTCGGCGCGTGCGAGGGGCTTTGTCTGTTGGAGTCGTCGTCTCCGTCAGTCGTCGTCTCCGTCGTCCCCCTTCCCTGCACCCTTCTCCTCAAGCTTGTTAGCGAGAGAAAAATCGAGCAATGTCGTAATTGAGTCGAAGGGAAGCCCCTTCCCTTTGATCACTCCGTCGGGGGGGTGGGGGGGGTCCCGCGGGGGTGTCCCGCGGGGGGGTCCGGGGGGGAGGTCAAATACCCATCCCCCCCTGGGGGCCCCGGGGCATCAGAAAGTACCAAGACAGGCCATGAGTGCCCCAAGAGGCCGCCGAGACGGTCCAAGAAGGTCCCCAACCGCCAAACGATCGGTCCAAAACGCCTTTACGCCCTCCAGACTGCCCAGTAAGCCTCCAGGACGCCCCAAGACGCCTTCAAGAGCACTCCCGAGAGGGCCCAAAGAGGCCAATTCATTGATTTTCCGTTCGTGTTTGAAAGATTTGGGCGTTCTCGCCTTTTCCACTTCCCGCTCCAAAACTGCGCAGGAGGCCCCCAAGCGGCCCAAGAGGCATCCAAGAGGGTCCCAAACCAGTCCAAGAGGACCCAAAGACAGCCCCAAACGCCTCCAAGACGGTCCAGGAGCGTGCCCAGACGGGGGACCCGAACGGACATTTCGAGCCCTCGGCCCCAAGAGGCTCCCAGGGGGCCCCAAGAGGTTCTCAAGATCCCACAAGAGGTCCCCAGGAAGCCCGAAGAGGCTCCCAAGAGGCTCCCAAGAAGCCCCAAACTTGTTCCCCAGAGGCCCCCGAGAGACTTCCGAAGAGACCCCAAGAACCATCCTTGAGGACTCTGGCCCACGTCAGCGTCGTCGTCGTTGCCGCTGCCGCCGTTATCGTCGTCGTCTTCATCGTCGTCTTCGTAATCTCCCTGAAGGATCGGCGGCGCTGGCCGTAAGGCCTTCGCAGTACTCAGAGGCCCCCTGCGGGCTCCACGGAGGCCTCCCAAAGACCCCAAAAAGGTAGCCCAAGAGGCCCTCGAGATATCCCAAGATACCTGTTCCACGACCCAGGCACGGTGGCGGACTGGCGACGCAGGGTGCGAGCAACGGGGAGAAGACGAGAAGAAGGAACGAGCGAAAGCCAGGGGAGAAGGGAGGGGGGGCTGGACGCGAGCGGAAGGAGGGAGTGGGGAGGGACGGCATGCTGGAAATGATGGCGGAGGAGAGGGAGGAGAAGCAGTAGGAGGAGAAGGAGAAAGGCGGGAAGAGGGAAGAGCAGGAGGAGGGGGAGGAGGATTAGGAAGAGGAGGAGGAGGAGGAGGAGGAGGAGAGGAGGAGGAGGAGGAGGAGGAAGAGCGCAGCGGCACGAGGACGAAGACGAGCCGGACGCCGGAGCGGAGATCGCCCAGGGCAGTCCAGGCAGGCCGCGCCCAGGGCGCCACGATCGCACCGAGCCGCCTCCGAAGCAGCAGGCGCAGGACAGGCGCCGGGCGGCCCGCGCCAGGCCGCCGCGCGCGCGGGCGGGGCGGCCGCCCACGAGGCCACCAGCCCGCCGAGCGCGCGGCCCGTGGCGGCGCTGCTGGTGGCGAGGCCTCCTCCTCCTCCTCCTTCTCCTCCTCCTCCTCCTCCTCCTCCTCCTCCCCCTCCTCCTCCTCCCCCTTCCCCTTCTCCTCCTCCTCCTCCTCCTCCTCCTCCTCCTCCTCCTCCTCCTCCTCCTCCTCCGGTGCGCGGCCGGCTGGTCGCGGCAGGCGGCTCCCGAGCGCCTCGGCCTGGGGCCTCTGGGCTCCGCGCCCGCACCGCGCGCCGAAGGCCGCTGCGGCGCAGGGGCACTCCGGCGCGCAGCCGGCCGGAGAGGCTGAGGAGCTCGTCGCCGGGCCGGGCCCCTTGGTGCGCAGAGGGAGCGGCAAGAAGCACCGAGCACGGGGCGTCCACGGCCTCAGACTCCAGATTCCACATGTTCGCTCGCGGCAACGGCGTCAGTCGTCGCATCCGTGCTGACGTTTGAAGAACAAGTTCGCTGAGGGAGACTGTCTGAACATCATCTATCGGCGAGATCGTCTCGAGAAATGTTCAATGCCCGACCCTTTGTCGTGCAATCACCCGTGCTGCCGCTTGGCGACTTCAGGGTGCGGGAGTACCGAGACACCATGCACCAAAAAGGGGCGCAACGTCAAGTGTCCTCGTCGAGCAAGTCGAGTTCACTCTGCGCCCATCGTGAACGGTACGGTGTGGATGGACGTCTAACAATTGGTCGGCGTGCGTCGCAAAAGGGGGGCCACGACCCGCAAATCCCAAAGCAGAGGGCAGCTCTTGGCAGAACCCAGGCGTGCCCCCACACAAGAGGAGCAATCATGACAGAGACCCCATAAGGTCTTGTCCGTCATACAGTGCGGGCGCGGTCGCAAGAAACCCTCACAAGAAACCCAACACTGCAAAACCCGCGCGCGAGGTGCAGCTGAGGGAGAGCACGGCGTACCCTGAACGCAGCAGCTCCTTTGACGGCCGCGGGAAGTCACCGCGCAGCGCGCGGAGCGAAGAAACCCAGGGTACCCTGACGAATAATACATGGTCTCTTGATGCCCGCCCCCACTGTAGGCCGTGGCTTGGGGCAATTGGCCAAAGGCTAGAAGAAACGCCCACCAGAGGGCGGCGAGTCCGTCGTTGCGCGCCGCAGTGGACTGCGCAAGACTGATCAAATGCCAGAGGTCAACTCGGAGTTCTCGCAGCTGACGTCGGCGGCGCAGCTGGAGTTCGAGAGTAAACGCGGATGGGAAGGACGCACGATAAGGATGCACAGGCCTTGGAGGGCCCGAACGGCACCTTCCGAGCGGGGCGCGGCTAGCGAAAGTGGCCAGGGATGAGACCGATAGGAAGGATGCAAGGGTGACCTTCGAAAATCTGTCACCCTGAGTCTGCGCTTTGACTCTACTCAAATAGTCCCGGTGGGAAGAAACGAGAAGGCAAAACATATCCCGTGGGGACCCACATCGCCCACGCCCGCTGCATCGACCCTGGGCGGCGCGGGAGACGGAGAAGCAACCTTGTCCGAGGACGACTGAAAGGCCGAGGCCGTGGAGACTCGAGCACGCCGCAGCCTGGGCGACCGTGGCAGAAACGACCACCGATCGAAGCGGAGCGCCCGCAGCTCCCCCTTCTCGGGAGCGGCCAAGGGGGGGGTCCAAGAGGGGGGTGCAAACCATGACAGGCGGCATGTGCGCGGCCCAGCGGGGGGCGAGGGACGTAACGAAATTAGAAGAGGCGCCATGAAATCTGGGGAAATATCATGGCCCCCGCCATGATATCCGCCCCCCCTAGTCATCACCCCCCTCTTGGCCGCCCCCGACCTTCGCCGGGAACCACGGCCGCCGCGGGGAGCCGGAGAGATCGGCAGCACTTCCATGCTGAAGGTGCGGCCTGAACGGCTGGACGGAGCGCTGGGGCCTCTGTCAGCGCATTGCTAATTTTAATATAAATTAAATTTAATTCTTTGAAAATTAAATTTTATTATAAATTTTATTTTATTAAATTATAATTTTATTAATAATATTATTAAAAAAAAAATATAAAAATAAAACAACACACACACAACCACAAACACAAAAACAAAAAACAAACAAAAAACAAAAACAAAAAAACAAAAAACAAAAAAAAAACAAAAAAAACACCAAAAAAAAAAAAAAACACAAAAAAAATTATGGGGGGGGGGGGGGGGGGGGGGGGGGGGGGGGGTGGGAGAATCATACGCCCACCGATACGAAGCGGAGGGCCCGAGAAGGGAGGAGGAGGAAGGAGCGGAGTGAGGAGGGGAGAGGGAGGAGGAGGAGGAGAGGATGAGGAGGAGGAGGAGGAGCAAGGGGGAGGAGGAGGAGGAGGAGGAGCAAGGGGGAGCAGGAGCAGGAGGAGGAAGAGGAGGAGGAGGAGGAGGAGGAGAAGGAGGAGGAGGAGGAGAAGGGGCCAGGAGGGGTCCTGGGCTCTGCAAATGGCGCAAGCCTCGAGCAGACGGCTCCGGCCGAAGAGCAGGCACGGCAGGCTCGGCGGCCAAGTGGGCCAAGTGGAGGCGAACCGGCCACGCGCAAGAGCGACCCTGGGCAGCTTGCCGATCGCTGCATGCGGTGCGGGAATGGCGGCTTGCGTGCTCGGGCGGTGAGGTCGCTCTTGCGTGCGGCCGATGCGCGAGGGCTTCTCGTTGTTTCGCAATGGGCAGCGATCGGCCCAATGAGTTCTACTCGGCTCGCGCGTCCCAACCGCCCCATCCCGTGACCATTGTCTTCCTCATCGTTTGTGGGCTCCCGCGCGCAATGGCCTCCACTGGGGTGTGGCATGGTGTCGTTGTGGCGCCGGGGTGACCTCCGATGCCCTGCAGCGTGAAACCCGCGAGGTCTTCACGCTGAACGGCATCGGAGGTCCCTCCGGTTTGGACGCCCGACATGGGTACCGAAAAAATGGGTAATTACGATGCCCAACAACAAATGTTGTCCCAAACCAACAGCGGCCGCTGTTGGGCAGGCGGCCTCCAGTCTCGAATGGACACAGGCCACGGCGGCGTGGACAGCGAGGCCTGTTCAAAATGAACAGGAACTGCTGTTGGGCATCGTACCCATTCTTTCAGTACCCATTTCGTGCGTGCAGATCCGGGGCAGGGCCACTCTGACGTCTAGGCCGGCGAAGAACGCTCCGATCGGGCGGGCCAGCAGCGCCCAGCGCCACCCGGCGAAGAACGCTCCGATCGGGCGGGCCAGCAGCGCCCAGCGCCACGCTGGGCGCTCGCGCCGCCGCCGCCGCCGCGCGGGCGGGCGGCGTCGAACCCCGGCTGCTCTCGCCGACGAGCGAGGAGCTGCCCGCCGCTCGCCCGGCGGCCGCTTCGTGCCGATCCCGCACGCGAGGGACCCTGCTGATGGGCCCATGTTCCACCACCGCTACCATGTGTAGGACGGGGGAGAAGGGAGGATGGAGAGCTCCTCCTCCTCCTCCTCCTCCTCCTCCTCCTCCTCCTCCTCCTCCTCCTCCCCCTCCTCCTCCTCCTCCTCCTCCTCCCCCTCCCCACTCCTCCTCCTCCTCCTCCTCCTCCTCCTCCTCCTCCTCCTCCTCTTCCTCCTCCTCCTCCTCCCCCTCCTCCTACAGATGGTAGTGGTCCTCCTACTCCTCTTCCTCCTTCTCCTCCCCCTCCTACATATGTCGGGTCGGGCGAACGGGGGGGATACCAAAGGGGGGGTTTGAGAATCAGCTCACGTAGCTGATTTTCCCGGCGCCTCCCGGCGCCGGAGGCGGCTATGTATCGAGGAATGGGACCCTCGGTGAGGCCGAAACCAGCTGCATGCAGCAGATTTCGTAACCCCCCCTTTCCCCAATCCCCCCCTTTCGCCCGGCCCGAATATGGTAGGTGGTGGTGGGAAAGCGGCCCCTCACCTGCGACGCCCTCCGACGCCCTGCGGCAGGGCAGGAGGCGCGAGAGCGGGAGCGCGGCAGAGCGCCCGCCGGCGGGCCGGGTCCGTCCAGGCGCCGCCCGTCGGCGCGGCGAGCGCTTGGGGGCGCAGGGGACGCACAGAGACACACCAGTACGATGTGTTCTCCTTGGAGGAGCCGAACATTATAGTACACCCATCTTGTAGCAGATTCTTTCCCGAGCGGTGTGGCCAGAAAGCGCCCGCCGCGACACATACACTAGAAGATTTCTCGCGTCGCCTCTGGGGGAGCGACGCACATATAGTATAAGTGCGTTGGGGTGACGCCGAGCGCAGGGTGGCCAAACCAAGGCGCACGAGCCGATGTGGCCGCTCCGCGTTCAGCGATCCGGGGACCCCGTTAGGTCCGCACCAGTGGTCGCTCTGGCGAAAGGTCACTGTTACGCGTAGCCGAGGCCTGGGCTAGCGGGGCGCACGTCCAGCCTGTGGCTGGTGCGGGTGTTCTATTCGAGGGCCCTGGCGGTCCCCTCGGCGTGCGACCAGCGAACGGCGCATGACGGAGAGCACCCATCAGCTCCTAGTCGGGTGTGGAGCGTGAGCGGATGGCGCCGCAGTGCCTCAGATGTGCTCGTTCGTGGAGGCTTCGCCGCGCTGGAGAGAAGCGGGGAGCGAGGGACGGCGCGGGGGGGAGGGCAAGGGTGAGCACGTGATGCAGGGCACACGCGGTCGGGATCGGTTCGGACCCCGCGGGCGTCTTTGCCAGAACGACGCTACACCCGGCACATGGGCGTCGTATACGCGACAATCGAAATGAGGCCAAGTCGGACTCGGAGCTGCCTGGCCACGGGATGCAGGAGGGCAGCGACGACGAGGTCGAGGAGGAGTAGGATCGGTATGATGAGCAGGCGGGGGGAGGAGAGACGCGAGGAAGCGGAGCAGGAAGGAGTGGGATGGTGAACGGGCTTGGACGGATGATGGGGATTAAGGAGGAAAACACACAGACACAATTAATCGTCGACTCCGAGGAAAATATGAGGAAAATATGGCAAGTGGGGGGGAAGCAAAAAAACATAGAAGATATGGGACAACTATGGGGAATCCTGTTATTTGTGTGTATTATATATAAATATATATATATATATATGTGTGTGTGTGTGTGTGTGTGTGTGTGTGTGTGTGTGTGTGTGTGTGTGTGTGTGTGTGTGTGTGTGTGTGTGTGTGTGTGTGTGTGTGTGTGTGTGTGTGTGTCAGGGCTCCTTCAGGGATGCAGGCTGGGAGAGAGACCGAGGCAGAGGCGCAGGTGGAGCCGGGGGAGGGGCATGGTAGCGGGCGCGGGGCAGATGCAGGGGCGGGAGCAGAGGGAAGGGGGTCGCTGCGCCCTCCTCCTCCTCCTCCTCCTCCTCCTCCTCTCCTCCTCCTCCTTCCTCCTCCCTCCTCCTCCTCCCCTCCCCCTCCTCCCCTCCTCCCCCTCCCTCCCCCTCCTCCCCTTCCCTCCTCCTCCTCCTCCTCCTCCTCCAAGACCCTCCTCCTCCTCCTCCTCCTCCTCCTCCTCCTCCTCCTCCTTTCCCCCTCCCTCCGTGGAGGAGCAAGACAGACGGGCCTTGCATCACCGCTCCGCAGATCGGCGGCGCTCTCGAGGAGGCGGCCGCGCCCACTTTTCAGAGACGCTGTGCGCAGCACGCCGCGGCGGAGCGCAGAGAGGAACGTCTGGGCTTACGACACGCTTCGCGTGCTGCACAGAAGGTTCCACAGCGGGGCGACGTTGAAGGGGCCCCAGGGCACACAAATAAAAAGATTCACCATATTGTCCTATATTTTCTGGGTTTTTGTCTCCCCCCCCCACTTCCCATATTTTCCCATGCTCTCTGGGAAATCGACGATTCACTGTGTCTGTGTGCGTTTTCCCCTCCTGAGACGTGAGGAGCCAGCAACCCAGACCCCCGACGTCATGATTTTTTCATGACGCGTCCCCCAGAAGTCCGGACCCATTCCCCGGGACCGGTTTTTCGTCCTGAGTCGTTTTTTGACGCTCCCGAGGCCCGGTGAGGGCCCCCAGAGGCCGAAAATTAGGAAAATCCTCCCGTCGTGATTTTTTCATTACTCGAGGGGGTCTGGGAAGGCTGCTACGTTCATGGGGGGGTCCTCGACGCGGGGCCCTCACCGTGGGCCCTCACCGTGGGGAGCTGCGTGCGTGCACGCCCGTCGGGGAAGGGAGGCAGAGCCGCGAAGCGGGACAAGGATGACGGTACATCGGGAGTCGGCCCAGCCCCGACGCAGGAAGGGCAAGGAGAGGCCATCCGACGCTCGAACAAGGAAGGCACCCGAGGCGGAAGTGACTATGGCGTCCCCAGGGAGTGCTGATCTTTCAGCGACCAGCCAAGTAGCAGTCCCGATCTCCCTTCCATCACGCGCCCGGACCGAACCTATTACCTCCAACGCACCCCACCCGCACACACAACTCACCCAAGCCCCGCGAAGGACATCACCCTCGCTCGATGGACCATCCAGGGTAGATATCACCAGCGCTGTGGGCTCAATGGCGCAGGTGGTTCAGGGTCCTCCACGTGGCGGTTTCTGGGAACCCTGCACCCAAAAAAAATGTAGTCATCTCTTGGATGACAACTTTTTACTAACCATCCTGTGGTGTTCGGTCCTCACTTTGAAGAGACAGCACTCCTCGTCACTCCTCCCGCTGCCCCCTCCTTCCTCCTCCTCCTCAAACTCCTCTCATCATCATCATCATCATCATCATCATCATCATCATCATCATCATCATCAGCATCAGCATCAGCATCAGCATCAGCATCAGCATCATCATCGTCATCATCACTATCATCGTCATCATCATCATCGTCGTCATCATCATCATCGTCATCATCGTCATGATTATCAGCATCAGCATCATCATCATCAATGTCATCATCATCACCACCATCACAATCATCATCTGCATCAACACCATCTTCATCATCACCACCATCACCATCATCCTCAACATCACCATCACGATCACCATCACCATCATCATCATCATCATCATCATCATCATCATCATCATCGTCACCGTTATCATCATGTCGTAATCATCACCATCATCATCACAGCATCATGATCATGATCATGATCATGACCATAATGGTGATCATCATCATCATCATCAGCATCATCATCATCATCATCATCATCATCATCATCCTCGTCCTCGTCCTCATCCTCACCCTCATCATCCTCATCACCATCAAACTCGTCACCGTCATCGTAATCACCATCGTCATCACCATTACGGCCGTCATCATCACCATCATCGTCGTCGTTCCCCGCTCATTCCTGCACGCCCTCACACAGTTCGTGGCCCCACAGGGAGCTCCACCGAAGGCACCAGTGGCAGGGTCCGCATGCAGTTCCACACTCATTCCAGCGCATCCCTCACACGGTTCGTGGCCCCAAAGGGAGCTCCTCCGAAGGCCCCAGCGGCAGCGTTCGCATGCAGTTCCACCCTCGATTTCGGCGCACCCCTCACTCGCATCGTGGTCCCATAAGGGGGCTCCACCGAAGGCCCCAGTGGCAGGGTTCGCACGCAGTTCGACCATCATCTCGGCGCACCCCTCACACAGTTCGTGGCCCCACAGGAAGCTCCACCGACTGCTTCAGTAGCAGGGTTCGCATGCAGTTCCACCCCCATCTCGGCGCACCCCTCAAACGGCTCATGGCCCCATCGGGAGCTCCATCGAAGGCTCCAGTGGCAGGGTTCGCATGCAGTTCCACCTTCATGTCGGCGCACTCCTCACACGGTTCGTGGCCCCATAGGGAGCTCCACCAAAGGCCACATTGGCAGGGTTCGCATGCATTTCCGCCCCCATCTCGGCGCACCGCTCACACGGTTCGTGGCCCTATCGGGAACTCCACCGAATGCCTCAGTGGCAGGGTTCGCATGCAGTTCCACCCTCATTTCGGCGCACCCCTCACACGCTTCGTGGCCCCATAGGGAGCTCCACCGAAGGCTACATTGGCAGGGTGCGCATGCAGTTCCGCCCCTATGTCGGACCAACCAGATGCTCGCGGACACCGCGGCCGTCGCTTTCCTTCCCCGGAACCGGTTTTTCATCCTGGGTCAGTTTTTGACGTTCCCGGAGGCCGAAAATAGCGCTTTTCGTCATCGTCGTCGTCGCCGCCGGTCCTCCTCCCCCCGTGTTTCCGTTTCCGTCCGGTTCGGTCCGGTTCGGTCTGGTTCGGCGGGGGGAGGTTCGGCCCGGTTCGGAGTCCCAGATCGGTTCGGTTCGGCGTCGCAATTTTCTAGTTCGGTTCGGTTCCCATGGACAAAAACCGGTTCGCGCCAGTTCGGTTCGGCCCGGTTCGGTTCGGCCGGTTCGGTTCGGTTCCAGAACCATCCTGGGACCTTCGGTGGAGCTCTCTATGGGCGTGCCCTCCCTGCCACTGGGGCCCTCAGTGGAGCACCCTATGGGGCCACGAAACGTGTGAGGGGTGCGCCGAATTGGAAGTGGAACTGCATGCAGGCGCTGCCACTGGGACCTTCGGTGGAGCTCTCTATGGGTGTGCCGACCCTGCCACTGGGCCCTCGGTGGAGCATCCTATGGGGCCACGAAACGTGCGAATTGGGGCCACGAAAGGTGTGAGGGGTGCCGAAATGGAGGTAGAACTGCACACGCGGAGGGCAGAGGCAAGGGACGGGAGGAGGGAGGGAGGAGGGGGAGGAGGAAAGGAGGGGAGACGCGTCTCCTTCTCCTCCTCCTCCTCCCCCTCCTCTTGCCTCCTCCTGCGCTGCTCCCTCCGTGGCTCCGATCTGCGCAGCTGTTGTCAATTCGTTGGCTCCTGCGGGATCTGGCGGAGTCGAGGGTAGCGAGAACCCATTTGGGACCTCGCTGTCCCCTTGGGGGGCTGCGAATTGCGCAACTGTCGTCAAATTCGTGCGCTCCTGGGAGACACGGCGGGGTAGGGGAGTATGCGCATCCAGCAGAGGCCTCGCAGCTCCCTGGGTGGCTGCGAACTGCGCAACTGTCGCCACTTTCGTGGGCTCCTGGGAGGCACGGCGAAGTAGGGGAGCACGCGCATCTAGCCGACCTCGCAGCTCCCTGGGTGGCTGCGAACTGCGCAACTGTCACGCTTTTAATGGGTTTCTTGGAGGCTCAGCGGAGTAGGGGAGTACGCGCACCCAGCCGAGACCTCGCAGCTCCATGGGTGGCTGCAAACTGTGCGACTGTTGTCACGTTCGTGGGCTCCTCAGAGACAGGACGGAGCACGAGAGTACGCGCACCCCGCCGAGGCCCCACAGCTCCCTGGGTGGCTGCGAGCTGCGCATATGTCGCCACTTTCGTGGGCTCCTGGGAGGTCCAGCGGAGTCGGGGGCCACGCGTACCCAGCCGAGACCTCCTCGCAGCTCCATGGGTGGCTGCGAACTGCGAAAAGGTTGACCCCTTCGTGGGCTCCGGAGGGGTCCTGCGGAGTCGGGGGCAACGCAGACTCATTTGGGACCTCGCTGTCCCCTGGGAGGCTGCGAATTGCGCAACCGTCGCCACGTTCGTGGGCTCCTGTGACGTCCAGCGGGGTCGGGGGTCACGCGCACCCAGACGAGACCGCGCTGCGCCCTGGCAGGCTGCGAACTGCGGCACTGTCGCCACTGTTGTGGACTCACGGGAGGTCTCGCGGAGTAGGGGAGTGCACGCATCCAGCCGAGAACTCGCTGCTCTCTGGGAGGCTGCCAACTGGCTCTCTGGGAGGCAACTGTTGCCACGTTCGAGAGCTCCTGGGAGGCACTACGGAGATGAGGACAACGCTGATCGTGCACATCTGGCGCTAAAGATGCGCCTCGCGTGGAACAAGGGTTGTGTACGTCTCGGGTACTTCCCAACCCTCCTGTGTGGGGGCTGCCTGCAAACTGCGCAATGGCCGTCAGTTTCGTAGACTCCTCGGCGATCAAGCAGCGTGGAAGGGGGTGGGGGGGTGGGTGTGGGGGGTACGCACATCCAGCCGAGATCTCGCGGCTCCCTTGGGGGGGAGGGTGCGCAACTGCCGCCATTTTCGTGGGTTCCTGGAAGGCCCAGCGGGGTGGGGGGCGGGTACGCACATCCAGCCGAGACATCACGCCTCCCTGGGGGGCTGTGAACTGCTCAACCGTCGCCACTTTCGTGGGCCCCCCGGAGGCGCAGCGGAATGGGGGAGTGCGCGCACCCAGTCGAGACCTCGCGGCTCCCTGGGGGGCGTACCTGTACTGTCGCCACCTTCGCGGGCTTCTGGGAGGCCAAGCAGGGTGGGGTAGTACGCACATCCAGCCGAGACATCGCGGCTCTCTGGTCGGCTGCGGATTGCGCAGCTGTCGTCCATGTCGTGGGCTCCTGGGAGGCCCAGCGAAGTGGGGGAATACGCACATCCAACCAAGACCTCACGGCCCAAGGTGGGCTGCGAGCTGCTCAACCGTCGCCACATTCATGGGCTCCTGAGATACCCAGCGGGGTGGGGGAATAAGCGCATCCAGCCGACACCTCGCGGTTCCCTCAGAACTGCGAACTGCGCAACTGTCCCCACTGTCGTGGGCTCCCGGGGGGAGGTAGCGGATTGGTGGATTACGCACATCCATCCGACACCTCGCGGCTCCCTGGGAGGCTGCAAGCTGCGCATCTGTCGCCACATTCGTGGGCGCCTGAGAGGCCAGGCGGCGTGGGGTGGTACGCGCACCCAGCCGAGACATCGCAACTACCTGTGGGACCACGAGCTGCGCTACTGTCGCCACTGTCGAGGGCGCCTGTGAGGCCCAACGGAGTGAGGGAATACGAATATCCAGCCGGTACCTCGCGTCTCCCGGGCACGGGGGGTCCTTCAATCGGTTCGTTTGCCTTTAGCGGACCTGGACATGATCGCCACATGTTGTGAAAGGGGTTGGGCACGTCGCAAGGTAACTTCTCCCCACTACCCTTCTCACACCAATTCGCATGCAACTCGTTTCTGGATAGACTGGTAAGCAGACCGTCAAGAATTTGATAAGTAAGAAGAATCTGACGCGGAGGCGCAGAAGTCAGACTTGGAGGAGGAGGGGGAGGAGAAGTAAGAGGAGAGGGAGAAGCATAAGGAGAGAGGAGGAGCAGAAAGAGGAACGACGAACGGAAGGAAAGAGGAGGGGTAAGAGGACGAGGGGAGGAGCGGAATCGACAAGGGTGGTTCCCCACTGCTCTGCGAGCTCTCTGCAATCACCTCCGCGTCCAGAGGGCCCCTGATGTTTGGACATGCGCGGCCGCCCTAGAAGAAAAATGGCTTCCTCCTCCCATACTCCCGTCCTCCTTCTTGCGAGCCCCTTCCCCTCCCCATGTCCCCACATCCACCCGTCCTCCCTCTCCCCCTTTCCCCTCCGACATACTCCTGCGTACGCTCCCGTCGACTCATCCTCCAAAATCCTCCCCCGCCCCTCTCCAACCTGCTCCAGCTCCAGTCCCCCTCCTCCTCCTCCTCCTCCTCCTCCTCCTCCTCCTCCTCCTCCTCCTCTTCCTCCTCCTCCGCCTCTCCCTCCTCCTTACTCTCCGCTCCTTCCTCGTCGCCACGGTGCCGGGCACATGCACGCGTACTATATACATACACACACATACACACATATATATATACACAAATACATACATATACGTGTGTATATATATATATAACACGAACAGGAAGGCCCTGGGAGGGGGGCAGGAGGAAGAAGGAGGGAGGGGGCACACGCAGCCGCCCTCAGACCTTGCCGGTGCCGGGCGCGGAACCACCGCCGGAGCCCGCGTGCCAGGCGGCGCTGCCTCTCGGCCAGCTCGTAAGTGGACCCCGTGCCGCCCCGCCCGTAACGGGCTGGGCGGGATGCATAGCCAGCAGCGTCGAGCGAAGGATTGCAAAAACGAAGGATTGCAAAAACGAAGGATTGCAAAAACGAGGGTTTTTTTGTGCAATCCTTCGTTCAGACTTGGAGGCCTGGGATGGGCACCAACACCAACACAGGGGGTTGCCTCCACTGGGGGAAGACGATCCTAGATTTCAGTGTTGGTATTCATCTTTCGGCCGCCGTAACGGGCTGGACGGGATGCATAGCCAGCAGCGTCGAGCCTGTTCAGACTTGGAGGCCTGGGGACGGGCACCAACACCAACACAGGGGGTTGCCTCCACTGGGGGAAGGCGATCCTAGATTTCGGCGTTGGTGGTCATCTTTCGGCCGCCTGGGGAGCCATACTATTACCACCATCGCCGAGATCGGGACACTCTTCCCTCGGTGGAGGCACACCGCCGATGTTGGTCTTGGCGTCAACCTCTATGCCTCCGACAGAAACCAGGATTCCGCCACGCTGCTGCGCTGCTCCGTCCCACAAGGACCGTTTTTTACGGGGTCGGAGCTGAAGGTGTGGCAGGACATGGAGTCGGGGCCAATTGCGTCGTGGCCCTCGGGCGGCTGAGCGTCGTGCTCATGCCGCGCAGGGTCGTCATGCCGCTGGTGCTGGAGCTTCTCTTCGAGCTCGTGGTGGCCGCGAACATCCGAAGCCGCCGGCGGTCGTGGTCGTGCTGCTCCGCGAGGCCGTGCCGTCGGTACCGACTCAAGAACAGTTGCCGATCATTCCAGCCTCGCTCGTAGGACACTCTGACGTCGGAGTCGGCGTGCATGTCGGGGTTTGGTTGGCTTTGTGGGTCGGCGGCGGTGGGTCAAGTGGACGCCAACAGCCCGACATGCAGTTCGCGATCAAGGAGGTTTAAGAGTAACCCAAGCTCAGGATACCTCGTGCGCCTCAAGCGTCTATGACGATATGCTGCTCGCGCCATGGACTGGGAGTTGTACCTAGCGCCCAGCCTGGGCAAGGAGACAGAGATTGAGGGTGAAGTTGATTCAGAGTGGGCGTCAGATCAAATGGAACGTAAAAGCACGACGTGCGCTCACATCTATCATGCTGGAGCGCTGGCGGTGACGCGCTCAATGTATGATTGATACGTCAAGTGCAGAAGCTGAGGGATATGCGTTGGCGAGTGGAATTTCGGAAGCATTGTGTTGTCAGGCGATTCTTGGAGAGTAGAGATTGTGTGCTCATGCTACTCTCACTGGTGATCGTTGGGCAGGTATCAACATCAGCTGCAGACTTGGACATGGAAAACGCATGACAGCACGTGCATATCAAGAATATTGTCATACAGGAGCTCGTGAACCAGAAGCGGCACACCATCCATAAGATCAGCACAGGGTTCATCCGCGCAGATCTCGGCACGACGTACCTCGACAAGAACACGCACCTCAAACACATACTGTCATGCGGTTTGCGCGGGTCAGAGGAGGAAGCATAAGCGAGAGAGACTGCAAGCCAAGGAGGGAGTACCATGATATCGGTTGGTGCGGTACAGTGCATGCGTGGATTGATTATGGTGTTTCAGATTGGCCAGGCACGTGGTGGATCTGATATTTCAACCACGATGGGGTTTGAGAAGCCTTCGTGGATGACCCATTGAGTTTGATGAAGACGATGTTCGTCTTGAGCTGTTTGGTGAGCTTCATGATTGGCTCCGCTGCTGGGTGGTGGATGAATGACTGCTGCAAACCAAAAACAATGGGATCCCGAGTGCGCCCTATCGCACCCGTGAAAGCCGAAGCTCTACCGAAACATTCGAATAGGATGGTTAATTCCTGTGACGAGAAGGTGGCAGACATGTTCACCATCAGTTCAGTGCGTGAGGTGCTGAGCAAAGTTGGAGGCGATACGTCGGGTTCGAAACAGGAGCTGGTGAGTTGTTTGTCAGATGCGAGCCAACGAGCGTGTAAATATACGTCGAGGCATACCACACCGACAGTTTTGCAGTTGAACGCTCGTGCCAGCCCCAGACATTTTATCTTGCAAGTAGTTTTTAATGGCACCTCCTGGCGAATGGAGAAGTGCTGAATAGCCATAGCACCCCGCATATGCGGATAAGAGTGAGGGGGCGGTGGGAACGTCGGCAGCCTGGGAGACCCTGGAGAACCCCGCCGCAGGCGCCAAAGTTTCACAAATTATACAACGAGCCCGCCGCAAGCGCCGACTTTTTAGTTAAACCAATGTGGATAGGTCGCGGGTGGGTCGCAAATGGGTCGCGGTTGGGTCGCGGGTGGGTCGAGGGTGGATCGCTGTTGGGTCACGGCTGGGTAGCGGGCGGGTCGCGGGTGGGCCGCGGGGTGGGTCGCGGGTCGGTCGCAAGTGGGTCGCGGGTGGTTGCGGGTGGGTCGCGGATGGGTCGCGGGGTGAGTCGCGGGGTGAGTCGCGGGATGGGTCGCGGGATGGGTCGCGGGATGGGTCGCGGGTTGGGTCGCGGGTTGGGTCGCGGGTGTGTCGCGGGTTGGGTCGCGGGTGGGTCGCGGGTGGGACGACGACAACTAACAACAACAACGCAACAAGCATACTCCTCACCACGGATTGAATGACCGTTCGGCCCTCTCACTCTGACTGTAACTGCTAGGGGCTAGGCTGAGCCAGGCTAGGTTTGTGATGGTCCCTGGGCTAGACATCTGGGGAAGAGAGGCTAAGCTGTGTAGTCCCCGTGCGGGGATATGATGATGTAAGAAGAAGGCAAGAGAGGCTAGCGGAAACAGACGTGAATGAGGTGCTGTAGCGCGCCTTGTTTGGCCCAAGGAAGACAGGATCTCAACACCCCGCTAACAGAACATCAAGGCTTGCATCCCTCAAGGACAAACAATTTCTAAGAGTCTTGCTCAAACAGCCCAGGCGCCTTCCAATACACATTCTTAGAATCCAGGAGAGGCTTCCTGGAAACGGCCCGCCTTCTTGGAAGCCCGCCCCACCCTCTCAGACGGCCAGGCCCCCTGGCGCCTTCACATTGCGGGCGCCGCCAAGAGAACACTCGGACCGCCTCGTCTTTGGTCGTTACAAGCTTCACGACTTCTGCCGTCCTTCGACTCGCGCTAGAATGGCTGCAGTTTGCACCAAATGTCCAGGGAGATCTCTGGATTTACTTGAATTTACCCTGATTTACCTGGATAGACCTGGATTCACTAGGATGTATCTAAATTTATCTGCATTTACCTGGATTCATCTGGCTCGATCATCACAAATCGATTGGTGAAAAATCGTCAAACCCTTAAGGATTCGGGGCCCCAGAACCGTGTGGTCACGGACCGCATGGCGACCTCGGGATTCACAACCACCTCACCCGCGCGGTGCCTCACCGCACGGGCCTTGGGACCGTGGAGGCCCCAGCCGCTCGAGACGTCCTCGGAGAACGACCCTCCTGCTCTACATCCGCGCGGTGACCCCGACCCCTCGCTGACTCACCACGCGGCTGTGGTCACCACACCGCTTAGGGCTCGGGGCCCCCGATCATCCCTCCTCTTTGGACGCCCGAAATGGGTACGGAAAGAATGGGTACAATGCCCAACAACAAATGTTGTCCCAAACCAACAGCGGCCGCTGTTGGGCAGGCGACCCTCTCTCGAATGGACACAGGCCGCGGCGGCGTGGACAGCGAATCCTGTTCAAAATGAACAGGAACTGCTGTTGGGCATTGTACCCATTCTTTCCGTACCCATTTCGGGCGTCCAGATCCTCCCCCAGTCCCCTCCGCCATGCGCGCCGAGCCGGCCCGCGGCATCACCTGCCGCGGCCGCCGCGGCCGCCGCCGTGGCCGCCGCCCCTGCCGCCGCCCCTGCCGCCGCCCTTGCCGCCGCCCTTGCCGCCGCCCTTGCCCTTCCCTCCTCGGCGGCGGGCTGAGGGGGCAGGGCGCCCCAATGTGAAGGGGCCCCAGGACACACACACACACACACACACACACACACACACACACACACACACACACACACACACACACACACACACACACACACACACACACACACACACACACACACACACACACACACACACACACACACACACACACACACACACATACACACACACAAATACACACAAATGAGAGGATTCCCCATATTTTCGCATATTTTCTGGATTTTCGTCTTCCCCCCCACTCTTCATATTTTCCTATATTTTCCTGGGACTCGACGATTAATTGTGTCTGTGTGTTTCTTCTCCTCCTGACAGTGGGGTGGGCGCTCATGAGCGGCGACACGAGCAGGCGGAGAACGAGGGGTTGGTTGGGGGGGACAGCATGGCCCGGAGCATGGGGCGCCGAAGGAGGGGGAACGCAAGAGGGGGGATGGAGGCGCATCGTGGACCGGGGCATGTGTCCGGACGAGGGGGGGAGGCCACGGTGTGTGCTGGGACCAGGCCATCTGGGAAGCTTCACGCCCCCAGCCACGAGATCCACACACACACACACACACAGACGCACTGCTCAATACGAAGCCGGCGCGACCCCAATGAGGGGAAGACTCCCGGCCGATTGCATGGGCGCAGCGCGCGGCATTGCTTAGCATTGTTCGGCATTGCTTGGTATTGCTTGCAACGGGCACAAGAAAAATACGAGGCAACGGGGGCGGGGAACCTGGGGAACCCAAGGAGCCCGAAGAACCCAATGAACACGGGGAAACTTAGGAACCTAAGGAACCTCGGGAACCCGGGAAACGGGAATCCGGGGAACCGGGGGACCCCGAAGAAACCGAGCGGGGGAACCTGTGGAATCGGAGGAACCCGGGGAACCCAACTCTGCCCCAAGACTACGCTCGCCAAGACCAGTCGTCAGTTCAACTACAACACTTCGTTCGTCAAGACGAGAGGAATCGCCAACTCGGCCCCGACCCTCTGTTCGTCAAGACCGAAGTAGTTCTTGACCATCAGCTTGGCCCCGACGCTTTGTTCGTCAAGACGGAGGGTGCGGCGAGGGGGGCCGTCAAGGGGGCTCGTCAACTCGGAAGGAGGCCGTCACGGGGGTTCGTCACCCAAGAGGGGGGCCGCCAAGGGGGCTCGTCAAAAGGGTGCGTCAACTTGGAGGGAGGCCGTCAAGGGCGCTCGTCAACACTGAAGGAGGCCGTCAAGAGGGTTCGTCACCTCGAAGACTTGACGACCAAATACGTAGCACCCCGCAATTGCGGATAAGAGTAAGGGGGCGGGCGCGGGCGACGCGGGCGTCGTCGAGCCGGCGGACCTCGTGGCCCCCACCTTCCCTGTCGATGGCGCCCTCCTCCTCCTCCTCCTCCTCCTCCTCCTTCCTCGTCCTCTCCTCCTCCTCCTCCTCCTCCTCCTCCTCCTCCTCCTCCTCCTCCCCTCCTCTTCCTCGTCCTCGTCCTCGTCGTCATCGTCATCGTCATCCTCCTCCTCCACCTCGTCCTCCTCCTTCTCTTCTTCCTCGTCATCCCTCTCCCCCCCTCGTCCTTCCATCATCGTCCTCCCATTGTCGTCCACCCCCTCATCGGCCTCCATCATCGTCCTCCCATTGTCGTCCATCATCATCATCATCCCCTCCTCCTCCCCCTCCCCATCATCCTCCCCTCCTCCCCTCCTCCCCCTCCTCCCCCTCCTCGTCCTCCTGCTCCTCCTCCTCCTCCTCTTTCTCCACATTCTCCTTACATCCTCTCTTCTTCCGCGTCCTCCTCGTCCCCTGTTTACTCCTCCTGCCTCCCCCTCCTTTCCCAAGATAACGGCAACGCAATCCTTTTTTCCACTTTATGCTCCCCGACTTCTCTGATCAAGGCAACTCGCCAGGGCAACGTTGCTGGACGGGCTGGTGTGGATGCGCGGGGCTTGAAGAGGTCGTTGCGGGCTCAGACGGCATGCAAAAATCCGCCGCCGCGCTTGTGCGGCATTGGTTTGTTCAGTGAACGTGGTTTGGGTCGCGGGTGGGTCGCGGGCTCTCCACCTCCACCTGGAAGGAATGCAAGAGCAGCCCGCCGCAGGCGCCGAACAATTTGGTTTGTACACTGAACGTGGAGTGGGTCGCGGGTGGGCCGCGGGTTCTCCTCCGGGAACGAATGCAAAAGATGCCCGCCGCAGGCGCCGAACAAGTTGGTTTGTACATTGAACGTGGTCGCGGGTGGGCCGCGGGCTCTCCACCTGAAACGAATGCAAAAAATGCCCGCCGCAGCCGCCGAAAAAGGTGGTTTGTACCCTGAACGTGGTTTGGGTCGCGGGTTCGTCGCGAGTTGGTCGCGGGGTGGGTCGCGGGCTCTCCACCTGCAAGGAATGCAAGAAAAACCCGCCGCAGACACCGCAAATTGTGGTTTGTACCTTGAACGTGATTTGGGTGGTTTCGCGGGTGGGTCGCGGGTGGGTCGCGGGGTGGGTCGCGGGTGGGTCGCGGGTGGGTCGCGGGGTGGGCCGCGGGCGGGTCGCGGGGTGGGTCGCGGGTGGGTCGCGGGTGGGTCGCGGGTGGGTCGCGGGGTGGGTCGCGGGGGTGTGTCGCGGGTCGCGGGTGGGTCGCGGGTGGGTCGCGGGGTGGGTGGCGGGGTGGGTCGCGGGTTGGGTCGCGGGGTGGGTCGCGGGTAGGTCGCGGTTGGGTCGCGGGTGGGTCGCGGGGTGGGTCGCGGGGTGGGTCGCGGGTGGGTCGCGGGGTGGGTTGCGGGTGGGACGACGACAACAAACAACAATAACAACAACAACAACAATCATTTTACCCGAACGCTCAGTGTTCTCCCCAGTGCCAGGGTTTTCATGCGACGCCAGCCAATACCCCCACTTCGTGGGGGGGCAATGCAAGCTCTACCAAACATCCACACGACTCTCGGGAACCACCCACACCCAGCTTCCCGCCCTATGACGTCAGGACACTTCACTTCGTGGCGCGCGGACGATCGTGGATACTACACTGGCGTGGAGTACACACCCGCAGAGGTTGATCACTTGTTGGAGCCAACTTGGAGCCTCTTTGGAACCTCTTGGGGGCCTCTTGGAGTCCTCTTGGGGCCTCTTGGGACCATCTTGGGCGCCTCTTGCGGCCTCATGGGCGCCTCTTGGGGCCATCTTGAGCGCCTCTTGGGGCCATCTTGGGTTTTAAAGATTCATGAAGAGCCCGCGGGTGGATTTTGATATTTTTCGGATGAGAAAGTCTTGCGTTTGCATATGTTTTCGGAACATCGCATCTTGAAATTATTGAAATCACATTATGTTTGGCAGGATTTCGGCACGCGCGCGCGGCGGCCGCGCGCATGTGCACTTCGTGTCATTTTTTGCAAGGGATGGTGGCCCTCGTAGGCTCGCAACCGTTGTTGCAGAAGGTCGAAGCACCTGAAAAGGTTCCTCGCAAAGACCCTTTTAACAGAAATGTTTAAAAAGTGGTGGGTTTCCTAGGAATCCGCAAGAGCGCGCGGAAGGACATTTTGACAATTTTTTCTTAAAAAACCATTGGGTTTTTGATGTTTTTATGTTAAAATCGTTACGAAACCTAAGGTTTTGGAAGGATTTCGTCTTGCGCGCACGAATGTCACTTTACCTTATTTTTTGCAAGGGATTCTTGCAATTTGATCAAGTAAGAACAAGAATTTTCATTTTATAGTGTTTTTTGCAAGGGAAAACGGATCAACAAAACAACCGGATCCGGACTAATCCACTTTTCTGAAGCTTTCGCTAGAAAATGAAGGAAATGAGGCTGCGGCCTAGGTTTTGGAGGGGGGTCGCGCACCAGGGGTCTCAACAATAATATTTCTTTAGAAGTAATAATATTCAACAACAACAACAACAACAACAACAACAACAACAACAACAACAACAACAACAACAACAATTACTAGCACGTGGGGACACTCCGTTCTCACCAGTGCCAGGGTTTTCATAGGAGGCGGGCAATACCCCCACTTTGTGGGGGGGCCGGTTCAAGCTCTACCAAATTTCCAAACGACTCTTCGCCACCACCCACACCCAGCTTCCCGCCCTATGACGTTCGGACACTTCACTTCGTGGCATGCGGACGACCGTGGCTACTATTCAGGGCCCCGCGGCCGACGACGACGGCGTGCGCGCGCGAAGAAAAAACGAATGTGTCCCGCATGGTATTATTTGACAGGGATGATGGCCCTGGCAGGTGCGCAACCGTTGTTGCAGAAGTTCGAAAAAGTTGCTCGCAAAAGCCCGTTTGACAGAAATGTTTAAAAAGTG
>CAUYUJ010015473.1:132922-157922 GCA_963575745.1 Prorocentrum cordatum | reverse complement strand
GGACACACGAATAAATACACCCTGCGAAAATGCTTAAGAAATCATGGGT
Source organism: Prorocentrum cordatum (assembly GCA_963575745.1). Lineage (NCBI taxonomy): Eukaryota > Dinophyceae > Prorocentrales > Prorocentraceae > Prorocentrum > Prorocentrum cordatum. The sequence continues at coordinate 157,873 of CAUYUJ010015473.1, read as the reverse complement.
TCAGAATTTCATAGTCTCAGAATTTGAATAAAAACCCAGAACTTCTATTTAAATCTTGGGATTTACATTGAAACGTTAAGAATAATCGAGACTCTGGCCGAAAACTTAGGTTTTCTTAAGCATCGCCTTAGGTGTAGACACAAATAGCAGGATTCCCGATATTTTTTCCCCTATTGTCTGGGTTTTCGTCTTCAAGAGGCCCAAGCATGCTCAGGTGGGCGAACCCCCACCCAACTCTGCGCTCTCGAGCTGCGCTCGGCCCTGACCACAGCGTCGCCTCAAAGAGCCCCAAAGTGCTCAGAACAGAGAGCGCCCCAAACCCTTTACTCTCGAGCGGCGTGCGGCCCTGGCCACGACGGCGCCCCAGGAGACGCAAACACGGTCCAAACAGGACCCCCCCAAAACTTTGGAGTCTCGAACTGCGCTCGGGCTTGCCAACGGGCGCGCTCCAAGACACCCAAGAAAGCGGAAATTGAAAGCATGAAAAATTCACAGCACACAAGTTCTGGGGTCCACGGCAGATCTCTCGCGCAGATCCAAGATATCCGCGAGGATACCAGAATGTCCCAGGTACATGGGAAGCACATGGACCCTTGGAACATAGACATTCTAAGGGGCCTGTGTGTTTCCAACATGTGGGCAATACAGAACTGCTTCTTGACGTACAAATATAGCATTTTTTATTTGAGGTCGTTATCCGGGAGGGGTGTTCGGGTAATAGGAAGACTCGCACGGGGTGGGGCGCATCGGGGCGGCGGGGGCGCTGCGATCGCCATAGCACGCGCCCCCCCCCAAGGTACGATCGCTACTAGGGGGGTGGTGGGGAGGTCGGCCTGGGCAGCGACCGTTGCGCGCCAGAGGATAGCAAATAACAGAGTCAATGGGGGAGCCGATGCCTGGATTTGGACACCCGAAATGGATACGGAAAGAATGGGCACAATGCCCAACAGCGAATGTTGTCCCGAACCATCAGCGGCCGCTGTTGGGCAGGCGGCCTCCTGTCTCAAATGAACACGGGCCGCGGCGGCGTGGACAGCGAATCCTGCTCAAAATGAACAGGAACTGCTGTTGGGCATTGCACCCATTCTTTCCGTGCCCATGTTGGGCGTCCAGACTGGACGACGGCCGGAAGCTCATGTCGGTGTCACTCTCCCCCCCCGCCCAGCACGGGGAGTGCGCCCCCAGAGGAGGAGGGAGGAGGGAGGAGGGAGGAGGAAGGAGGGAGGAGGGAGGAGGGAGGAGGGAGGAGGGAGGAGGGAGGAGGGAGGAGGGAGGAGAGAAGGAGGGAGGAGGTGGAGGAGGGGAGAGGGGGAGGAGGAGGAGGAGGAGGAGGAGGAGGAGGAGGAGGAGGAAGAGGAGCCCCTGGGGCCCCCTCGGGTGCCCGCAGCGGGCCCTCCTCCGCGGCCCTTCTTGTACCTCGCGGCGGGCGCCCGCCCCTTCGCGGCGAGGGAGGAGCCGTGAGGCCAGCAAGACGGGGCCTTCCTCTGCCGCTCCCTGCCCTCCTGGCAGCGGCAGGCGACGGCAGGCGGCCGCGCGCGCTCGCAGGAGGGAGGCCCCGCCGCTGCCCCCCTTTGCTCCCGCTGCGTGCGGAGGGGGAGGGGGGGAGGGGGCCAGGGGTCCATGGCCGAGGGGGCCGTCGGCCCCGCGCCCGGTCCCCCTCCGCCCCCCCCTTGCTGGAGGAGGGCGAGGGCTCGACAGAAACCTGCGGCGATGAGGGCGGTGGTGGTGGTGAGGGCCGTGCTCACGGTGATGCGGATCACCGCGATCGTGAGTGCGACGGTGGCGGCGGTGAGGGCGGTCGACTCATCCGGTGTCCCCGCTCACCGAGAGCTGGGAGGGAGCGCACGTCCCCAAACAATCGAGGTGTCCGCGGCAACAGAGAACCGCCTGCGGGCGAGCATCCCGACCAGCCGAGGAGGAAAAAGGAGGGGGCCGACGACGGGAGGAGCAGAAGAAGAGGGGAGGCCCGACGATAATGATGCATTCCCGGCAGCAGATACTCTGGCTGGCACGCATGCTGCCCAGCTCGGCCGCAGCAGCAGCACTGATGGCTCGCGGCTGGGTCAGCAATGCTTTCGCCATGCGAAGGGACACAAACGGAGGGTGCTTCTGGGACATGAAGGAGCAAATCCTTCCACCGAGGGGGCCCCATTCCATTGGCCCCTCTGGAGCGCCACTGTAGAGGTCCTCTCAAGCGCTGTCACCCATTCTTTTTTCCCAGGTTGCCATTTCCGTAGCCGCAGTATGGCAGCGCCCCTCTGGCAAAAAGCAATGGATATCGCTAGCAGTTCGGCATGGTGTGCACACGGAATAGCACTGTCAGACTCGTGCTGGAACGTGCTGCCGGCCTCTTGATGTCCTGCCCACTCTCGTTCCTGATGGCCGCCTACAGCTGAAAAGCTTGCCGTTCGAAGGTTCTTACTTCCGTAATGTACCGAACACCTGGGTCGCCGGCGCATTGCGTTGGTTCACCATTTTCACTTTTTTCCCGCGAACCTCCAGGACTCAACAAAAACAATCCTCATCTCATCGTCCCTGGAATTAATGGCCTGATTGGCTTCCGCTCAAACTGCAGTCTTGCAACTTGAACCCCGATTCGTGTCTTTTCATCGGCACGGGCGATGTAGTTCAGGATTTCACGCTCCGTGGCCATCATGTTGATCTTGCCGTGAGCAGCCATCGCCTTCCTTCCTCACTACCACGCCTGACAGGTGATCGATTCGCATGTCAGACTTGGAAAAGTTGTTCGCGTAGATGTTCACATGCTCCAGCTGCATGGCCTCGTTCTTTAGCCAGGCCACCTCCTGCGTTTGACGACTGTTCACTACAAATGAGGCATGCAACATCTCTGGCACCGGCAACCTGTGACAGATCATGCTCCTTGACATTCTTCGTTGTTCCAACCGCGCAGCTACCTTCTGATTGGTGACGGGGGTGTGGGAAAAATGTGCGATGACGCTTGTGGACCTGGCTTGTGATAGCGCTGACTAGCCGGAGCGGCATGCCATAACAAGGCTCCTGAGGTTGCACGGAACGGAAGCCGGCGCAAGGCTCCGCTGCGGAGCAGCAAACAACTCTCGGCGATGGACAAACCTTCCTTTAGTGGGCCTCCCCTTAGTGAAAGCGGCCTGGGACCGAAACCGACGGACCTGGACCCGCAAAAATGACGGCCGCGACGTCCTCTCGCGAACCGAGAACGGCCAATTCCTTAATCGACGTGTCAGGGTAGGAGGTCTGTCCACACCCGAAACTGAAGGAACTGATCCGTGCCGTGGTCTGGAACGACCGCAATACCGTCAGAGTCACTGTCCTGATGCGTGATGGACGAGCGCGGGTCGATCGTCAGCTCCCTCTGGCGTGTGCATGCAGGGAGGACAAGACCTTTTTGCAATGACGAATTGCCCACTTGGATTGACAACTGCGACGTTGATGTTCCGCGCAAATCATTGTACTATGTCTTGGGCGTTTGGGGGGGATCGGAAGACGTATTTCCAGTTTCGTAACACTCTAAGTTGCAGACGCGTTGTCGCCGCCCCCACCCAAACAGTCTCAACCAGATCCCCCTCGACGAAAACTAGATTTCTCGCAAATTGGTCCAGAAACGAGATCCGGATTTTCGGAAAACGCCGGCTCGGATGTACCACGATTGCAACGTTGTGCTTGCCAACAAGCCTCACGGGCAAACGGGGACGCCCCTGATCGCGTACTAGGCACTGTCATGTCACACTGGTTTGGGGTATTTCCCCTTGGCGTGAACATGCCTGTTGAACTCCGCCGACCTTGTCGGCATGTGTGGGAGGCTTTTCCGTTTGCCGCTCCCCCCTGTCCCTGTCCGTGGGCCCTCCTCGTCAAACGTCCCAGCCAAAGGGAAATCGAGCAACGTCGAAATTGAGTCGAAGGGAGCCCCTTCCCTCTGATCCCTTCCCCGTCATGGGGGGGTGGGGGGGAGTCGCGCGGGGGGGGGTCCCAGGGGGTTACGGGGGGGGGGCCGGGGGAGGTAGGGAGGGGTCCGCGGGTTGTCACCCCCCCCCACCTCCCCAGGAGAAGCTTTCCCCTTCGATTCCTTGCCTGCCGGACGCCTCGGGCTCCCCCTTCATGGTCGGCGGCACCAGCCGTAAGGCCTTCACAAGCGAAGCCGTAGTCGTTCTCTTGATTTTCAGCTGCAGGATGAGAAACCCAACGCTGTCGTCACAAGATCACTTCCGACATAGTCGGTTTCTACTGTCGACGTCACTGTCTCTTCAGTCCTCACAACACTTCGGCCGACAGCCTGACGCTCTAACAGCGAGTCTCGCTGTATTTAATTTCCCGCCGTGCCATGTCGTAGCGGGCTATTCTAGAACAACCGATGGCGCAAATTGGTATGTGTTTTAGGCCAGGCTAGAGGACATCGCTGGTGCGTGACACTCCGCCAATATTTGCCCCCCAACTGGCAACAAACAAAACCATATATTATGAAAACTGCTCGTCCTCCCATCCCACTCTCTTATGAATGGACCCTCGTGGTCTCATCACCAGCCTCGCCAGTATGGCTGGCCAGGGGTTTCTTCCAGGACTGCCTGGCCTTTACGACCATGAAGCCAGAAATTGCCACCAGCCACGCGGATAGAGGGCGGGCCGCTGTCAAAATGTGGCTCTCGCCTCGGCGCAGTACGTCTCGTGTTCTAACATCAAATAACGACAATGATAGCATCAAGTGCATTTTGTTTGTAAAAAACTGACATCGCTTTGGCGCCACGGATGCCGGCTTCGAAACGATCAAGCGATTCGACACATGGTGGGCAGGTCGTTCGACGTATGTGTAAGTCGCTCTAGCGCTGCGCACATGCGTCTTGAATTGACAAACGACGGCGATATCATGGGGGCATGACGTTGTCAAACAACTGATCTAATATTGGCGCTGAGCACCTTTGCGTAAAGGTTGCCCCCAGTGGAAGCCATGGAGGGCGACTCATTTTCAAAGTGGGTCTCTCGTTCGGCTTAGGTCGGGCATGTCCCCTATACGGGCGTAGTTTGGGCGAGAAATGAAACACACTCAGAAATACCCCCAAAAGATTCAAACATGGTCGAAAAATCGTCCCCGGACTATTTTTTGATTGTGTTTGGATATCCCGGATATTCCCACTGTAGAGGGACAGGCCCGACTCAACCTTAGGGGCCTCGGGGGAACAATGGCCAGAGTGTCGAACTGCACCGCCGGGTGGAGCGCGGCTCCTTCTCAAGGAACACGGGGCTGCCGCTCGACATCGCAGACTGCATACCGGCCGTGCGCCTGAAAATGCGCGACCGCCACACGCTGGCGGAGAGCGGCTCAGGCTCGAGACTGGGACATCGCCAGACGCTTCCTGGAACTCCAGGACCCATACCCCCTTCGCATGCCGCATGCAGCAGCAAAAACCAGGCGTGCCCGGGTACTTCCCGCAGAGAGGACAGGAGAGATGAGCACAGGGCCTTGCGAGGAGAGGATCAGTGCAGTGCAGCATCACGGAGTGTACTCACGTCCTCCACCACGTCCTCGCCTTCTCTCGACATCCTCGCCTTCCCTCGTCCTCCCTCTCGCTCCTCCTCGATCCTCGACCTCCCCCATTCCATTCCCGCGGGCGCCAGGCTTTCTTGTTGTCTCTGACCCAGCGCTCGTTCGACTCGCTGCCGGCGAGCTCTTCGAGCGCGGCGGGCACCGCCTGAGTCGCGCAAGTGGCGGTGTGTGGGGGGGTGGGCTGGGCACCTCACCCTGCGGCCCGATGGGCTCGCACTCCGCCCCTCCACTGCGCTGCTCTGAACGAATCCCCGATCGCGTTATTTGGTGGGGCATCGAGGTTCTTCTGACCCGGGTCAATCCAGACCCGGGTCAGCAAGAAACCAAAAATCTGCAATGCAGGACAAAAAAGCTGCAACGCAGGTCTTCGCAAACCCGGGTCAGCCAATATGCGCGGCCGCCTCGCCGCCACGAGCGGCTCGCTAACCCGGGTCAGCCAGAGGGGGTCTTCGCAGGATCCTGCAGGATCCGGGGCCCTGGCTGACCCCCGTTTGCATTGACCCCCGTCTCTTGACCCCCGAGGGCACCTCTTCTCCGCGCTGCCGGCAACCCGCCCCTGCCTCCTGCTGCTGCTGCTGCTGCTGCTGCTGCTGCTGGTGCTGGGGCTCCTCCTCCTCCTCCGCCTCCTCCTCCCCTCCTCCTCCTCCTCCTCCTCCTCCGCCTCCTCCTCCTCCTCCTCCTCCTCCTCCTCCTCCTCCTCCTCCTCCTCCTCCTCCTCCTCCGTGATGGTTGACCTTGCGTCTGTCGGTGCTCTCGATCAGGTAGAGCGTGGCCAGGAAGCAACTCGTTTCCAAGCCCGTTGTGCCCGGGGCGTGCGAGGCCCGGTCCCCCCTCCTCGTTTCAAATGCCCCAGCAGAGCAGCATAACTCAAGGGGCCCTGGGACACACAAATACATACACACACAAATAACAGGATTCCCCATGTTTTGCCATACTTTTTGGACTTTCGTCTCCCCCCCCCCCACTTCCCATATTTTGGCATCTTTTCCTGGGAATCGACGATTAGTTGTGTCTGTGTTGTTTCTTCCCCTCCTGGATAGCGTAGGACAAATGACCCACAGCAATTCGGCCGATGTGTGCTCGTGCGAACCCACGTTTGAGATCCCAGTTGAGACTTGGATTGGAAGTCGGCGACAGATTGGATTCAGGTCGGGCACCGAAGTTGTGGCCAGCACCTCCCCCCACCTCCCCTCCTCCGTAGCCGATTCGCTCGAACCGCGCTCAAGCACCATTGTCTCTGGCACGTACGCTGCATTGGCGAGTTCGGCAGAGAGGGCAATCCATACCCATCATGACATCCAGGCCGCTCCTGGGCCGTCGCGCAATGCGGGGCCCAAATTTGTGATCAAACCTCTCAGGGAGGCAACTCACTGCCGCTAACTTGCCCTGAGGGATCAACGAAGCCAGTGGTGGACGCGATTGTATAACGTCTTTGGCAGCGTCGGCAAGCACCGACGACGGGACAACGGCCGACGACAACTGCACGAGCTCGCCAAAGCATGTCAGCAGATGTCGGCTACGCGTCCCGCCAGCACGTCCCGCCAGCACTCAGCATATTCTCAATCCAGTCCGTGACGCGCCTTGGGAGATGTGGCTTCAAGCTCTGAGGGCCCCTGAGGCGGTGGCGGTATCAATTCTGGACTCCCTTATCAACGGTGCCAGAAGAATCAAGCAGGGCCCAACGGATCGCGGTCAAGGAATCTCTTTCTGAATTAAAGAATGGACGGACAATAAGGAAACAACGGGTATTTTGCATAAAAGCCTTAAGTTGAAAGAAATACCATCTTTGGAATTGGAAGTCGATGGAAAGGTCGTGGTCCACCCGGCTCAGATTATGGATCAAAAAAATCAACATTTCAAAGACTTGTGGGCGCCGAGGCCACCAGGCCGTGGCGAAGTTCGGGACATATTCAGGTGAATTCGCGACGAAGCTGAGTGGAACACATTGCCAGATATAAATACCGATCAAATTCGCCAGAGTGCAAACAAGCTGAAAGCCAAGGCTGGACTTGGCGTTGGCGTCATGTCCCCAATCGACTACCAACGGCGACCACCAGTGGCGGTCGCGGAGCTGGCTGTATTGCTGGGCAGTGTGGAGCGGCTCCTAGCATGGCCGATCCAGACGCTCCTGGTCGTGGGCCATCTCACGCCCAAGAAGTCCAGGGGGGATCGGGCCATAGGCCTGGTCCTCATGCTGGGGCGCCTCTGGTCGCTGGTGCGCGAGCCGCTCGTGTGCCAGTGGTCGGCGGAGGAGGCCCAGGCTTGGGGCGCTGCTGCGCCAGGCAACTCGTGCACGCAAGAGACGCACTTGCGGGCCACCGGCGAGGAGCTGGCCCACAGTATGAAGATGAAGATGGAGCTCGGTCATGGGCTATTGGATGTGCAAAAGTTTTACGATACTGTTCCATGGCTGCCGCTGGTCCAGGCGGCCCTCAAGCTGAACCTCCCGCCTGTGATCCTATACCTGGTACTTCTACAATGCGTGACGGTGAAGACTTTAGCTCAAGAGGGGGCGGTGGCAAGCCCAGTCGAACCGTGCAATAGTGTAGTACAAGGCCTGAGATCAGGCACATGTTTCGCCAACATACTTACCCAGCTTGTTATGCAAGCAGTGGTGACAGTCACGCCATATATGTCGCACATAGTTTGGATTGACGACATCTTTCAAACAACGATTGGATCGACACCTGCTGTAGAGCGGGATTTGATTATCAGTGTTGTCAAGACGGGCAACGACCTGCGACGATACGGGCCTAAGTTAGCAAAGAAGTCAGTGGTGATATGTTCTAGCCATAAGAATTCAATCGAGATTGCCAGGGCCGCCCGTATTCAGGGATTCCCCATCAAAGCAGTGAGACACGCACCCTGCCTGGGTCTGGATTTTTCGTGTGGTAGGTCTAGCAGGGCCACCAGGACACAACGGCATGCGAAACATGGGAAAATGAACGGCAAAATCAAACGTTTCTGTCACGCCTCAAAGAAATACGGCCTCATGAGCAGGCTGGAGCGTTGTGGAGGACAAACAGCGGGTTCGTACGGATTTTAAGTCCACAACATGTTCGGTCAGCTGCTTCTCGAGAGCCGGAGACGGATGGGCAGAACGCTGGCGGCGGCTACCCAAGGCCGCTGCCTCACCACCCTGCTCGACTTACGAGCTCCAGAGGACGACCCCGCGGTGGCCTATCCGACGCGTTGCATCGATACGTGGCTTCGGAATTGGCAGGCGTATCCCGATTTGCGGAACAACATCCGTCATGTTTGCGCTGCGACGGTCACTGACTTACGTTCGAGGGAGCCTGAACACCAGGTGAGGGCTGTCAAAGACCCGATCTCGGCTGCCATCTTCACACTGCTGAGGATCAACTGGGGCCCGGTCGAGGCTTCGGTATGGTCTGATACGCCACTACACGCCAGGACGGAGGAATGACAGTTTCCAGATTCGATATATACAGGGAACCGTTTTGTAGATTCCCATGCAGAGCTTTTGAAAGACATTCGCAGGTCGGCAGAATTGGTTGTATGGAAGCAAGCGAGCAGCCATTACTGTGGAGGCGGTACTGAGCATGGAGGGGACAATACTTCTGTCAGGTTATTGTTGGGACAAGTCAGTCAATTGGAAAATGGTCCCCGACTTACAGAGTTGTTAATCAATATTGGCACAGGCGGTTTCTGGCCACGCCAAAAGAAGAATGACACAATGACTAGGTATACTGGCCCCGTGAACTGCGACAGGTGCAAGGCCAACTCAGGAGCTCTCCCAGATGTAGCTTCAGAGTCTTTGGTCCCCGAAGCGATGACCCAGGTCAACCTTGCGGAGTGCTTCTGGCTCAGGGGCCTTATCCCGAGGGCTGAGACTGCAGTCACGGCCCCGCCAGGGGCTGACGACTGGGCTTTGACTGGGATCAACGAGGCTGCTGCTGGAGTTTTTGGGAACGGTTCCCGAGAGGAACCCATCACTATCTTCGGGGATGCAAGTGGGGGCCCCGACTCGGCCCTCACAAGATTTCGGAGAGTAGGGGTCGCTATCGTCGTCATGTCCAGGCTCATCCCAACGATCGAGATCACAGGCACCATATTTGGCACACTGGCTGGCCCCAAACAGGTCGTCGCACGCGGTGAACAATTGGCGTTGTATACGGCTGTCTGGACCACTCGGAGGTTTCTGAGTTTCACGACGGATTGCGAGCTGGTAGCAAAAGCATGGTACGAGACTCGATATGGAAATCCAGCGGGGGAGGACGCTGACGTATGGCACAACATTGGGGACTTAATGAAAAGTGGGCTGCACCATGAGATTGCTGTGATTTGGACCCACTCCTTTATGAGCGGGGAAAACATATTCGAAGGTCGTGCCATTCGCCAACTGGTTTTGGGCAACCTGTTAGCTGACAGATTTTGCTGGGTATGCTGCCGCCAAAACGCCCGCCTGCCCCAGGCTGAACGATCGAGAGTGTGGTTGCACGAGCGTAAGGCGTACCTCATCATGACGAGATTGTTGAGAGCGAGCCTGGACAGCATCAGGGCAACCCAAGAAGCAGAGATCGAAGGCTTGCAAAAAAACCAAGGATTGCAATCCTGGGTGTTTTGCAATCCTTGGTTGTTGCAATCCTTGTTATTTTGCAATCCTTCGTTTTTGCAATCCTTCGTTTTGTTTTTTTGCAATCCGTCGGTTTTTTGCAATCCTTCGGTTGTTTGCAATCCTTCGGTTGTTTGCAATCCTTCGGTTTTTGTTGCAATCCTTCGGAGAAGGAGCGTGCCCGTGAGGTCCCGCCTCCTCCGCCACCTTGCCCTCCCCCTGCTGCTGCTGCTGCTGCTGCTGCATCTGCTCTCATGTCGACGCACCGCTTAGCCGAATGTCGTCGGCGGTGCCTTCACTGCCACGGCTCGGCTACCCTAGCCACAGCCGATGAGTTTCGGGCATCAGAGTGCCCAGCGTTATATGATGCTGACGGGGTCGTTTTCTCGCCCCCGAGAGGGGCCAGAATTCATATAGCGGGGGGCTGGGCACACACTACGCACACCCTGAATGTCCACCCGAGTCTTCAGGTCTGGTTCTGTAGTGTTTGCGGGGGGATTGCAGATAAGGCTCTACGATCCCTCAAAGTCCCATGCGGGGGAAGAATGTCCAAGCACGGCAGCGAATATCTTGACAGGATCTCACGGGGGTTGCAGCCCAAAGTCCCGAGTCGAGCCGAGCACTCGTCTCGACGTTCGAGTCGCCAAGCGTGATGTGGTCATTTAGTAATGGGATCTTGCTTCCGCATTGGGCCGCATCGGGGTCCATTCCACTCCACCCCACTCCTCCTCCTCCTCCTCCTCCTCCTCCTCCTCCTCCTCCTCCTCCTCCTCCTCCTCCTCCTCCTCCTCCTCCTCCTCCCCTCCTCCTCCCTCCTCCTCGCGGGTCTATAGGGTGGATGGGGGGGGGGGGGGGCTGGACAACTCATGCCTGGCGGATCCTTCGTCTCCTCTTGCTGTCTCGAGGGTTCCCTCCAAGGGTTTGCACAACGGCTGCAGGAGCACATAGTCCAATAGTTCGGCCAAGCTCTGGCCCAACATTTGGCCTCATAACTCCCCCAAACGTAGAAGAGCGAGGGTGGTTCGCCGTTGGCGTCTTTGATACTCGCACTCGCTCAGTGTCCGGATTATATATATATATATAGATGCATGTGTGTAAACATGAATATATGATAATGGGATGCGTGCTGCATGGGCATATGTTTAGATGTGCTATATGACCTGCAGTATCGCGTCGCGCCTGACGGCATGAGACCTTGCCCAGCTTAAGCAAAAGAAAACCATATAACTATACATCTACAATACTGCGCTACGGAAAACCATGCGAAAGAGCATACGCGAGACCCTGGGCCGAAGGGCCAGGGATGCCCCATCCAAAGGACCTCACACCCAGCCTGAGAAACGATACGTAACGCCCTTGCAAAAAAACTACGTCAGGTTCGTGTCGTGCCGACTTCCGCGTTGGTTCCAGACACCGCGGGGATCGTTCAACCTTGAACGCTCGGCCGTTTCCGAAACGTCCAAATCGTTCCACATCGAACGATTCTGGGTCGCCCGCGGCGTTCAAAGTTGAACGCCGCTGGCGGGGTCGCCGCCGGTCGACACGACACGAACCTCGTAGGGCAACGATACGTGTTGACCGGCTCGGCATTGACAGTGTAGCTCCGCACACGTGGCAAATGTTCACGAGCAGGAACACGGCCAGGCCCCAGGAGAGCGAGGCATTGACAGCGTAGCTCAACATCGACGCGGTGGTGGCCGGGGAGCCCCCGCGACATGTCCACGGCCGTTGCTCCACCCCCCGGGGGGGGGGATCAGCGACCGGACATCGGGCCCCGATAGCGACGCTGCACCTGCGGGGGCGGGGTGGGCGAGCCGCCCCCCCAGCAGCGATCGCTGTGCGGCGTGGGGTCGCGGCCTCCCCCCCCCCCTCCAAGCCCTCTCCCCCCTCGGACTTTGGCCGTCTGTCTGTCTGCCTGCGGCCTTGCATGCCACTGCGGGCGCGCAGGCGCAGGGGAAACAAAAACGCTGAAATCACATGTAATGGAACAATGATGCCTCGCTATACACACGTCGTTCACTTTGAATCGTGCTCATTTCTGATTGTGCTCGTTTCTAATTGTTCCTGGCCCCCTAGTGGCCAGGAAGAGGCCCGGGCGAGAACAATTAGAGCTGAAAAGGATCTTGGCCCCTAAAAAATGAAAGAACTTACAGTGTGCACGGAGGTTGCCCATTGCTGCCCCTTACCGACGGTGATTTTCCAAGGACCAACGGCGCCAGCGGCGCGGTGGGCAGGAGGCCCCTCGGCACTGCCCCCCCTTGGGCCCCCGCGGGCAGTCCTCGCGCGGAGGGGCGCCTCCGCGCGGGGGGCGGCCTGAACATCGCCGGAGCGAATGTGCATCTGAGCGGCGAAGAACAATCCTTCTCCTCCTCCTTCTTCGTTCAGTACGCGGGATCCTCCTTCTCTCCGTCCCTCCTCCTCCTCCTCCTCCTCCTCCTCCTCCTCCTCCTCCTCCTCCTCCGCTTCCGCCTCCGCCTCCGCCTCTGCCTCCTCTGCCGCCTCCGCCGCCTCCTCCTCTGCCTCCTCCGCCGCCTCCGCCTCCGCCTCCTCCTCCCTGCCCCTCCCCCTCCTCCTCCTCCTCCTCCTCCTCCTCCTCCTCCTCCTCCTCCTCCTCCTCCCTCCTCCTCCTCCTCCTCCTCCTCCTCCTCCTCCTCCTCCTCCTCCTCCTCCTCCTCCTCCTCCTCCTCCTCCTCCTCTCTCCCTCCTCCTCCTCCTCCTCCTCCCTCCTCTCTCTCTCCTCCCCCTCCTCCTCCTTCTCCTCCTCGTCCTCCTTCTCCTCCTCCTCCAGCGGATCTTACGCACGATGGCATGGGGCACTCACGCGGTGACCTACCCGGGCCGCCAGCGTGGAGACGAGGGCTTTGCAGTGCGGCCTCTCGCTCGAGGCTTACGCGCCCATGCCGGTGGAGAGGACACATTTCCCTGCGTCGCCCATCCGATTTCTCGACGGCGGGGGCTGATCCGACCTGCCACAAGAAGGCTGCCAACGGGCTGCGTGAAACGCTGCGCCATTCGCCACCGTGCCGCGAGACACGGGCCGTGCGTGCCCTCAGGCCCCTTGCTGTCCTCAGCCCGCAGGATGAAAGATTGAGAGACCCTGACCCTTGGGGGTCGCCTGCTGGGGCCCTCAAGGCCCCCTTATTGGGCCCTAACAAGGCCCTCTGGGGGCCCTCCCCCACTACGCCGCTACGCCCAAAACCCCAGATTCTCATATTCTCCGAAGGGTGCTGGGGCTTCCCCGGCGCTTTCCGCACGACCTTTTTGTCGGAGCCCCGGGCGCCCCCAACAGGGGCCAAAGGAGGGCTCCGAGAGGCCTCTGACCTGCGAGGCCTCCCGAATTGGGATCCGGGCAGATGGGGTCGGAGGATCGCGCGGCCATCGCTGAGGCCTTGACGATTCATTGGCGGCGATGCACAGGTGACGTCGGCGATGTATCGGCGACGTCGGTGTGGACAAAATCGGGCTCCAAATTAAGCCGCATCGCCGATGCATCAGCGATGCGGCGCGATCCTCCGACCCCATCTGGCGGACCCCATCTTGGAGGCCTCGAGACCCACGACCAAGGAACGGTTGCGCGCTGGGCCAAAGGCCAAAGGCCAGTATCTAGCCGTGCAGCAATACGTGCGTGTATCGCCGCGGCCTTGCTGAGCAGCTTCCCCGAGCACGGCCGGCGAATCTGCGCGGCAGGCAGCACATTTGGGTAGCTCTACATCGACTGGGCCACGGATCGACATGGTGACTCCTACTGCGCTCGAGCGCCATAGCCGCTGGTCACAGCGGCCCTGCCCCAACTCTCACCTCTTCCTGCCGATTACACCCTCCAACCTCCATCCTCCCACCTTCTCGTCGTCGCCCTCCTCCTCCTTCTCCTCCGCCTCTTCCTCCTTCTCCTCCTTCCTCTCCTCCTCCTCCTCATCCTCTTCCTCCTCCTCCCACTCCTCTCCCTCCCCTCATACAGGCCTCAGAACAAATTAGCGAACACATGCCACATTCATCCGTCAACGCCTCCCCCTCCCCCCAATGTTCAAGTTGGGGGTGGGTCTGATGAGATGCACTTCGACCGCAGTCTCTCCCGCGCGTGCCAACATTGTGTTTGGGGGGGAGGGGGAGTGTTCAGTAATTGTTTCCCTCTACCGTATCTTCTCCTGCTTCCCCCTTCTCCGTTGAGGGGAAGGAGAGGGAGGAGGGGGAGGAGTAAAAGGAGGAGAAGCACTAGGAGGAGGAGGAGGAGGAGGAGGAGGAGGAGGAAGAGAAGGAGGAGGAGGAGGAGGAGGAGGAGGAGGAGGAGGAGGAGGAGGAGGAGAAGAAAAACAGAAGCACGAGGAGGAGCAAGAGGAGAAGCACGAGGGGGAGAAGCAGGAGGAGATGAGGGGGCAAGGGGAGGAACAGGAGGGCAAACGCAAAGGACTGGACGATCACTGCGGACATCCGCTCCCCCGGGGGATCGCGCATCGAGCTGCCTCGGCGTTGTCGCTCGATATCGCCTCAAGCCGTCGATCTCCCTCTCCTTCTCTCTTCCTCCTCCTCCTCCTCCTCCTCCTCCTCCTCCTCCTTCTCCTCTCCTCCTCCTCCTCGGCCCGAACTGTATTGGTATCAGCGTCAACGTCCGAGCCCTCATGCACGCCCACGTCATTATGTTCCTGCTCCTCCTCATTCTCCGCCTCAGCTGTCCTTCCATCCTCCCCACCCCATCCCTCACCCTTTTCCTCCTCGTCTGTCCCGTTCCTCATCATCCCCACCCCATCCCTCACCCTCTTCCTCACCCAGCTCCATTTCCTCCTTTCCCATCCTCCCTCCCTGCTCCATTCCCGCCTCCTACACCTCCTCCCACCCCTTCCGCGGATCCAAAAGGGAGAAAGAGAGTGAGAGAGAGAGATAGCCGCCCGCGCGCCGCATACCCAGGGCAGCCCCCCGAGAATGGGGTACGCAGCACCCCGCAGACGCGGACACTAGTGGTGGGGCGGTGGGGACGTCGGCAGTTTGCGAGGCTCTGGAGATGCCCGCCGCATGCGCCAAAGTTCCACAGATTATACAACGACCCCGCTGCAGGCGCCGATTTTTCGTTAAACCAGTGTGAATAGGCCGCGGGTGGGTCGCAAATGGGTCGCGGGTGGATCGCGGGTGGGTCGCGGGTGGGTCGCTGTTGGGTCGCGGGTGGGTCGCGGGTGGGTCGCGGGTGGGTCGCGGGTGGGTCGCGAGGTGGGTCGCAAGTGGGTCGCGGGTGGGTCGCGGGTGAGTCGCGGGGTGGGTCGCGGGGTGGGTCGCGGGGTGGGTCGCGGGTTGGGTCGCGGGGTGGGTCGCACGTGGGTCGCGGGTGGGTCGCGGGGTGGGTCGCCGGGTGGGTCGCGGGGTGGTTCGCAGGGTTGGTCGTGGGTGGGACGACGACAACAAACAAGCAACAACTACTCAACAAGCAGAATCCTCACCACGGATCCCCACTTCAGCCACGCACCCAGGGACAATGAATGACCGCTCGGCCCCCTCACTCTGACGTACCGCCTTCGGGAGCGGAGCGAGACAGCAAATCGTACGAACGGAAGCCCTGGACATCGATCCCATTGGAACGGCGGGTTCGTGTCGTGGCGACCTGCGCGGCCCTTTCATACACCGCGTGGATCGTTCGGCCTTGGATCAGGTCGGTCATGCCCCCCTGCAGGCGGATTTTGGACGAAAGATAAGAAATAGTCAACAATATCTCAAAATGAGCAAAAAATCGTCCCCAGACGATGTTCTGACTGTCGTAGAAGGGCGTGCCCGACATAAGCCTTGGACGATCGCGGCCCGCCGACCGCGCAGCATCCGACATATGCCGACTCCACGCCGCCGGCGGCCTTCTCACGCTGGAAAGCCCCGCGAAGATGCCACTGACTCGTCGCCACGGCGAGAACTGTGGCCGGCGGGGCCTGGGACGACTGCGACGACACCGGCCACCCGACGAGAGGATGAGGATGAGGAGGAGGAGGAGGAGGAGGAGGAGGAGGAGGCGGAGGAGGAGGAGGAGGAGGAGGAGGAGGGGGGGAGGAGGAAGAGGAGGAGGAGGAGGAGGGGGAGGAGGAGGAGGAGGAGGAGGAGGAGGTTGGACTTGGCGGCGTGCAGACAGGGGCAGGGGGAGGGGGGAAGGCGCCTTAGCAGGAGGCTGCTTCTCAGGAGGCGCCGACCTTGCACCTACAGAGAGGGGCCCGCGCCTTCTAAGAAGCAGGGGTGCTTCTAAGAAGCCTTCCCCCCTCCCCCTGCCCCCCCCTGCGCGGGGCCTGGGACGACGACGACGGCGCCGGCCGCCGGCCGAGGGGTGGCTCCTGGTTCGCGCCCCTTAGGAGCTCGATCAACTCGCAGGAGCCCTGATCCTGGCGCGCCAGCATCGGGATCCGCCAAAGGGGGGGGGGACCCTGAGGGGGTGCATAACGAGTTCGATCCGCTCGTGCACCGAGCTGCCGGAAACAGACGCCCCCCCTGCGTACCCC
This sequence comes from Prorocentrum cordatum, assembly GCA_963575745.1. Taxonomy (NCBI): domain Eukaryota; class Dinophyceae; order Prorocentrales; family Prorocentraceae; genus Prorocentrum; species Prorocentrum cordatum. The sequence continues at coordinate 141,300 of CAUYUJ010015473.1, read as the reverse complement.
ACCCATCGGCAACTCTCGGGAGCTGCCGGCGGCTCGGGGGCACCTGTTTTGGCGCTTCGGTCGAATACCGACAGAACTCCCCCCCCCAAGGGGACAAAGGAAATCAACGTGTAATACGCAGAAAACGTATTTGAAAAATCTCCCAAACTCCTCCGCGAGCCTTGCTCCAGGGGGTGGAGACAAAACTCTTACCCCCCCCCCAGGGGCACACACCCCGCGGGAGCCCGACAGCAACCGCCCTGTTTGTCGTCGTCGTCGTCGTCGTCGTCGTCGTCGTCGTCGTCGTCGTCGTCGCGCGCTGGCTCTCGGGCGACGCTTCCTGGGAGGGGCGGTCCACGGCGGGGAGGAGAAGCGCGCACTCCTCGTACACCTTTTGGGGCGGCCCCTGTGGTGCACAGAAGGCGCACCTTCTCTTCTGCAGCACCACACGTATCCCCCCCCCCCTGCCTCCCCAATTAGTGCTTTTTGCACGCCCCGCCTAGCTCTTCTTCACCGGAAGAGGCCCGCTCTCGACCCGCAGACCAAACAAGTATCCCCCCCCTCCCCCCCGAGAAGAAGAAACATCGCCATGAACAGAAACTTTGGCTTTGCGCTGGACCCCGTTCCTGGCGCGCGGAGCGCGCCAGGGGCGGCGCCGGAGGCGCCGCCGGGGGGGCCCAGCGCGGATCCGAGAAATCCGCTCGGAGCGCCCAAAGTTGCTGTTTATGGCGTTTTTTTCTTCTTCGATTTAGAACACAAGCGGCCAACCTTTCATCTTCAGCCCCGCATGTATCGCCCCCCCCCCTCGTGACTCGACGCCCGATGCTCCTGGAAATTCTCGCCCCCGGGCCGAGGGATCTAAGGGTAGGTCGGGCATGTCCTCCTGCATGCGGATTTTGGCAGAAAAAAGGAAGACAGTAAATCAATGATCAAGCATAGCTCAACAGAAAAATCGAAACATCGTCCCCAGACCATGTTGTGACTCTTCTTGATGATTCCTCCTGTAGAGGGACATGCCCGACTGAACTCTAAGGATGCATCGATGGGTTTGGGGTTGAATGCCTGGACCTCTGGCCTCCTGGCGGGGGCAGGACCCAGGGCGGGAGCAAACCTTTAGCACCTGCTCCTCCTCGCGACCCCTCCCCATATGGAACCTACTGCCCGTTGCCGACCTCCTCCTCCTCCTCATCATCATCCTTCTCCCCCTCCTCCTCCTCCTCCACCTCACGGACCTGGAGCACCATGGGAGACTGACGACCTCCAAGGGAGCACGCGCCACGGAAGACTGACGACCTCCGAGCGAGCACGCGCCATGGCCTGGCACCCCCCCGTGCGTGCCACGCGCGGACCAGGGGGAGGGCCCGCCCACCTCCCCGACGGGTCCTGTGCGGTGAAGAACGTGACGGCCCGGCCCTTCTTGCCTGCGCGGCCTGAGCAGCCGGCTGTGAGACGAGGCCGTTCCTCCTTCCCCTCCGTCATCCTCGCCGCCTTCCACCTGCTGCTCCTCCTCCCCGACCGGATTCCTGGCGCGCCACGTCCCGCATCCTCTCGGCCTCCTCCTCCCCCATTCTCTCCACCAGCAGTTCTCTCCCTCCTCAGTTCCCCCATCCCCGCGCTCCCGTGATCTTGGGCCCTCCAGTTTGGCCGTGTCTTTCCATTCTTTCCTGTTCTCTCCTTGCTCATTCCTACTTCCTCCTCATCCCTCGTCCGTTCGGAGCAGGACCAGAGGTGAAACAAATCTCTCCAGAGCAGTCCCGAGAAAAAGGCCTCCTGGGGGTCCCAGACGGGGAGAAGAGCGACGGGGAGGGCCGCCGCTGTCTCGCCTGGCCCTCCTCCAGCTCCTCGACCCTCGAATTGGGACCAAATAGTTGTTTTCAGAGAATTTTTGCTTCGGGACCAACAAATCTTTGGTAACAAATTCTTTGGTCCCTCCTGGAATCAAGGAGGTGATCAAGGACCTCGACCCTCCACGCAGGAAGAGTGATCAGGGATCTTGAGATCACTCCTGCGAAGCGTCGCGGCTCCAGCCGATGCTCCCGTCGAGCCGCCTGCTGTGAGTTTTGTTCACGTCGTGCGCTCCTCCTCCTCCTCCTCCTCCTCCTCCTCCTCCTCCTCCTCCTTCTCATCCTCTTCCTTCTCCTCCTCCTCCTCCTCCTCCTCCTCCTCCTCCTCCTCCTTCTCCTTCTCCCTCCTCCCTCCTCCGCGCTCCTTGATAACATCCCCCTCTGCCCTCCTCTCCCCGGGCTCTCGCCTGTGCGCCCGATGCGGTGGACGTAAGACTCCACGCCGCCGTTCTGGCTGCTGTGCAGGGCGCGGCCAAAGTCGTAGACGACGACCAGCGAGACGCCTCTTTGCCGTCGACGCCCGACGCCGCTGTCGCCCTCCTCCTGGTCCAGACAGGAAGAGCCGAACACCGACGGCATGAGCACAAACTCTCGGAGGTCCTCGCCGATTTCGTGGCATCGGCGCTGGGACCCCCCTCGCCTGTGCGCGGAGCGCGCTGGGGGCGGCGCCGGAGGTGCCCTCAAGGGGGCCAGGCGCCGATCCAGGACATCCGCGCGGACTTCCGACACTTTTTATGTCTGCGCAACTGCATGGTCCAGGAGCTCCGCTTTGACCTCCGAGCGTGTAAGCTGATGTAGTGTTCCTCTATTCGATCGCGGTTCCCTGGGAATTGGGGGGTCCTCTCGCCTCCACGCCGGAGCGGAGCTCGGGCCATGGGGTCAGCACGGGGGCTCTGGCAGAGATTCGGGGTCCTCCCTGAAGCGGAGTCCTTGCCGAGCCCTGCTCGGGTTCCTGGGCAGTCCACAAGTCGCCATTCACCAGAGATAGACCGCAGTGCTGGCATGTTCGGCCGAGCCGATCGAGCCAAATCCCACCTGTGGAGGAGTAGCCACCCTCGGGCAGGATCAGTCAGCATCGAAACGGGAAACAGCATCTATAATTGGAACGTGCGTCGGATCGGGCTGAATGGAGTCGGATCGGCGGCGAGAAGATGCACAACAATGCCATGCAAGCATCGGGCCGCATACAGTGGAGGCCAGTCCACAAGAAACCTTCCACAAGAGACCCGACCCTGAGACCCCAGGGCTTCCATCGCTTTTTGGTGTGGGAACGTCACGCCCTCCATCGCGAAACCATCGAAGCCCAAGAAACCCAGGGCACCCTGGAGGCAAGCGAGGTATTTCTTGGCATGGGCCTCCACTCGGGAGCGGCCAAGAGGGGGGTGTCCAAGAGGGGGGGGTGCAAATCATGACCGGCGGCATGTGCGCGGCCCAGCGGTGGGGCCAGGGACGTAATGAAATAAGAAGAGGCGCCATGAAATCTGGGGAAATGTCATGGCCCCCGCCATGATATCACCCCCCCCCCCTAATCATCACCCCCCTCTTTGCCGCCCCCGATCCACTGTAGGACCGTCGGACGACCGGAACCGCATCCCATCGGGCCCGCCAGAGTCGATGCCGAAGCGGCCCGGTCGGATCGACGCGGGCCCGGATCTGCCAATGGGGCGGGCACGCACCCTCGGGCCGGAGTCAGGGGGACGTAAGATCTGGGTACAGGGGACTCGGAAATCCCCGGCGAGGTCGTCAAAAAAAGGACGAGGCCGAACCTGCATTCTGACGAGGCCTCCCGCTGCAGACATCCCACGAAACTCCTCCTCGTCAAAATCCGAGGCGCGGTCGTCAAGAAACGATGGCGTACCCGAGTCCTGGCAAACCCGGGTCTTATGCTCCCCCGACAGAGTGTGCGCGGCCGAACAGGTCGATGCCGAGGGCAGGACGTCCCATGAGCCCTTCCCTGGCGGAGGCATGAGGCTTGATGGCACTGGCCTTGCAATGACGTTGTGAGGGTGCGAGAAGTCTGACGTGTTGATCACGCTCTCAGAGCCTCCCATGTCAAATCCACGGCTTCTTCAGAATCAGGGGTGCGATGCGATGCGATGCGATGCGACCACCGTTGCGGACAGCGTCCGGGCCTAGAGCCGACCAGGTGGACCTGAACGGTGTTTCGGCTATTGCGTGGACGCTTGCGCTCCGCTTCCGTTGTGCAGTAGGGGGCGATTGGAGACAAAACGAGGGAACACGAGAACAACACGAGAACGGACAACGGAAAACGAAACAACACGAGAACAACACGGTTCAACAACAACACGAAGGGGGAGGCGAGGGGCAAGAAGGGGGAGGGCGTCAGAGGGGCAAGAGGGGGAGGGGCGAGGAGGAGGAGAAGGGGGGAGAGGAGGGGGAGGAGAAGGAGGAGGAGGAGGAGGAGGAGGAGGAGGGCGAGAAACGCTCTCGGGGTCGAGCCCTGCTCTGAGTCGGTGGCGCCGGCAGCCTGCGCCCCCCGAGGCCCCCTGGCCCTGCTCCCGCGGCCTGCCGCCCCGTGCCCCCGCTCCTCCCTCCCCCTGCCCCCTCTCCCTCCTCCTCCTCCTCCTCCTCCTCCTCCCCCTCCTCCTCCTCCTCCCTCTCCTCCCCTCCCCTCCCTCCCCCTCTCCTCCCCCTCCTCCTCCCCCTCCCTCCCCCTCCCCTCCTCATCCTCCTCCTCCTCCTCCTCCTCCTCCTCCTCCTCCTCCTCCTCCTCCTCCTCCTCCTCCTCCTCCTCCTCCTCCTCCTCCTCCCCCTCCCGCTCGCTCTGCGCCCCCGGCGGGGCGCCTCGGGGCTCCTCCTGCGACTGCCAGGGGGGGGCTCCCAGCTTCGAATGGCTTCGCGCCGCGCGGAGCGCGGGTTTGCGAACGGCTTCGCGCCCTCGCGTCGCCTCCCCAGGGGAGAGGAGGAGGGCGAGGAGGGATCGGAGCCGAGCCGCGAAGCGCGAATCACCTCGCGCCCTCGAGGGCGCCCCTGATTTCTGTCCAAGCAGCCCTGGTCCGAAACGTCCGACCCCCAACGAGAAGGGCGCGAGGGCAGCGACGAGGCCGAGCGGGCCACCATCCGACGTGGGCAGCGGGAGGCCTGAGCTGGAAGCCATGCGCAGATCTGGGGGGGAGGATATAGAAGGAGGCAGAGGGGGGATAGAGAGAGAGGGGGAGAGAGAGAGAGAGAGAGAGAGAGAGAGACAGAGCGAGAGAGAGAGAGAGAGTGATAGAGAAAGACAAAGGGCACAGTGCAGGAGCTGCCCTCAAGGAGCAGGGGACGGGTCAACGAGCAGATCGTGAGGAACAGAAAGGAACTGGATGCAGCTCCAGAGCAGACCTCACGGAGAGGGGGCTGGGCAAGGGTGGGGAAGCGAACCCACAGGCAGCGACGAACCGCACACAGCCCTCTGCTGCTGTTGCTACTACTACTGCTGCTGCTTCTGCCTCCCATCCTGCTTCTCGTTCGCTCGTTCGACGGATGAGGGCGGAACCTGGAAGCCCACGCAACTGTGCGCGGCGAGGAAGAGAGGGGATGCAGAGCTGAAGCACCAGCAGCATCAGCAGCAGCAGCAGCAGCAGCAGCAGCAGACAATGCTACATCCTTCCCTCGGCCCTCTAGAGCATTGGAGGGGGAGTGGAGTTCGGAGCGACTCGGCCTAACACAGGCCTCCCAAGCCTGTGGGGGCCAGGACCAAGGACGCCAGCATCAAGTCAATTTCGATCCTCCTCTTCCTCCGCCGCCTTCTCCTCTTCCTCCTCCTCCTTCCCCTCCTCCTCCTCCTCCTTCTCCTCCTCCTCCGCCTTCTTCTTCTACTCCTTCACCTCCTCCTTCGCCTCCTCCTCCTTCTTCCGCTCAGGAGGTGCCCGGTGGAGCGGGCCCGAAGCTGAGAGGGCCTGGGATGTCCAGGCCGCGGGAGGCCACGTCCGTCGCAACCAGGACGCCCCGCGTCTCCCCGTCGCCTCCTCCTCTCGGCGGACGGGGGGGGGGGGCGTGGACGGATGCGAACCCGCATGGTGGCACTCCAGGGAGCACGAGCACATACACGCATGGCTGGATCCGCGAGCGGAGGGGGCGAGGGCCGTGCGCTGGATGCACATGCGGAGGCCCAACAGCACCGTAAAGGCATGCCCAGATCGGCGGTTCAACGATGCGGCCCTGAGGGTTGGGGCCCTGAGGACGATATCCTTCAACAGTGAAGATTCACCATGCGATGCTCTTCATATCCTCAGGGCCCAATCCCCCGGGTTGGAACCGACGAGCACATGTGTATCCAGCTCTCGCCCCGGCCAACCGAGTCATGTCTATCTAGCTTCCGGGTGAGGTCCGCCAATACTTCTTGGGTCGGCGAGGGACAACCCAGGCGGCACATCCTTCGCATCCTCGTCCTGCTCTCCTGCTTCATACTGCTATCCCTCCTGACCCAGCACCTCCTCATCATCAACCTGCCCAGCTTCGCTCCAGTCATCTCAATGCTGCCGCTGCACCTCATTATTCCCATGGCCCACAGTCGTGCTCCTGACGCGCCCCTTCTTCTCCCTGGCCTCCTCCCCCAGCATGGCCCTTTCCATCTGTCCCTCTGCCCTGCAATTCCGCCACGAACCCCCCTGGGACATTGAAGCGTGGTGTATTACCAACTGCTGTCTCGTAGGGCTTCCGTGATCGCCCAGGCCCCCCTCCTCCTCCTCCTCCTCCTCCTCCTCCTTCTCCTCCTCCTCCTCCTCCTCCTCCTCTTCCTTCTCTTCCTCCTCCACTTCCTACTCCTTCCTCCTCCTCCTCCTACTCCTTCCTCCTCCTCCTCCCTCTCCTCCTCTTCCTCCTGCTCCTCTTCCTCCTCCTCCTACTGCTACTACTGCTACTACTACGAATAATATTACTAATAATACTACTACTACTGCTACTACTACTGCTACTGCTACTACTGCTACCACTACTACTACTACTACTACTACTGCTACTACTACTACTACTACTACTACTGCTGCTACTACTACTACTACAACTACTAATACTACTACTACTACTACTTCTACTTACTGCTAACTACTACTATCTACTAACTACTACTATACTACGACTACTACACTCTACGACTTGCTACTACTACTACTACTACTACTACTACTACTACTACTACTGCTATACTACTACTACGACTACTGACTATACTACTACTATACTACTACTGCTATTACTACTACTACTACTACTTCGAACTACTACTACTACTACTACTACTACTACTACTACTACTACTACTACTACTACTACTACGAATACTACTACGACTACTACTACGACTACGCCTACGGGCTACGGCTACGGCTACGACTCGACTACGACTGCGGGTCTACGTCTGACGGACTAGGACTACGCTACTACTACTACTACTACTACTAATACTAACTACTACTACTACTACTACTACTACTACTACTACTACTACTACTACTACGAACTACTAACTACTACTACCATTACTACTACTACTACTACTACTACTACTACTACTACTACTACTACTACTACTACTACTACTACTACTACTACTACTACTACTACTACTACTACTACTACTACTACTACTACTACTACTACTACTACTACTACTACTACTACTACTACTACTACTACTACTACTACTACTACTACTACTACTACTACTATACTACTACTGCTACTGCTACTACTACTACTACTACTACTACTGCTACTACTCCTACAACTACTACTAGTACTACTACTCCTACTACTACTACTCCTGCTACTACTACTACTACTACTACTACTACTACTGCAACTGCTTCTCCTACTAAAATGACTACTACTACTACTACCACCACTACTCCTACTACTACTACTACTACTACTACTACTACTACTACTACTACTACTACTACTACTACTACTACTACTACTACTACTTCGACCACACATGCTACCACTACTACTACGACTACGACTACGACTACGACTACTACTACTACTACTACTACCACTACTACGACTACCACTACTACTACTACTGCTACTACTACTACTACTAGTACTACCACCACCACTACAACTACCACTACTACTACTACTACTACTACTACTACTACGCCTACTCCTACGCCTCCTACCACTACAGCTACAGCTACAACTGGAACTAGAACTACAACTACAACTACAACTACACCTACAACTACTACTATTATTACTACGGCTACTACTACGACTACGAATTCTACGAATACTGCGAATACTACTACTACTACTACTACTACTACTACTACTGCTACTACTACTACTACTAGTACTACTAGTACTACTACTACTACTACTACTACTACTACTACTACTACTACTACGACTACGACTACGACTACGACTTCTACTACTACTACTACTACTACTACTACTACTACCACTACTACTACTACTACTACTACTACTACTACTACTACTACTACTACTACTACGAACTACTACTACTACTACTACTACTACTACTACTACTACTACTACTACTATTACTACTACTACTACTGCTACTACTACTACTACTAC